>WOXC01004431.1:0-217381 GCA_011680675.1 Gymnobelideus leadbeateri
CTATCCTCCCATCCCTCCTTCATGAAGCAGAAAACCCAAAGATAAGTCTCCCACCCAGATTGAAATCCCAAGTTAATGGAAATAGCCTCAGGCTTGAGAATCTCAAAGAAGGGGTGTAACTGAGACAGCCAGGAATCTGAAGAGAAGAGAGGGAGGGGACCCAACAAGCCCTACCTCACCTCACCAACAAAGCCTACTTATAGCCCAGGGGTATAGAGGCAGAAATCTGAAGTGGTCAGACTCATCCCCACCTACACATCTACATTCCTCACTGACTTCCCTGACTTAGCCATAAACTAGCCACCCAGAGGTATTCAGAGTCAAGGATCAGGCCCCAAACTCATAGCCTGAGACACTAAGAAACAGGAAGTTACAATGGGAAGGAAGGAAGCTGAAAAGGAGAAGGGGAAGGCAAGAAAGTCTATTCGAGCATACTATGCAGGGCAAGAACAACAAAACACACAGGACAATATAGACTCTCTGCCCACACCAGAGACCACAGAAGGAAACATGATCTGGTCTCAAGCCCAAATAGCATTCCTGGAGAAGCTTAAGAAAAATTTTAAGGACCAAATCAGGGAGGCAATGACCAACTTGGAAAAAGAAAATACCTCCCTAAAAAAGGAACTTCAAAAACTCACTGAAGACCATAATTCACTAAAAATTAGATACAATCAAACTGAAACTCAGAACTCTATGATGCAGCAGGAGTCAATCGAAAAAAACAAGATGATCGAAAAATTGCAAGAAAATGTAAAATATCTCACTGGAAAAATAACTGACCTAGAGAACAGATCCAGGAGAGACAACCTAAGAATTATTGGTCTACCAGAAAGCCATGATGAGAAAAGCAGTCTAGACAACATCCTCCAAGAGATTGTCAAAGAAAACTGTCCTGAGGTCCTGGAATCAGAAGATAAAATAGCTATTGATAGAATTCACCGAACTCCTCCTGAAAGAGATCCCAAACTGAAAACTCCAAGAAATATAGTAGCCAAATTCCAGAATTATAAGATTAAAGAAAAAATTCTACAAGCAGCCAAAAAGAAACAATTCAAATATCGAGGAACTACAGTTAGGATCACACAGGACCTAGCAGCTTCTACATTAAAAGAGCGGAGGGACTGGAATTTGATATTTCGTAGGGCAAGAGAGCTAGGACTACAACCAAGGATTAACTACCCGGCAAAACTGAGCATAATCTTTCAGGCAAGGAGATGGACATTTAATGAAGTAAGGGACTTCCAGACTTTCCTAATGAAAAAGCCAGAGCTCAATGGAAAATTTGATCTCCAATTACAAGACTCCAGAAGAACATAAAAAGGTAAACAAGGGTAACATAGACTCACACATGCAGAAGTGCACACACCCACACCCACAAACACAAGCTCATTACCTGGGATGCAACAAGAGCAAAATGTTCACATCCCTATATGTGGAGCTGATAACTGTCAATATTTGAAATCTCTATGATTATCATGACCTGCAAAAGGGTTATACTTAGAGGGTGTGGGTATGAATGCACTAACATGGAGTCTAAAAAAAAAAAAGACTATTAAGGGGATCAATGGTACTGTAATGGGAAAAAGGAAAGGATGAGCTAGGAAAAGGTAAAATATGCCATCTGAAGAGGCATCAAAACACACTATAGAAGAAGGGAAAGTAAGAGGGAGAGGAACATCATTTAAACACTATTCTCACTGGTTCCGGTTCAAAGAAGGATCAAATTAATCAGTGAAGTTTAAGAATCTAACGTGAATAGACACATAAATTCATTAAATAGAGGAATTGGAGGGAGGGAGAGGAGCACTGTTTGAAATTTACTCTCATTGGTTTGGGGCAAACAGGGAGTAATTTACTCTGATAAGTATAAAAATTTATTGTGTCCTATAGATAGTGGGAGGGTAAGGGGGGGGTGAAAAGGAGGAGACTAAAGGGAGGGATTATAAGGGAGGGAAATAGTAGTAAGGAGAGAGGGTAGGTTAAGAAGGGGGGTCACTGGGTGGGAACACTGAGGGAGGGGGCGGTCAAAAGGGAAAACTTCAAGGAGGGGAAGGGAGAAGGAATAAACAAAAACATAAACAGGGGAGGGAATAGGATGGAAGGGAAGAGACAGATAGTCATCATTACTGTGAATGTGAATGGGATGAACTCTCCCATAAAACAGAGGCGGATAGCAGAATGGATTAAAAACCATAATCCTACAATATGCTGTCTTCAAGAAACACATTTGAAACAAAGGGATACCCACAGGGTAAGGGTAAAAGGTTGGAGTAAAATTTATTATGCCTCAGCTAAAGTAAAAAAAGCAGGGGTAGCAACACTTATCTCAGATAAAGCAAAAGCAAAAATAGATCTAATTAAAAGAGATAAGGGAGGAAACTATATCCTACTAAAAGGCACCATTGAGAATGAAGCAATATCACTACTTAATATATATGCACCAAGTGGTATAGCATCCAAATTCCTAGAGGAGAAGTTAAAGGAATTAGAGGAAGAAATAGATAGCAAAACTATACTAGTGGGGGACCTTAATCTCCCCTCTCTGAACTCGATAAATCTAACCTCAAAATAAACAAGAAAGAAGTTAAGGAGGTGAATAGAATCTTAGAGAGACTAGATATGATGGATCTCTGGAGAAAACTGAATGGGGATAAAAAGGAATTTACTTTCTTCTCAGCAGTGCATGGTACATACTCAAAAATAGACCATGTACTAGGGCATAAAAACCTCACAATCCAGTGCAGAAAGGAAGAAATAGTAAGTGCATCATTCTCAGATCATGATGCAATAAAAATTATATGCAATAAAGGGCCATGGAAAGATAGACTAAAAACTAATTGGAAACTAAACAATTTAATCCTAAAAAATTGGTGGGTCAAAGAAGAAATTATAGAAACAATCAATAATTTCATTCAATAGAATGATAATAATGAAACAACATACCAAAATTTGTGGGATGCACTAAAGGCAGTTCTCAGGGGAAGTTTTATATCCCTGAGTGCATACTTAATTAAAGCAGATAAAAGGGAGGTCAATGAATTGGACATGCAATTGAAAAAGCTAGAAAAAGAACAAATTGAAAATCCCCAATTTAGTACTTAATTAGAAATACTGAAAACCAAAGGTGAGATTAATAAAATTGAAATTAAGAAAACCATTGAATTAATAAATAAAACTAAGAGCTGGTTTTATGAAAAAATCAACAAAATTGATAGACCCTTAGTCAATATGATAAAAAAAAAGAAAGAAGAAAACCAAATTATGAGTATCAAAAATAAAAAGGGTGAATCTACCTCCAATGAAGAGGAAATCAAAAAAATAATGAGGAATTATTTTTCCCAATTGTATGCACATAAATATGACAATCTTAGTGAAATGGATGAATATTTACAAAATCACAAATTGCCCAGATTAACTGAAGAGGAAGTGAATTACCTAAATAACCCCATCTCAGAAAAAGAAATCAAACAAGCCATCAATGAACTCCCTAGGAAAAAATCTCCAGGGCCAGATGGGTTCACTAGTGAATTCTATCAAACATTTAAAGAACAATTGATTCCAATACTCTACAAACTATTTGGGAAAATTAGTGAAGAAGGAGTCCTACCAAACTCTTTCTATGACACAAATATGGTACTGATTCCTAAATCAGGAAGAGATAAAACAGAGAAAGAAAATTATAGACCAATCTCCCTCATGAATTTAGATGCAAAAATTCTAAATAAAATATTAGCCAAAAGACTCCAACAACTTATCACAAAAATAATACACCCTGATCAGGTAGGATTCATTCCAGGAATGCAAGGATGGTTTAATATTAGGAAAACCATCAATATAACTGAGCATATCAACAACAAAACTAGCAAAAACCACATGATCATCTCAATAGATGCAGAAAAGGCTTTTGACAAAGTACAACATCCATTCCTATTAAAAACACTAGAAAGTATAGGAATAAATGGAGCCTTCCTTAAAATAGTTGCTAGCATCTATCTAAAACCATCAGCAAGTATTATATGCAATGGGGATAAACTAGAAGCCTTTCCAATAAGATCAGGAGTGAAACAAGGGTGTCCACTATCACCCCTCTTATTCAATCTGGTACTAGAAACATTAGCAGTAGCAATTAGAGAAGAAAAAGAAATCAAAGGAATCAAATTAGGCAAAGAAGTGACCAAGCTGTCACTCTTTGCAGATGATATGATGATATACTTAGAGAATCCTAGAGAATCAAGTAAAAAATTACTTGAGACAATAAATAAATTTGGCAAAGTTGCAGGATATAAAATAAACCCACATAAATCCTCAGCATTCCTATACATCTCTAATAAAACTCAACAGCAAGAGATAGAAAGCGAAATCCCATTTAAAGTCACTGTAGACATTATAAAATATTTGGGAATCTACTTGCCAAAACAAACCCAGAATCTATATGATCACAACTACAAAACACTTCTCACACAAATAAAAGCAGATCTAAATAGTTGGAAAAATATCAATTGCTCGTGGCTGGGTCGAGCTAATATAATAAAAATGACAATTTTACCCAAACTAAACTATATATTTAGTGCCATACCAATCAATTTACCAAAAAACTACTTTCTAGAGTTAGACAAAATAATAACAAAATTTATTTGGAAAAACAAACGGTCTAGAATATCAAGGGAATTAATGAAAAGAAATGCTAGGGAAGGTGGACTAGCTATGCCAGATCTTAATCTGTATTATACAGCAGCAGTCATCAAAACTGCTTGGTACTGGCAGAGGTGTAGAGTAGTGGATCAATGGAATAGATTAGGCGCAGGAGACCCAGCAGTTAATGAATATAGTAATCTATTGTTCGATAAACCCAAAGACCCCAGTTTTTGGGATAAGAATGCACTATTTGACAAAAACTGCTGGGAAAACTGGAATACAGTATGGCAGAAACTGGGCATAGATCATTATCTAACACCATATACCAAAATCAAGTCTAAATGGGTGTATGATCTAGGTGTAAAGGATGATACTGTAAGCAATTTGGGGAAGCAAGGAATAGTTTACCTGACAGATCTGTGGAGAGGGGAAGATTTTAGGACCAAACAAGAATTAGAGAGCATTATAAAATGCAAAATGGATAATTTTGATTACATTAAATTGAAAAGCTTCTGCACAAACAAAGCCAATGTAACCAAGATCAAGAGGGAGGTGGGGAATTGGGAAAGAATTTTTACAACTTGTGTCTCTGATAAAGGACTCATTTCTAAAATTTATAGAGAATTGAGCCAAATCTATATGAATACAAGTCATTCCCCAATTGAGAAATGGTCAAAGGATATGAATAGGAAGTTTTCAGAGAAAGAAATTAAAGATATCTATAAGCATATGAAGAAATGCTCTAAATCACTATTAATTAGAGAAATGCAAATCAAAACAACTCTGAGATACCACATCTCTCCAGTCAGATTGGCTAAGATGACAAAACAAGAAAGTGACAAATGCTGGAGAGGATGTGGGCAAATTGGAACGCTAATACATTGCTGGTGGAGTTGTGAACTCATCCAACCATTCTGGAGAGCAATCTGGAATTATGCCCAAAGGATTATAAATAATTTCATACCCTTTGACCCAGCCATACCACTTCTAGGGTTATATCCCAAAGAGATCATAGTAGTGGGAGGAAGAACCATATGTACAAAAATATTTTTAGCAGCCCTTTTTGTGGTTGCAAAGAATTGGAAACTAAAGGGGTGCCCATCAATTGGGGAATGGCTAAACAAGTTGTGGTATATGAATGTAATGGAATTTTATTGTGCTATAAGAAATGAGGAGGTGACGGATTTCATAATTACCTGGAGAGACTTATACAAACTGATGCTGAGCGAGAAGAGTAGAATCAGAAGAAATTTGTATACAATCACAGACATACCATATCTGTGATGACCAACTATGACAGACTGGACTCTTTTCAGCAATGCAGTGATATAAGTTAATCCCGAATGACTCAAGAAAGTGAGAAATGCGCCATCCAGAGATATAACTAGAAAGAACTGAGCCTGAATCCTGATGGAAGCAAACTAAATGATCTTGTTCTTCTCATTGTTTGGTTTTACTTCTTCCTTACCATCTTTCATCCCACCTAGTACAATATGCCTTTGTAATTGGAATAATGTTTAATATGAATGCATTTGCAGACCCTATACTGTACTATATGCTGTCATGAGGGGAGGGGGGAGGGAAGTAAAGGAAATTTGAAAATCAAGGAACTATGGAATTGAATCTTGCTAACTGAAACTAAACTAATAAATTAATTTAAAAAAAAATCATGAAAAGAGAGTCAACAACCTGACTGAAGAAAATAACAAATAGACTTAACAAATAGACTAACTCAAATGATAAAAGAAGCTCAAGAAGCCAATAAGGAGAAGAATGCCTTAAAAAGATGAATTTGCCAGATGGAAAGAACCTCAAAAGCTCACTGAGGAGAATCATTCCTTCAGAATTATATTCAAGCAAGTGGAAGCTAGTGACTTTATGAGAAATCAAGATACTATTAAACAGATCCAAACAAATGAAAAAAATAGAAGGTAATGTGAAATATCTCATTGGAAAAACCACTGGCCTGGAAAACAGATCCAGGAGAGATAATTTAAAAATTATTGGATTACCTAAAAGCCATGATCAAAAAAAGAACCTAGAAATTATCCTTCAAGAAATTCTCAAGGAAATTGCCCTGATATTTTAGAACAGAGGTTGAAAGAATCCACCAATCACCTCTTGAAAAAGATCCCCAAAAGAAAACTCCTAGGAATATTATAGCCAGGTTTTGGAATTCCCAGATCAAGGAAAGAATATTACAAGCAGCCAGAAAGAAACAATTTGAATATTGTGGAAACACAATCAGGATAACACAGGATCTGGCAGCTGCTACACTGAGGTATCAAAGGGCTTACAATATGATATTCCCGAGGTCAAAGGAACTGGGATTAAAACCAAGAATCACCTACCTAGCAAAACTGATTATCATGTTTGAGGGGGAAATATGGTTATTTAATGAAATAGAGGACTTTCAAGCATTTTTGATGAAAAAGCAAGAGCTAAATAGAAAATCTGATATTCAGATATAAGAAGCAAGAGAAGCATGAGAAGGTAAACAGGGAAAAGAACTCATAAGGAACTTATCAAAGTTGAACTATTTACATTCCTACATGGAAAAAATGATAATTGTAACTTACGAAACTTTTTTTCAGTATGAGAATAAAGGGAATATAAATGCATGTCTGTCTGTCTGTGTGTATATATATACACATACATAGATATGTCTATATAGGAGGGTATATGGGTATATGAATACATATGTGAGTGTGTGTATATATGTGTACAGGTATACATAGAGGGCATAGGACCAATTGAATAAGAAGGGATGATATTTAAAAGGTAAAAATTGGGAGGTGAGAAATATAGAGAGGAGATGGAGAGAGACAGAATGAAATAAATTATCTCATATAGAAGAAGTAAGGGAAAACTTACAATGGAGGGAAAGAACAGGAAGGCAAAAGGGAATGGGTCAACCTTACTCTCATTGAATTTGGCTTAGGGAGGGAATGACATACACACTAAATAGGGTATCTCACCCTACAGGACAGTAGGGGGAAAGAGGATGAGAGGGGGGAATGATGGAGGGGAGGGGAGTTTGGGGAGGAGGGAATTTAGAAGCGCACATTTTTGAAAAGGGACAGGGTCAAAGTAGAGAACAGAAAGAGGGCAGGATAGGATGGAGGGAAATATAGTCAGTCTTTCACAATATATCCACTATGGATATGTTTTGCATAGCTACACATGTACAACCTATATTAAATTGCCTATCTTCCCAGTAAGGGTGGGTGACAAAGGAGAAAGGGAAATAATCTGGAATTCAAAGTTTTAAAATCAAATGTTTAAATATATATAATGATTTTTTTACATGCAACTGGGAAATAAGATATACAGGCACTATAGTATAGAGGTCCATCTTGCCCTACTGGAAAGTCGAAGGAGGGATGGGAAAGGATATAGGAGAGAGCAGATTGGGGGAGGGTATATACAGTGGGATCACTGTTTTGGGGTGTTAGGTAGCAGAAAGACAGGGAGAAAATTTGTAACTCAAAATCTTGTGGAAATGAATGATATAAACATAAAATTTAATTTAAAAAAATAAACAATTTAAAAAAGAGTTAGCTTTTCCAAACCCATGTGGATTCAATGCTTTCTCCCTGTTTTAGCATTTTTACTACTAAAAATAGTAAAAACTCATGACTCCTATAGTCCTTCACAGATTGCCAAAAAAACAACAACAAAAAAACCCCCCACCTACCTCACAATATTCTCATGAGATAGGTGTGACAAGTATTGGTGTTCCCATTCAACAGATTAGGAAACTGAAGCATAAAAGGTTAAGTGATTGGCCAAGATCACACAGCTAGTAAAGTCTGAACTGGTGATTCAAACCCAGGGCTGGCATTTTATCTATCACATAGTGCTGCTTCTACTGTCAGCATGAAGGGTTGTCTCTCATGACAGCCATCATTTTCAGTCAGAAGCAATGAATCAGCCTAATTCCTTAAAGAACCATTGTTCTTTTCATTCTGTTTAATCAATCAGTAAAAATTTATTACTTATTATGTGTCAGGCATTATGCTAAATGCTGAGGATATAAAGAAAAGGCAAGTCCTGCCCTCAAGGAGCTTACATTCTAATAGGGGAGACAAGTACATAGATTGGTATATACAAAGTAGAATCAAAGATATTGAGTTGTATGCTATAAAATGATGTATACCCTCTGACCTATCAATACCACTACTAGGTCTGTATCCCAAACAAAAAAGTTTTTTTTTTTAAAGGGAAAAGGATTTATATGTATAAAAATGTTTATAGCAGCTCTTTTCTGGGGGCAAAGATTAGAAATTGAGGGGATGCCCATCAATTGGGGAATGGTTGAACAGATTGTGGTAGGTAATTATGATGGACTACTACTGTACCAACAGAAATTATTAGCAGGATTCTCTCAGAAAAAACCTGGAAAGACCTGCATGGGCTGATACAAAGTGAAATGTACTGTGTACAAAGTAGCAGCAATATTGTAAGATGATAAGCTGTGAATTACTTCACTATTCTCAGCAATACTGTGGTCCAAGACAACTCTGAGGGACTTATGATGAAAAATGCTATTCATCCCCAGAGACAGAACTGATGGTGTCTGAATACAGATTGAAGCATACTCTTTTTTTAACTTTATTTTTCTTGACTTTTCTGTCTATGTTTTCTTTTACAACATGACTGTTATGGGAATGTTTTGCATGACTACACATGTATAACCTATATGGAACTGCTTGCTTTCTCAATGAGGGATTGGGGTGGGGAGAGACAAAGGGAGAGAATTTGGAACTCAAAGTTTTAAAAGCAAATGTTAAAAGTTGTTTTTACATGTAACTGGGGGAAAATGAAATACTAAATAAATGGGGAAATAAACATAGGCAAAGAGGTGAAAGAAAGATAGAGTTGGAAGATATATCAGAGATCATCTAGTATATAACTCTCTCGTTTTACAGATGATAAACGGAGGCCTAAGGGAGTCAAGAGATTTGGTTATGATCACACGAGTAATAAATAATCAAGCCAGGATTGAAGCCAAGTCCTCTGATTTCCTCTCTCTCCAAATATAGTATTCTTTATATTGTTTTACTCTCCCTATCCTAACAGAGAAGACAAAAGGTCTTAGAGGGGAAGATTCTGGCAGGTGAGGGGACAAGGATAGGTCTCCTGCCTGAGGCAGAGCTTACTTAGGACTAAGATAACAAAACAGGAACTGTAGTTTTTGTTGTTGGTTTTTATCTTTTTTGGAGGGGGGAGGGCAGGGCAAGTGGGATTAAATGACTTTCCTCAGGTCATACAGCTACTAAGTGTTAAGTGTCTGAAGCCAAATTTGAACTCAGGTCCTCTTGACCCCAGGGCCAGTGCTCTATTCAGTGCACCACCTAGCTGCCCCAACCTGTAGTTCTTAAATAAACAATATGTATATATTTTAAATAAGCACAGTTTATTAAAACTGTAGACCACTAACTGCTCTGAAAATAAAGGTAGATTCTTTTTCGTGTGAGCTACATATTTGTTCACTATAGTGAAGAAATTTTCATCCTGTTTTACAATGACCCTTCCAAGAAACAATGGTCATATTGCCTGAGCTATCACTCAAAACCAAGAACTCTATCAGTCCACGGCTACATATGTGTGTGTGTGTGTGTGTGTGTGTGTGTGTGTGTGTGTGTGTATTTGGGGGCATAGGAACTAGACCTGGAAATTCATTGTATAAGAAACTCTGGATGAAGATACTTCCTCTGTCAAGTCTTTTGAGAGATATCTAGGGCGCTGAGAGTGAGCTGCCCAGGGCCATATAACTAGTAAGTAGCAGAAGCAGGGCTTGAACACCTGGTTCCTAGGCCTTCTCTCTATTGGCTAAACTACTGTAAAGTAATAAATATACACATATACATTTTTATATGCACACACAGATATATTTTCCATTTTTCTTAACTTTATGGATATTCTGAGAAGAAATTAGCCCATGTATGTAAGATTCATTTATATATAACTCATAAAAATTATTTTGCTTTCAAAATTCATGAAATCATTTATTATTTGCTTTCTTTTGGGGGGAAGACATAATAATCTGTCAGAAGTAAATGGATACATAGTTCTAGGACTGGATATAAACTCAGAAACTGCATGATTCAAAAGCATTTCTGAACTTTTAAATCATCTACTATCCTCAAACTCAAAATTATAATTGGTTAACCTTTTGGGCTAAGCCATTCCACATTGGGCTCTTATCTCTTTCAAAGAGGAAGCATTAGGAAACTCAAGGCCATCTGTCGTGAGGAGCATACCAAATGCCAAGCCAACTACAATACTCTTCCATATGCTAGGCCTGGAGAGCTTATTTCAAGAACATCTCAGCATTATCAATGCCACTTGATTTACCAGGTTCATTGAAGAAAATGTGTTTATGCAGAGCAGCTGGAAGTGCCAGATATACACTGACATTCTACGAATTTGAATGTATTTATCATTAAATTTGTGCTGGGGGATATGTAATTCAGTGTCATTCAAGGTTCTCCATCTTCACCAAGCAAAATTTGATCGTAAATTTTATTTCCCCTATGATCTGGAAGCAGCAGATTGAGACAGAGACTCAGTAGCTGTCTATAAGTCAATGATATTAAGTATATGATCAATTTCTTTCTAAACATTGTGACTTTTTTCTTAAGAGTGGTAAACTGGGCTATATGTGGGAAGATAATGGGTAAAAATCAAGATAGATAGATATACATACATGTGCATACACACACACACACACACACACACACACACACACACACACCCATCTGGTTGACATTAGAATTCTGAACATTGACCTTTCCAAGCTTACATCCAACAGAGATGAGGGGACTATGGGCATTTGTGTACCCAAGGATATGTTTGTAAGGTAGTTTCCATCGGGCATGTCAGGTCCTAGAAAAAGCATCTACATACAATTAAATTTCATTTCAATTCAATTAGCATTTATTAAGCAATTACTATGTGTCAAGCCTTATGTCAGGCACAAGAGATAATGGAGACAAAAGCAAAATGGTCTTTGATCTCAAGAACCTCACATTCTACTGGGGAAAGAAAACATAGGCATATATACATACATGAATGCATACATACACACAACATACAAAACTGCCCCTACTCCTCCCACTCAATTTTCAGCCTCTTGCATAATGACTTCCCATCCCCACCACTCTCCTGAAGATGTTCTCTCCAAGATTAGCAATGATCTCTTAATTGCTAAAGCTGAAGACATCTTCTCAAGCATCGTCCTTCTTGAGCTCTCTGCAGCATTTGACACTGGTAGCTGGTTCTCCTCCCAGGTCCTTTCTTCTCCATAGGTTTTGATGACCCTGTCATCTCCTACTTTTTCTCCTGCCTGCCTGAATTCCTCTTCATTATTCTTTGCTCATTCATCATCTAGTTCTTGCCCTCAAACTAGGGGTGCCCCAGAACACTCTATCGTGGGCTCTCTTTTCTTCTTTCACCATACTCTATTTCTTGGTGGCTTCATCAGCTGCCATGGGTTCAGTTGTTACCTGGGCCCCTATGTAAATGACTATATATCTACCCCAGTGTCTTGTCCTTTAACTGCTCTCCAGATAGTTCCAAGTAGACATCCCATAGGTACCTAAAACTCAATATGTCTGAAAAGGAACTAGTTACCTTCCATACTAAACTTTTCCTTCCTACAAACTTCTCTCTTTTTTTGAGGGCACCACCACCTTTTTAATCAACTGAACTCATAAACTTGGAATCATATTCGACTTTTCCCTCTCCCACACCAACCACATTCAATTAGTTTCCAAGTTATTGATTCTACCTACACAATGTATTTTGCAACTTTATCTCCTGTCAACTCATACAGCCATCACCCTAGTTCATGCCTTCACCATCCCTCTTCTATGCTATATCAACAGCTTTCTGTTAAGACTTTTGACATCTAGTTTGTCTATGCTTCTGGCAAAATAATCTTCCTAAAGCATGAAATCTGACCACATCACTCCTCTGTTCAAGAACCCTTGGGCTCCTAAGGCCTCTAGGATAACCCTTCACAGTCCCAATTGAGCTTTCCTTTCCAGGTTCACTTTGCAATATTCCTCCTTTACATACTATGTGTGCTACCTGGAACTTAGTGCATCATCTCCTACCTCTTGCCTTTGCACAAGCTATAATATCCTCATGGAATGCACTTCTTCCTTACCTTTGTATCTTAAGAGTCCCTAAGTTCCTTCAAGGTACAGCACAGGTATCATCTCCTATAAGACTTTCCCGATACTTCTCTCCTAGTTGGTACCTCTCTCCATCTTAAAGGTTTTACTATTGTATTTATCTTTTTAAAAGCTGTGTCTTTTCCATAAAGTGAAACTCTTCGAGAGCAAGGATTTTATCTTCATTTTGTCTTTATAGCGTGGTGCTTAACATGTTGCCTTGTGTTTAGCAGGTGCTTAATATATGCTTTCTGTGTTGGGTTGGGAGTGGGGGTAATTAGTAATTTTCTAGGTATTATTCCAGTAATCTTCTTACTTACTAGTGTCTAATTAAAAATAAAGGAGAAATTAGAGTGATTTTTCAGCTCTTGAGCAGCTAGAATATAGGCTTTTATTTCTTAACTTTTTTTTTAAACAAATGCTTTATTAACTTCTGTTTTACATCATTCATTTCCACCAGATTTTGAGTTACAATCATTTTCCCCCCATTATTCCCCTACCCAACCTCCCAGAATAGTAGTCCCACAAGATATCGCTTCCTCCAATCTGCTCTCTCCCATACCTTCTCCCATACCCCCATCGACTTTTCCATTAGAGGAAGGTGAGTCTTTGTGTCCCAATGCCTGCACATCTTATCTCCCTATTACAAGCAAAAGAGTATTAATAATAGTATTTATATATATTTGAAACATTTAATGTTACGACCTCGAATTTCAGATCCATTTCCTTCCTCCCTTGTCACCCATTTCCTCTTGGGAGATAAGTAATTCAGTATATGTTGTGCATGTCTAGCTATGCAAAACATTATCATAGTATATGTATTGTACAAGGCTGCTTATAATTCCCTCCCACTCATCCCACCCCCCACCTGGTCCATTCCCTACATGTTTCTGTCCCTCTTCTATAGTGGGTACTTCTAACCTCCCCTCACCCCAAGGATGCCCTCTCATCCATCATCCCTCCTCACATCCCCCTTCCCCCTATCCTGCTGCAGGTTGAGATATCCCATTTAGTATGTATGTCATTTTCTCCCTGAACCAAATTCAATGGGAATGTGGTTTTGTCTTTTTAGCCTTCCTTATTCTCCCCCTCCTTTGCAACCACTTCCGCTTGCTTCTTCTACATGGGATAGTTTGCCCTACCCTGTCTCTCCCCATCTCCTCTTGCCACTTTCCTCTCTCACCTCATAATTTCATCCCTTGAGTATTCTCCCTTCCCAACAAATTCAACCTATGCCCTCTATCCATATATAACTGTAACCATATACACACACATTCACATATGTATTCATATGACCACACACCCTTCTTCCATTATTTTCATAGTGAGAAAGATATCATCAGTCACCGTTATTGCTTTTCCATATAGGAATGTAAATGGTTCAACTTTGATAAGTTCCTTTTGATTTCTTTTCCCTGATTACCTTCTCAGGCATCTCTTCCTTCTTGTGTCTGGATGTCAAATTTTCTATTCAATTCTGGTTTTTTCTCAAGAATGCTTGAAAGTCCTCTATTCCACTGAATGACCATATTTTCCCCTGAAACAAAATACTCAGTTTTGCTGGGCAGGTGACCCTTGGGTTCATTCTCAGTTCTTTTGCCCTCTGGAATATCATATTCCATGCCCTTCTATCCCTCAGTGTAGAAGCTGCCAGGTCTTGGGCTATTCTGATTGTGTTTCCACAATATTGAAATTGTTTCTTCCTGGCCGCTTGGAGTATTTTCTCCTTGATCTGGGGATTCTGAAACCTGGCTATAATATTCCTGGGAGTTTTCTTTTTGGGATCTTTTTCAGGAGGTGATCTGTGGATTCTTTCAACCTCTATTTTGCCCTCTGGATCTAAACATCAGGGCAGTTTTCCTTGAGAATTTCTTGAAGGGTGATTTCTAGGTTCTTTCCTTGATCATGGCTTTCAGGTAGTCCAATAATTTTAAATTGTCTCTCCTGGATCTATTCTCCAGGTCAGTGGTTTTTCCCATGAGATATTTCACATTGCCTTCTAATCTTTCATTTGTTTTGGATCTGCTTAACAGCATCTTGATTTCTCATAAAGTCATTAGCTTCCATTTGCTCCAGTCTAACTCTGAAGGAATGAATCTCCTCAGTGAACTTTTGAGATTCTTTTCCATCTGGCAAATTCGACTTTTTAAGGCATTCTTCTCCTCATTGCCCTTTTGGGCCTCCTTTGCCATTTGAGTTAGTCTATTTTTTAAGGTGTTGTTTTCTCAGTCAGGCTGTTGACCCTCATTTCATACTTTTCCTGCATCCTTCTCATTTCTCTTCCCAATTTTTCCTCCACTTCTCTTATTTGATTTTTAAAGTCCTTCTTAAGGTCCTCTATGGCCTGCAACCCGCTCATGTTTTCCCCTGGGGCTTTTGGAGCAGGACTTCTGACCTCACAGTCCTTTTCCCGCTCTATGCCCCCAAAATAGGAGTCTAGGGTTTCATTTTTCTGTTTCCTTTGCCTTGGCATGCTGCCACTTGATTACCTGACTTTTGGGCTTGTTGCCACACTATGGCTTTAAGGCCAGATAGAGGAATTTTCGTCCTGAACGTGTGGGGGGCAACTTCCATTTCTGGCAAGCTAGAAACCCACCCATGACTTCCACCCTAGATCACAATCCAGATCCAGGGAGGTTAAAGCAAGAGCGATTACCCCCCCAAGACTTATCGCTGGATCTCCCTACAATTAATTGCAGGCCAGGAGCTGGAGCTGCCTCTGAAAACTACAAAATGGCATGTCTCCTCAGCGGCTTCTAGCCCCCAGGGGAGGGAGCCGATGCATTCCCTAAATACCAGTCCCAAAGTCCATAGGACACTAACCTCTTACTTTGTCCTAGGCATGTCTATGTTGATAATTCTGGAGTCACCACAGCTACTGGTGTTCTAGGGTTCCTCCAGCCAGCTGCTGGCCCTGCCGCCCTGGGACTAAAACCTCGGCTCACGGGGACCTGGGCTCGGCTCCTGTGCCCTGCGCTCTGCCCGCTGCCAGGTCCCAGATCGCTGCGCTGTTCCTTCCTGCAGGGCTGCTGGGCTGTCCTCAGCGGGAGGTTAGCTTCTCTGTGTCGTTCTGTGGGTGCTGGGGCTCCAGAAGTTGTTCAGAGTCCCCTTTTACATAGTTTGGGGGGAATCTGGGAGCAGAGAGGCTTGGAGGAGCTGTTTCTACTCTGCCATCTTGGCTCCACCCCCTAGAATATAGGCTTTTAGAACAGAGACAACCAACTCCCTTCTAAGAAGATTGAAAGGATACCTGGGCTAGGATGAGTTGATCATACTATTTGATTGGATATTTGCTTGATTTGAACAGATTCAGATTAGATATCTAAACAAGAAGTAACAAAATCTCCCTAGTGTCCTGAGCTCTAAATTATGAACTTGAAGTATCTGGTAGAGTCTCAAAGTTCTCTTTTTGGGGGGAGGGAGGGATACTTGATATAAATTGAGAGAGTTGTTATCATCTAACTCTTTGTGACCTCGTAGTAAAGATACTAGAGTGGTTTGCCACTTCTTCTCCAGCTCATTTTACAGATATGGAAACTCAGGTAAAGAGGGTCAAGTGATTTATCCAGGGTCTCTTTGTACGAAAAGAAGTCACTACTGATTTTTTTAGGAGGAGTTCCTACTTCCTTCTGCAAAAACAAAAGAATGGCTGTGAATAGTGGTAGGTAACTCAAGACAACGTGGAAATGTCACTAGATCAGAGTATACATATGAACCATATAATCAAGCAATGATCTAAGACTCATGACCAGGAGTTCAGTCAGAAGTTTGGTGGTTTTTTTTTTTTGGGGGGGGGGTGGGATTGGTGTGTGTGTGTGTGTGTGTGTGTGTGTGTGTGTGTGTGTGTGTGTGTGTAAATAAATTTCCTTTAGGAATATTATATCCAGAATCCCTGCAAAAGAACATAAACCTGGGAGTTAGGAAACCTGGGCACCAAACTCATCTCTGCCACTGGTTTGCTGTGTGACCTTGGACAAATCTCTCCACTTCTCTTAGTTTCAGTTTTGTCATCTGTAAAATGAGGGAGTTCATAGATTTGGATGTAGAAGGGACCACAAACGCTGTCTAGTCCATTTTACAGATGAGAAAACTGAGGCCTAAGAGAGTAAATGACTTGCCCAAGATCACACAAGTAGTGACAGAGGCAAGATTTAAACCCAGATCTTCTGACTCCAAAGTCAGTGCTCTTTCCAGTGTCCCACATTGGTCTATACTCGCTAGGGGCCCTTCTAGCTCTTAATCCAAGCATTTTTATGAGTTTAAAGGTCTAGTGGGGCCATTCAATACACAAAGGCTACCAGGTCTTTGGGTGAGAATATTGAAAGATAAATTTGACCCTTCATGACACAGAATTGTTACAAATGTAATAATAATTTTAAAAGATTATGAACATTGTCACTCTAGGATAATAAATAGTATTGGGCATTCAAATAAAATTCTAGAAATATACACTGAAAGCAAGCCCCAAAATCTGCAATGTCAAT
Organism: Gymnobelideus leadbeateri; assembly: GCA_011680675.1. Classification (NCBI taxonomy): domain Eukaryota; kingdom Metazoa; phylum Chordata; class Mammalia; order Diprotodontia; family Petauridae; genus Gymnobelideus; species Gymnobelideus leadbeateri. The sequence continues at coordinate 17,306 of WOXC01004431.1, forward strand.
ACCAACAGATGGAAACTGTAACTGGGTTCTAATCTCTTTTACTTACTCCTTAGAAAGGTAACTTTGGGCAAATCATTTAATCATGCCAAGATTCAATTTTCTAATCCAATAAAATGGGTCTAACAAAACAAGCTATGCATATTTTAAAGGGTGTGTGTGTGTGTGTGTGTGTGTGTGTGTGTGTGTGTGTGCGTGTGCATGCATGCATCTGTGTGAGAGTGAGAGACAGAGAAAGGGAGAGAGAGAATTAAATGAGATGGTGCACATAATAGCACTTTGAAAACTACTGTGTGTTGTACACTTTAAATGTCATAGGTAGTGGACAGAACATTGGACATGGAATCTTGCTATAAAATCCTGCCTCTGACACTATTTCTTCAGTTGTAAAATACATCTAACAGTACTTAGCAGACATTAGAGTTGTAAGAATCTAATGAGATGATGTGTGTAAAGTACTTTAAAAACCTTGAAGCATTTATATAAATGTCAGCTACTAGTATCATAAATCATCTTGGGAGACAGCCTGATGATAGGGAGCTGGGTCCATAGCCAGGAAGAACTGAGTTCAAGTCCTGGTCTGATACATTCCTGCTGTGTGACCTTGGACAAATTATCTAATTTCTCATTGCTCTAAAGACAACTCTCTTAAGCAGTGTATAAGGTACAGAGAAGGTGCCAATGTCTATTGGTAGAAAGATTTTCTTTTTCCAGGACGTCCTTACATCACTGAAATCACAGGTATAGTCCCTATCCCTATCCCTATCCCTATCCCTATCCCTATAAATAATAATGAACAAAGATCTCTCTGTCCAAAGAAACTTGGACTTTCTAAGTGGGATCAAAGATTCCTGAGTCAATGGTCAAAATTCCCTTTTCTCTGTAAGAGGAAAGAAAAGAAAATAAGAATCACTCAGGATTTGGGAAAGTAGCTACAAGAATTACAATAGGAATTAGAAGCATTGAGGGAGAGTGGAGAAGAGATTTTCTCAGGTAATGAAGCCAAGCTGGCAGCTATTTTTGTGGAGATAATAAAGAAAAAGCCTGTATCTGAAGAGACAGCTGTCAGGAATTAGAGGGAAAGGGACAAATATACAGGGTTGAATGACCTTGTCAAGGAAATCTGAGAAATCTTCTCTGCCAGCTTTCAAAACATAACATTGAAAGGAGGAGGTTAACTAGTCTTGGATCCTTTAAAAGTAGTTTTCTGGGCAAGCCAAGGAAACCAGAATAGGGGGGGCAGGGGAGAAATTAAGCCAAATGCGGCTCATTTGGTATTCTTAGGGCACTAAACCAGTAGAAATTCTCAAGAATGAACACTGAAAGTTAGAGAATGAAGAGGGAGGGGAATGGAAGATAAAGGGTCAAAAATGGGGCCTGCCAAAATGGTACATGACAGGAAGTTGCTACTATTGCTGCAGGAAAAGAGAAATCAGCAGAATGTATTCATTCACATTAAAACTACACATCTCCCTGGCTTAGCATTCCTAGGCTCACATATGAATATTTGGAGTTTTCTGCTTATAATCAGAAAAGTCCTTACAGAAAAAACATATATTTCCATGACTTATGAGTCATGACAGTTAATTTTCTTCATCAACATTATTTCAAGTGCTCTTTTAATAAAAATAGACTGAAGCTTATCTGCGTCCAAGCAAATTGTATATCACCAAGTGATTGTTGAGGAAGGTATCCTCATTTGCATTTAAATTCACTTTTTAAAAAAGAGAAATTCTGCCACCTCCTGGACAGAAACCAGAGAACCATTTCTTAGCAACACTAAGCCATCTTGAATGAAATGAACATTCATTTTAAACTTTATCTTAAAAAAAAAAAAGGAAGAGACTTGGTTTAAAATATTTAAAGAACAGGTACAAGAAATATCTGACTTATCTAAAATATTAAATTGGCTCTTGGGCATGTTTAAGCAGAAAACAACCCTTGACTACAGAAAAAAGCCTTCCTTTCACTTTTTAATCTTTCCCAAATTATTTCTTCATGTACATTCATATCTATAATCCAGCACTCATCCAAAGAAAGATTTTCACATGAACTACCAATTACTTATTTCCTATAATTGCATTTACTGGCAATACTTCTATATATTGAATAGAAAAATAGAGTTAAGTGGCCACCAGAATAAGATGAGATCTCAGTTCTGATTGAATGAAACTAGATGTAAAAGCACAAATGGAAAGCACTGTATTCATTCTAGGGGCTGGAGCACTTAACTAAATGTAAATAAAGCTCTTGGAAATCCAGAGATATAATAATTACCACTCACAATGGCTAGCAAATGAAGACATTTGAAAGGACATTTTAGGAATAATCAAAGAAAAGCTGTAGGAAGATGTAGGGCACATTACCTGGATTTGACAACAGAGCCTAGATGTGGTTTCTGGTCTTGAAGTAGCTTAGCCAACTGTTTCTGCAGAGCCAAATCCTTACCATGGGCTTCTTTAATAAATGGGTGCTCTAGGAGATGTGTGACAGATGGGCGCTTTTCAAAATCCTTAATAAGACACCTGGTTAAAAAACAATAACAGCAAAGAACAATGTTAGCTATCCACTTGTGTGTGCTTAAACCAAGTGTCTGAAAGAAGATCCTATTTCCTTACTAAAATATTTTACTCCGTAGCATTTTCTTAAATTAATATCCAAGACAGACAACATGTAATTTATTATCTGGGTTCCTTTTTAAAAATAGCACAAATACCACTTTAACTTTAAAAAATACAATATGTTGAGAGTTAAACATTATTTTCAATTATTCAAAATATTCTGAACAGAAGACATAGAGAGAATTTTTTTTATTACTGAATTGAAGTTCCTTCATATAAATGTTTTCAGTTAGAATCTACTTGATCAGTCTATCCACTAGATTTCAGCCACAAAGAGAATGGGGTGCTGGCCCTCAGGGGAAAGCCAAAATATAGAAAGAAGGTCTCCTTACTTGATCTTGGGAAAATGCATTTAGGAATCTTCCAGCAAAGAAACAAATCATCGCAGGGCAAAGTTCACCCCTTGATTTCTAATGGGCTTCTGAGGGAAGCCGATAAACCTGAGCTCTGAAAAATGACTGTCTGCAGTATAACTCAGGTAAATTGGAATGAAATAATCCAAACAGGGGAGGAGGGGGGAAACCCCACCTTTTCAAACCAGTGTAGCATCTAAGCTCCTCCTGTGACTAATTAGTATAACCACCTTTGTGTTTCACACTCAATAGCTTTTTAAAGAAGACAATGACTTAAAATTGCACACTTCATGCCCCATGCTATTAAAGATGATTTTGACACAAGGAAATTTCTAGTGAAACCGACTCTGATGAATATCCTCTGTAATTACCATGGCATTTCCACACTGAATAGTTGTATGAAGCAGTTGCAACATTTATGCTTTTAAACACTTCAAGATTTAAACACAGTGGGCTTTGGGGTAAATAGTAGATGCCATACTGCAATAAAAATTGCTCTAAGTTGTCTGACATGCTATCACATCTAAAACAAAATATATTGTAGGTTATGAAATTCATTGACAAATTATTAACCATCTTGCCTCACCCTAAATATTTTTTAACATTTAAGTACAGTCCTTACATTAATCCTTTACCAGTAAGCTTGCAAAAGGCCTTTGCTATGTTCACCAGAACTGAAAGATACTCTGTAAATTTCTCTGCTGGTCAGTTCTACAATTGATCAAGGGAAGATGAGTTTTGTGGTTTTTTTCCCCTCCTCCCTATCCATTAAAATAGCTTTCAGCTAGGAAAACCAACAGAACCTAGATTATCTCTATTCTGCTGACTGTGGGGCTATAAATGCCACCCCTGGCCCTTACTGAGAAAGAAATCAATCATTTGACTTTTACAAGTCGGGGGAGGAAAATGTTGAGGAAGAGGGGACCTTTTAATAATTAGCATGTGTGTGTGTGTGTGTGTGTGTGTGTGTGTGTGTGTGTGTGTGTGTGGTTGCTTTGAATTTTTTTTTTCAATTTAGATTTCCTCCTAATTCTTTGCAGGTCTGGTCTGCCCACTGCATTTATGCTCTGCACTACAAGGCTTCAAGGAACCATTATTTCATCAGTGTGGTTATATGGATTTCAATCCCTTTAGAATCCAGGCTTCAAGGGTGAAAGTGGGTGAAAAATCCATGAGTCTATGGTCAAGCTGGTGATGAGCTTCTCAGCACTTAAATGGGTTGGTCATTGAATGGCAGAGCTGTGGCCCAGTCTGTTATTGGGCTTGTTCTCAAAGACTTTCTAGACTGGAAAAGGTCTGCCACAGATTGTGTCTTCCTTAATCTTGGTGCCCTCCCTCTGATGTTCCCTCAAATTTTCTTCTGTCTATAGCTTGTTTTTACAGTTTTTACATGTTGTCTCTCACATTAGACAGTGAGCTCCTTGAGAGCAGGAACTGTTTTTTGCTTTTCTTTGTGCTTAGTGCAGTGCCTGGCACATAGTAAGTACTTAATAAACCTTGTTGACTTGATTTAACTTGTGTTTTCCTGGTGGGAAAAAGCCCTTAGGAACTCAGGGTTACCTCTGCCCATAGGAGGAGGATTTTAATGGAGGCTGTGTGACAACGAGAGGAAAAAATTTAAGCATATTTTTCCTACCTGGAAAAGTTCAGGTTGGAGTCTGGACCAGTGATTTCATTAGTATACTTGGGTGAGGTAACCCTCTCTACAAACTCAGGTCTGTTCCTTCTTTGCAATTTATAGTCTTAGAAAGCTGCCTAAAGCACTAAAGGGTTAAGTGACTTGGCCAGGGTCACATCACCTGTTGAATGTCAGAGGCAGGATTTAAACTCATGTCTTCCTGGCCCTGTGGCCAGTTCTCTAGTTATATAAAGTATTTAAGTCCAAGTTTCCATGAGAGACAGAGGATCACTAGCAGTTGAGGGAAATCAGGAAAGGCTTCTTGTAGAAGATGGTGTCTGAATATATATTAAAGAAAGAGGGAGGACTTCACAGGGCCAAGATAAGGCAGAATGAATTGCCAGCATGGTGAATGGCCTGTACAAAGGCACAAGGATGGAATATGGAGAGTCCTATGAGTGAGGACCAGAGAGAGGAGCAGTTTGGCTAGAGGCTGGTGGCTTTAGTGTCCACTGCTTCAACAAAGCCTTTGTCTCCAAGTACATTAAGATAAGGCTTCTGGACACTGTGTCTGCGTCATGGTTTCTAGCTGAGTCTGAGAATGGGAGAAAAGACAACTTCAATCACAGCGCACAAAAGAAGGAAGCAAAAAGAAGCATCCTTCTAACCCTCTCTTCTGGGTCTGTGCCAGGTTTCTGCCTTACAGGTGAGACTACCATGTGACAACCGCTATTTCATTCTTCAGTAACTAATCCCCCTTGGATAGAGTAGAACATGGGCTCATCTCCTAAATTCCATTCTTAGGTTATTTTGGTACAGTTCCAGGATGCAAACAAAAGTGTTATATCTTGTTTTAGATTTTTTAAAAATCTCATGGAAAAGCAATGGCACTGCCATCATTTTTCAAGAGGAAGCCATTTCTCCATACCCTCTCCCCTCACAAAACAAACAGTCCTAGAAAGAGGAAAGAGGCCTTGCAGATGAACAGAGAATCATGGATCTAGATGTATTAGGGACCTCAGAGACCATCAAGTCCAATGATTTCATTTTTACAGATGAGAAAACTGAGGTTCAGGGAGATTACCTTGCCCAAGGTCATAGAGGCAGTAAGGATCAGAAGCAAAATTTGAACCCAAGCCCTCTAATTCCAGGGCTAGAACACTGTCTTCTTCCCAAGGGGGGAGGGGGAGAAAAGCCAGAGAGGGCCACTTAAAGATCTAAGAAAGGAAGAAAACTGACAAAACCCCTTCTTTCCCTTATGCATAGGGACCACAACCAAGAAGTTTAGTTTAGTTTTACCAGGTTTGTATGTAAACAAAACTCTGCTTGTGAGAATAAAGATGACAATGATGTGTGGTATTTATGTAGTGCTTTAAGGTTTGCAGAGGGTTTTTTTAAAATATCATTTCATGCTTTTCTCATAAAAAATCCTATAAGGTAGGTTATATTTTTATCCCCATTTTACAGATGAGCAAACCAAGGCAGACAAAAGTAAGGTGACTTGCCCAGGGCCGCTCAGCTGGTAAGTGTTTGAGGTGAAATTTGACCTCAGGTCTTACTGATTCTAGGCCCAGCAGTCTACTCACTGCACCACCTAGCTACCATTGTGGTGAAAGACTGGCTCACTGTGAGAGATCTGTACCTCTGCAGCTATGAAGTAAGAGATAAATGTCTAAAAGTTACAAAATAGAACTGTCATGTCTACATCCAGCGGTGCTGAAGGCTATAAAGACATCAAGCCTTCAGACTCTGGCTAAGAAATCTGAATAGTCTTGTAAGAGAACATAGCCATGTAGAAACAGGAGGTGGGCTGAAGGCAATCTATCATTCTTCTGATACTTTTAATATCTGTTGTTGTTCAGTCACATCTGACTCTCCGGACCTTATTTCGAGTTTTCTTGGCAAAGATACCAAAATGGTTTGCCACTTCCTTCTACAGCTCGTTTTATAGATGAGGAAACTGAAGCATTTAAGTGACTTGCTCAGGGTCACACAGTGAGTAACTATCTGAGGCCAGATTTGAACTCAGGTATTCTTGATTCTAGGTCTGGCAATCTATCGGTTGTGCCACCTCGCCACTCCCACTATTGATGACTCCCATTTTAAAAAACCTTTACCACGCTTATAGAGAACTTCACTCACAATACTGTGAGGCAGGTGATATAAACATTATTATTCTCATTTCACAAATGAGGCAACTGAGATTCAGAGGCTTACTTTGGTCACACAGCTAGTAAGCATCAGGGTCAGGATTGAAACTACAATCCAATGTCCTTTTCACTCACTTTACCACATAGCCTATCAGTTAACAAAGAAACAGAAAGCTGTAGCCTCTGTTAGGAACAGCTGTGCAAAGATGACAATGGATGCTGGGCATGCGTTAGTGCATAGTGTGATATTTCAAAATATTCCATTTGACTTTATTCATTCCTCAAGCATTCCTTCTATGTGCACAGCATTAGATACAGTCAAGAAAGTGGAGGACACAGTCTATGTCCTTGAGGAACCTAAAAGGCCTAAATATATGAAAACTCGGGGGGAGAAAATACAAGATTATAGCATTTATCTATAGTTTATCTATCTATGGCAAAGCAGGTCAGTATGGGCTGGAGACAATCAGAGTCATGGTCTGAGTTTTAATGGGAATTATGTATAAGGATGGGTAGTGAGGAAATAGAAGGGCCCCCCAGGTTGGGGGAAAAGCATGATCACAGGCACAGCAAGGGGAACATGGAAGATATGTATATCTGTATGTATCTGGATTGATAGGGCTGTCTGGGATCCAGTCATTTAGGCAGTAATTTGCCTTTGCTTCTACAAGTGCCTCCTTAGAAGGGTGCAGAGCTCAATTTGTTTTAGTTTTTTTGCCAAATTAAACAAGGATATTCCTTTACCTTTATTAACAGCAATGCTCCTGCTGCTAGCTAACTAGCTAGTAAGCATTCATATAGCCATCCTTTGGGGAAGTACTTCCTATGGAGAAATAGTCAACCATCCTTACCAACTGTCAACTAACTGTTCCACACAGGGCTAGCAAGCCCTCCCAGCTGATGCTGCAGGACACATTGAGGGAGAGAAAGGAGGCATCGTAAACCAGGCAAGTTGAGCCATCATGGTCACCTTGACCACCATCTCCCCCTAGACCCTGAAAGAGACAGCACAGGTCCCTGAACCCAGGAACCTTTGGGATAGCAATGCTTCCAGCCCAGTGTCCTCAGTCACTATCCTGGGAAGCAGCCCCCACGGAGATGTAGCCTGACAATGGCTCCTGCAGGTGTTACAGCCACAGCTACTGAAGACCCAGAAAGGAGAGTTCTTGTCATCAGAGTCCTTGGCACCATCAGATGGTTCAACATCAGAAACTGGTATGATTTCATCAGTGGGAATGACATTAAAGAAGAGACATTAACATCTTCTTTGCCACTTTACCCTAAGGACCCTGGGACTCTTCCATTTGACTTGAAGTTGAAACCTTCTGCCTGTGTGGTCGCTCCCATTAGAATGTGAGCACCTGTGGCGGCTAGGTGGCAAAGTGAGTAGAGCATCGGCCCTGGAGTCAGAAGGACCTGAGTTTTGATCCGGCCTCAGACACTTAATGCACACACAAACAGAAACCTAGCCATGTGACCTTGGGCAAGTTACTTAACCCCCCAATTGCCCTCCAAAAAGCAAAAAATAAAAATAAAAAATAAAAGAATATGAGCACCTTGGGAGCAGGGACTGTCTTATTTTTCCCTCTGTATTCCCAGCCTTAGCACATTGCTTTGCACATAGTAAGCACTTAATAAATGCTTCATTCATTCATACAGTACTTTAAAGTTTACAAAGTGTTTTACATATATCATGTCATTCAATTCTCACAGTAACCTTGAGAAATTGCTATTATTATCTCCATTTTCCTGAGGATGACGCTGAAATCGAGAGAGGTTAAGTCACTTGCCTAGGATTACACAACCTGCAAGTATCTAGGCAACATTCTGATTCCAGGTCCAGCTATGTCACCTAACTGTCTCCATGGATAGTCTAAATTGATGACAGAAACCCATATGCATTCTTCAGTTCATCATTTCTCCCATGTTTACCTGCTGGGGGTGGAAAGAATGATTTGTGGGTAGGGGAGAGAAATAATAGTTCTTCAGCTTTCCTAGAAGTATGTGCCCAAGTTGACAGCATTGTAGATAGGCCACAAAAGATGCATGGACAAACTTGTCTGGTGTCTTATGTGAGACTGCAGAAGTGATGAGGCACCCATACCCTTTTGATTTCCCTGATAAAGAAGGAATGGCACACACCAGACTGGATTTGGGGGACAAACGGTTTCCTATTATGCATTTCTACCTTTTAATATGACCAGATTGTCTTCCAAGATGTCGACCGCCTAAAGGTATTTGACAAATGTTTATCTCTTGCAATGCAAAAAGGGTGTCATCTAGTGTGGAGCACATTGCTAAAGAAATGGCAAAATGTATTCTCTGTGGGTGCCAGCTCTCTCATCTGACTGAGGTGAGGTGACAGGAGAGACAAAGGCTCATGCTGCTGTCATCTCTCCTGAGATGCCTGTAACAAATCGTTTATGCAGAAAAGTAATGCCTTCTGAACCAAGGGTATGCTATGATCAAGGCTATTTTTTTAAATATCTATTCAACTGGACTCTCTTCCAAGGAAAGGTAAAATAAGGAATTCATTAAGTGATGACAACACCTCTCAGGTTGAAAGTAATGTGCTGCCTTGCCCTCTGTCCTTTCATTTGCTCCCACTGTAACTGATTCAGAACCATTCTTCATCCTCAGTTGATTGGTGGAAGTCTCTGTCCTGAGGTCTCTGTGGTTCCACTTGGAGGCAAGGTACATAGTGATTAGTACACTAGATTTGGAGGCAGGAAGACCTGAATTTGAATCTTGCCTCAAATACCTACCATCTGTATGATACAGGGCAGCCTACTTAATGTCTCTGAACCTCAGTTTCCCCTATTGTAAAATGACAGTAATAATAGCACCTATTGCAAGGATCAAATGAGAAAATACATGTAAAGTATTTTTCAAATCTTAAAGTTCTACATGTCATTTATTATTAAAATAATTTACAATGTCAGATTGCTAAAAAAAACAAACAAAAAAAAACCTACCGTAAGATATATACTGAAAGACTATAGATTGTTAGAGCTACAGGGCCTTGTTAGTAACCATGTCCCCATTCATACTTGGTGCCCTCCCTTCATGGTGTGACACATACTCCTGGGAATGACAAGCACATGATGGCCTGCTTGAACATGAAAGAAAAACAAGAGAGGAAGCAAGAGACACAAATACATGCTGGCCTTGATGAAAGTCAATCTATTACCTCATTTGAATTTCTAGTACCTTCCATCATGCTTTCTTGGCTGAAAATTAATTCTCAGAATTCATTAGTGTCACCACATTAAACACAGGTTGCAGCCATTTGCTGCTCTCTCGCAGCCTGGCTCCTAAGCACCATTTCCACTTTCCCACAATTACCAGCCTAAGGAAAAAAATCCAAAGCATTTATTAGCAAGGAAAAGCAGGCACCTCCTTGCAGAAGGAGCCAATGGCAGCCTAGATCCTCTGGCTCCGACATGATAACATTGTTGAAGAAATAGCAATTCTATCCTTATAAACTGCCATTTTGTTACAAGAAAACCAGACTCCTAGAAGAAGGAGGGAAGCAGGGGAGGAAGGAGTGATTTATCAAGAATCACAGTCAAATAGGGACATCTGACCAAATGGGGAAAAAAGCCGAAAATGCTGAGGAATGCAATAAAACCACAATGGTGAAACCCCCTCATTCACTAAGCACATGGGGGAATGTAGACAAGACTCAGGATTCATGCCTTTTTTCTTATTTTCTTTCTGATTCTCCTACTGAAGGCTCCTCAGCATTCTAAAATAGACCCATTCATACTAAGAAAAAACATTACTGCTGTATTATTGTATTACATAAAGCTCCAGCACCAATGATCATCAAATAGAAGTGGGAGAAGAGGAAGACCTAGTCATTAAGGGGAGTGTCCTCTAGGGTCTACATTTACTCTGTGTCCTTCAGTATAACAGTTCACAGTGTGTTCTCTTGCAAAGTAAATATTCCTTCTGTGAATAGGGCTAAACAGTACGTAGGTGTTTTTATAGATACCCTGAAAAGACAGATTCACTGGCCTATGTGTGGGCATTAAAAATTAAATAAAAATTAATAAATTTTTAAAAATTTATAATAAAAATTAGAAAGTTGGTTTTAAAAATTAATTATTTTGCAAGTAATAAGCATTTTTTTCTCTTTCCCACTTCCCAAAGAAAGAGAAAACTTTGTAACAAATACGCTCAGGCAAACAAACCAAGAAACACTTTTTTTGACCCTTGTTGGCTATGTCCAAAAATATATGCTGTGTTCTATATATACATCACATCTCTCTTAGGAGGTGGGCAGTTTTCTTTATCACTGACCCACCAGAATCACAGTTGAACATTGTACCAATGAGAGTTCTTAAGACTTTCAAAGTTGTGAATTTTTACATAGTTTGTGTCATAGTATAAATTGTTCACCTGGTTCTGCCCATTTCACTCTGCATCAACTCACACAAATATTCCAAGCCATCCCCTTCATCATTTTTTATGATATGACAGTATTTCATTACATTAATGTGCTATAATTTATATAGCCATTTATCTTTTGATGTGAACCCCCTTAATTTCCAGTTCTTTGTCATCAGAAAAAGAGATGCTAGAAGTATTTTTTGTTATATGGGTCTTTTTCCTCTTTTTTTATTTTTTACTTTACAGATTTAAGCCTACTAGTGGTATTTCTTTATGAAGCTGTGATTTTCCCAAGCTTATATAAGTATTAATAAGCTCAGCCTCTATTTAACTCCAGGTTCTCAGATTCCAATTTTTCCCCCTCTTTCCTTGATCTCTTTGGAGTAAGGACTTATAGTGGTATCACTGGGTCACAGTTTAATGACTCTTGAGGCATAGCTCCAAACTGATTACCAGAATGGTTAGACCAGTTCACAACTCCACCAACAATGCATTAATGTACCTGTTTTCCCACAGCCCCTCCAACATTTATCACTTTCCCTTTTTCTCAACTTTGCCAATATGATGTACATGAGGTAGAATTTCAGCATTCTTTTTAATTTTAATTTCTCTAATTAATAGTAATTTGGACTATTTTTTCATATAGCTTACAGAGCTTGGATTTTTTTCCCCTTGAGAATCTATTAGGTGATTAATCTTAAAGAAAACAATGATTGCTTTCTTTTTATGGTACATATGTCAGGGTCCTAGAACCTCTGACTGCAAAATTCTCCCAACTTCTTACATAAGCACAACTGAGAGAATATAAAAAGTCTCAGGAGCCAGACAAGTGGCACAGTGGTGGACCTAAAGTCAGGAAGACCCGAGTTCAAATCCTATCTCAGATACTTACTAGCTGTGTGACCCTGAGCAATTTACTTAATTCCTTTCTGCCTCAGTTTCTGCATCTATAAAATGGGGATAATAATAGCACCTACCTCCCAGGGATCAGATGAGATAATATTTGTAAACACTTTGCAAGTCTTAAAGCATTACTTAAATGATAGCTATTACTATTTTTATATTGTTGTCAAGCTCTACCCTCTCTAGATAGGAAGTGGAAATACCTGTACAAAAGCTAGAGAGGTGTACATAGTGTGGCTATAAGTAAAGATGTTAGCTGCCATCTTCACTGAGACATTAGGGATGCCAAGTCCACAGAACAGACTGAAACAATATATTAGGAAACTCATCATCTAAGAATTTAAGCTCTCTTAGAGGGAGTGTGGTACAGGGGGGGATGGCTGAACCTACAGGCATAGGACTTGAGTTTGAACCCTCCCTCTCCCACTTACTACTTCATGTAACATTGGACAAATCATTAAACCTCTTTGACACTCATATCCTCATGGTGTTGATGACTCTATGGTCTCTTTGACTTCTAGAACTATGATTATATGATCCTGAGGATATTTTCCATAAAAGACAACATGGAACAGTAAGTGAGCAGAGAACAGGGTTCAGAGTTAGCACGCATGGGTTGAAATCCTACCTCTGTCATTTACTATTTGTGTGACATCAGCGAAGTCACTTCTATTCTCTGGGCCTTAATTTCCTCCTCTAAAAAAATGAGAGATTGGATCAGAGTGATTCTAAGGTACCCTCCAGCTCTAAAATCTATTATTCTATGATCCTGGAAACTGGGTAGACACACAAAGGGCAAGCCAATCAGAACTGAAAGATCTGGATGCTCTAGGGAAAACACGAGGATTGTATTAGAGCTGGAGAGAAAACAGAGAGTGTTGAGAATATAAATTCCTGAGGCTTGAAGTCAGGAAAATAACCTTGAGGCCCAGACAGGACACAGCATCTGAGATGCTATGGTCTCTTTTCCTGTTTGTTCTTGCTAACAGAGATGGGTCATATATTCAGATATGAATAGACCAGTCTGAGAATCATTCTCATCAGCAGCCCACCTCTTAGCAATATGACCAATTTGGGCCAGGTCCTCCATTTCCTTGTTCTTTTGACGGAGAGACACAAAATGGCACCTCCCTTTATTCCCAGGCTTCTTTTTCCTCTGGGAACAAAGAGACAATATAGGCTGCTTTTGCCCCTAGTAATCAAGGCCTTGCACATGTTTTTTTTTTTTTTTTTTCTGTTTGTTTTTGTTTTGGCATTCTGGTGAAACCTATAGACCCCTTCTCAAATGTTTCTTGCCTACATTAATAATTGAAGAAATGCTTAATTTTAGTTAGAGGTTAGTGAAAATAAAGACATAAATTCTTTACAATCCAAGTTAATGGACCCTCTGAAACTCTCCATAGTCCCTTTGGTGATTCATGGACCTCAGGTTAAGAGCTGTTGACCTAGAGGGAGGCATACAAACTCCCAGGAACCCCAGTGGGAACAGAAAAACAGACTTCAAAAAGGATGATTTCCTCAAATTATATAATCCTTCACAGTCTTTCAAGCTGCAAAAATGCCCACTGCATTCACCTTCTAGCAAACTTGGAATTAGGATTTAGGAAGGTATGGTTGCAATCAGATCACCAGTATCCAAGGAGGCTAACTGCTTTTAGTGAAGACAGCAGCTAATGAGTTACAATGTCTCCGCTATGCCATACGCAAGCTTCTCTTCAGTGCACATCTTTGTTTCCTCCAGAATCTCTCAACTATGATGCCCGGTTCCCTTGACAATACCTGTCTGGGCACAGCTCTAGCTGAGTACATGAAAGGTTGTCTATATCTGGACAAAGCGCATTTGTTCTGGAGGGTATGTCCTCATTATCAGCTGCAAACTAACACCTCTTCTAGCTGCTGACAACCAGGAAAAACATTAAGAAGGTAATTTCTGAAAGACTGTCAAATAGCTTGAAATCAATAGAGGAAACCTAGGACCTAAATAGCACAGGATATTGTTCTAGAGATCAGTTGTGGTGCTAAGAAGTTAATTCAGCTTGGGACTGGAGATGACAGAGGGTATATCAAAGAATTATAGTAAAGATCTATAATCCAACAGGTAAGGAAAGAGGATTAATTTTGAGGGTTCTTTTGGGGGGGACCTTTTTATGAACTATGGACCTATTTTCTCCATACAGAAATAGTATCCAACCACAGAAACTGTCAGACTAAGATACAGATATTTTTGTTTTTGGTTCTACTCTAAGTTTTCTCCAAAAGGGGGAATGTAAAAGAAGTATCCAACATAAGAATACAAATTGGGTTCAGGACAGGAAATTTATTTCTACTTAAATAAGCCAAAATAAACACAAGAGAATCACACACAGGATAGAATGACCACAACAATTCAACAGCTCATACATCACCACTAGCATAGTCAGTTGAAAGGTCAATGTCCAAGCCTCAGTGGGACATAGACATTTTTACAAGGCTAAAAATTAGCCATTTCACGTTTCACTTCTATTAAGCATAACCCAACCAATCTTAATCTTCCCTCTGTTGGTCTCTCCTGGATGCCTACTCTTGACATCAACCTATTTCTACTGCCTTTTAAGCACTCTCTCCCTCTGGCTGCTTGGTTTCTAGGGAAGGGGTCATTGGCAGCTCCTGCCACTTCAATCTCTCTAGACATTTAGAAGTTTGCAAGTTTGATGGAGGAAGAAAATAAACAATGGAGGCAAAGGTAGCCAGGGAACAATACTGGTTGGTCATAATACTGCAGAATTGAACCTACACTCTATGTAGGTAGCCACTTCAGTCTTACCATTAAATTAAGGTGGAGAAAGACCTTCAGTTCTAGCTGAAGTCATATCTTTCCAGTTGGGAAGTTGTAGCTGAGAGGGGCACCAGCCAAAACCTGTGTTTTCTTTTAAAGAATTTAGAATTTTGGAAGAGAGAATGGCTTTGAGAAGGGGAGATCAGGCAGCTAGGTGGCACAGTGGATAGAAAACTGGGAATTGAGTCAGAAAGACCTGAATTCAAATCTGGTCTTAGACACTTACTAGCTGAATGACCCTGGAAAAGTGATTTGACCTCTGTTTTTCTCAATTTCCTCATCTGTAAGATGGAGATAATAATAGCACCTATCTCCCAGGGTTATTCTGAGAATCAAATAAGATAATTGCAAAGCTCTTAGGACAGTGCCTGGCACATAGTAAGCACTAAAGAAATATTGTCTTTATTTATTTGTTTATTTTTTTATTTATTCATTCATTTATTTATTTCTTACTAAATCATATGATCATATGGTAAAAAGTATTCCAAAGGCCATCCAGACCCATATCTTCATTTTACTGATGGGGGACTTAAGATTGTGAGAGGGACTTGTCCAAGATCACACAGGGACCAAGTGACAGAGTGACCAAGTGACTGACCTTCTCCCTTTAAATCTTGTGTCCTTTCCATTCCATATTGTTTTCTCTATGATGAGTGCATTTCTAGACATGCTGGGTTTAAAGTGCCAGTGGAGTTGTCCATCAAGGAGTTGGAGATATGGGACTATAGTTTGGGGAAAAGATTAGGATATAAAGACTTGGGAGGCTCCTGCAGTGAGGTAGACTGAATTCAACAATCCAGAGGAGATGACCATGAAAGAAAGTATGTAGAGAGAAGATAAGGGGGCCTAGGAGAATATCTTAGGGCATGAAAGCTTGTTGACGGAGAGAAGGCTAGGAAATGATCATACACAAGTAGGAAAGGAATTTGGGGAAGGAGTTGTGTCACATAAGTCAAAGGATGAGAGAGTATGCAGGAGGAGGGAATGGATAAAAGAGTTAAGGTTAAAAAAGAACTGAGAAAATTCAGTTGAATTAGTTATTAAGGAGGCTATTGGTAACATTAAATAGATAGTGAGGAAGTCAGATTACAGAAGGTTGAAGAATAAGTGCTTGGCAGGAAAATGGTGCCAATGAATGAAGACTATTCTTTTTTTTTTTATTTTAGCAGTGAAATAGACTGGGGGAGATGGGTAAGGGAATGTTTGTTAAAGAATAAAGTACACCTTTTAAGTTTCAGGTTAAGATCCAGTAGCTGGGTAGCAATTGAAGCTATGAGAGGAAATGGTTGACTAATCAAACTCCTAAAAGAGATGGGAGAATATGAGATCAAGGTCACAATTAGCAGGGTTATGTGTTCCAAGGGGAAGGGTCATTGGAGATGAGAGTAAAGGATACCAGGGAGCTCATGCTGGATGGTTATAATCTTCTCAGGAAAGCATGAAGTAAGGCTCTAGGGTCTGGGATAGAGTTGAGTGATTGAGAATAGAAGATAAGGCTTGGAATGCTTGTGTCTGGTAATTGACAGACATTCAGGACTGAGCAACAAATTGTTCAAAAAAAAAAAAACAACCAGAAAGAAAGAAACTTTAGAGCTGTACAATTTGCCAGAAACTTCTGCAATTTTAGTTCCATCATCAGAATCCTTGGGCATTACTATTTTTGAATGTCTGGCTAATTTCCTTGATTTAAAATCAATTTCAATTTTGACAAACAATAATGGACTGTTTCACAGTCCAGGCTCAAGTACCTGGAGGGCATGAATTCTAATTCCACTCCAGACACAACCTGCCCTCCTAGACTAAACAAATCCACAATCCTCTTTATTTCTTAATTATCTGCCTCATTCAGTCCTTTCGCATCTGATTGGAACAAAATAACTGAGTTCAACCTCAAAGCCTACTATGTGCCATGTCCTATGAAGGGCACATAAGAAGCAAAAGACCCAACACTTGTCCTTCAGGGTACTTAAGAGCTTAAAATGAGCTTCTGACAAGATAAAATCTTTTCACCTAAAATAATGAGAGAAAAACATGAGGCAGAATAAAATCAAGTACCAAATATGAAGTACAAACAGCAAGGGAAATGTGGGAAAATCAGAAAGGGGAGAAGACAGTGGGGGACAGATTTCTAAGAGAAAACTACACAGGCAACTACTGATTGCTAAAACAGGGAGGGACCCTATTAGAGATGATCTTGTTTAATGCCCGTGAGCCTAAGAGTCAAGTTTATATTTTATTAAAAGGTTTCTCCATCATCCTAAAAGCTAGTTAGTACCATTCTAGAGCCAGACCAAAGATCAGGGTTCCTAGAGGGAAAGGACAACCTACTTCATGGAATTACAGAATATGGAAGCTGAAAGTGACCATTTAGTTCTAACCATATGTGAACAAGCTAGCTCTATTGCTACCCTCTTTGTGACTGTGGGTAAGTCACTTAACTTGTCTGGGTCTCAGTTTCCTCATTTATAAGATGATAGGATTGAACTGGGTGACCTCTAAGGTGTCTTCTAGCTCTATATTGCTACAATTCTCCTTTTCTATAACATATCCAAGAAGTAGTCAGACAACCTTTGCTCAAAGACCTACAGTGAGAGACACTTGACCTTCTACAACAGCCTATTCAATTTTTCAATAGTTCTAATCATTAGGAACTTTGTCTCCACATTTCTTTCTTTACAACTTTTATCCATTTCTCTTTGCTTTATCCTCTGGAGCTAGGCAGGAAAGGTCCCTCTTCTACATGACAGTCATTCAAACACTTGAAACTAGATGTCATATCTCCTTCCCCCAAGTTATGCCTTCACCAGTCTAAGTCCAGTTCTTTCAACTGACCCTTACATGACATTATCTCAAGGTCCTTCACAACACTTGCTGACCTTTTCTAAGATGCTTTCTAGCTTATTAATATCCTACCTAAAATGTGGTGCTCAGACTTAAACACAATATGCCAGATTGGGTCTGACTAGGGTAGAATGTAGCGGGATTATTGTGCACAGCATTCGATCCCCTGACTCACTGAGCATTCTTCTGGCCATCTGCCATGCTTGGAACTCTCTCCTTTCTCATCTCTACCTCATAATTTCCCTGGCTTCCTTCTAGTATCAGCTAAAATTTCACCTTCTCCAAGAAGCCTTTCCCAACACCCAATAATGCTAATGCCTTTCCTCTGTTGATTATGCCCAGTTTATTTTATATATAAGATATGTGTATGCAGGTGTTTTACACATTTTCTTCCCCAATAGACTCAAAGTTCCTTAAGAGCAGGAACTTTTACTTTTCTGTATATTCCCAATGCTTATCACAGTGCCTGACATATACTCAGTATTTAATAATGCTTGTAAGTCAACTCTCACCTCCCTTCCCTGGTCCTAGACACCAGGCCCCTAAGGCAGTCTAATTTTATATCAGCTTTTTTAGCTGTCATAATGCATGTTACATGTCCAAACAAAGACAGTACCTAGCACAATTTGGTCCTTTAATAATTACTATACAATGTGAAAGATTTTTAATGACTATACTGCTCTGTATAAGTTACAAAGAATATCAGGTAGTTGAAATAAAACTGGTCTTGGAACACTTAAAAATAAATATTATACAAAATGAGCATAAAGAATTTAGGAAATTTAAGATATGCTATTTTTATTAATATGAGATGAACCAAAAGTTACTGGGCATCTTATGTTAAAGGAGCTGACAGGTCCTGTGATGTATGTTTACAATCACATGGGGATATTTTTAATGGTTATTATGACTTAAGTACCTATAGAAGGAATGTGTTTGTATTTATGCCCAGGGACTCTGATAAATACTTAATCGCAAAGGCTCTTGATTTACTCCTAAGCCATCATTATCAAGAGCACTGACTGGATAAAATGCCTGTGAAGATATGGACTTGCATGCTAGGGAGAAAATAATCTCATTGTTCAAGGTTCTTCTAGTGTAAAATAAATCTTACATTATTCTGCAGATTCCAGCTGAAAATGGATGGGCAAAAATAAATATAGGGATCATATCCAGCAACAACTAAAAGCAGGTGGTATCAGCAAAGGAAAAACACTGCAGGAGAAATTAGAACACAAAAATAAAAATGAATCAGTCCCTGCCCTCAGGGCCTCAGGGAACTTACATTCTACTAGGGGTAGGGGAGAGGATACAAGATATACACAAATAGGTAAATACAAAATTTTATTACAAATAGTACAAAGTGATTTCAAGAAGGTGATAACACTAAAGGAAGCACGAAAATCAGAAAAGGTCTTGTGCAGGACTAAACAACTGACTAGAGCTTTGAAGGAAAAAAAGTTTATAAAACCATATTATAACTTTGGTTAATTGGGCCATCGTTCTTTTGGAACTAATTGGCCCCTTTTACCTAGTTGGTTCACTTAACTTTGAGTTTTCACAGAATGAACTAATCACATTAATTCCATAATATAGTTTATACGAGGCAAACAAAGCAACAGAAGAATGTTTCCAAAAAATTGTTGAAAAAAAATATTGAGGCAACAATGGCCTCAGTAAGAACACTAGAGGTAGTAGTAAGATATCATTTATGCTGTTAACTGGGCTAATTAATAAGATAGCATTGAGGTATAGCAGTTTCCCCAGTATTTTTGCTAATGCTGTTTGGTGGCTCTCCCTAAGGTAGGCTTCACTTTCTCTTTGGGCATTTGGGTATGAGAATACTTGTTAACTGTACTCCAGGAAGTTTTTCTCTTTATAAAGTATTTAACCTGTGAAAAATTACCATACAATCAATCAGCACCTACTATGAACCAGACACTGTGCTAAGTACTGAGCATATATCAGTAAGCATGGGACAGTCCTTGACTATAAGACAATGTGTATTCATATAAGTATATCCAGAATATATACAGACTAGATACTAGTTTATAGAAGAAGAGCTCTGGAGGCTAGGTGAGAAACAAAAGGCTTCCTTTAGAAGGTAGCACTTGAGCTTAGTTTTCAAGGAAACCAGAGATTCCAACAGGTGAGGCATGAGGGCATTCCAAGAATGGAAGAGAACCAGTGCAAAGTCACAAAGATGGAAAATGGAATGTGGTGTGAGATATAGACTGAAGGCCACTCTGGCAAGGTTGTAGACGAAGCACTTAATGGATGTTTTTTGATAATGATGGCATTGATGATATTAAAATAAATGACATTTGTGTTTTCAGGTTTGCAAAGTACTTTGTTGCTGTCATCTGGTCATTTCAGTGATGCCTAACCTAACTCTTCATGATTCCATTTGGGGTTTTCTTGGCAAAGATACTGGAGTGGCTTGCCATTTCCTTCTCCAGTTCATTTCATAGATGAGGAAACTGAGGCAAACAGGGCTAAGTGATTTGCCAAGGGTGACACTGCTAGTAAGTATCTGAGTCCATATTTGAACTCATGAAGATGAGTCTTTCTGACTCCAGGCCTGGCACTCTACACACCTAGCTGCCTCTCAAAGTACTTCACATACATCCATTTGAACCTTCTGCATCCTGGGAGAGCTTAAGTGATTTGTCCATGGTCACAGAGCTGGAATGGTGGAACATGAAGACAGGTCTTTCAGATCACCAAGTCCATCGCCTTCCTGACTACATTGCAATGCCTCTTGGGAACCAGTGCCAGTAAAGATTATCTAAGCAGGCTCTTTATAACATCTGACTAAAATATGTGATTGATCAAATGATGGAAAGAGCTAAAGGTTTGACTGAAATTTTAATTTCATATTCTTCCTAGTCCCAGTTCCAGCTGACAGAAGGACATTATTCTCAAATCCCCACCAAGATGGTCACCAGGAGATCCCTTCATTGATCTTCTCAGCAGAGCAGATTAGAATGGAAATAAAGTGTGATGCCTGAACTGTCCTCCAGAGAAATGGTTTCTTTTCTGCCTAGAAGGAAGCTGCAGTACCAGGAGGAAAAGCTGCTACCCTGTGCTTTCAGACCAAGAAATGAAAATTTGCTCCCTAGAGATGCCAATCACCTGGTGCCTTTCACAAGCACTGAATTTTCTTAAAATATTTTTCTTTTTTAGGAAAGGAAGTGAATAAGACACTAACTGCCAACAGGAGCTTGGGGACTCCTTAACACTCAATCATTGACATGATGGAGCAGAACAGCTCCATCTATTATATCAAAGTCTCATCGGAGACTTTAATCCTTTCTGAAAGGAAATCTCAGTCTGGAGACCTTAATTTAGTGAATAATAGGGACTCTGATTAACCACTGCAAGGAGAACATTTCTGAAGACAGACATCATGGGTAATGAATGCTCTACAAGAGAATGGACAAAGAAGAGAGAAAAAAGTCCTATTAAGCCATGGAGATAAACCCTTTGGGCAGATTCAAAGTGGTTAATTTTCCATTTTCCTTTTTCTGTCTCCCTAACCCACCACCCCCAATTGCATGTGCTCTACCCTTCCAAGTGTACAATGCTGTGTTCTGAGCATTAAGTTGGTGTTAGCCTGTCACATGTATCAGACAGGTGCAGCCAAGGAGCTATTTCATCTACTCCATATACACCAACGATCTGGTGGTGATGTGAATATTCCTCTCTGTCCCATTTTCCTAACACTTTATTCCTATTGCTTTTGATTTAGGCTTTGAATGAGGAGCAGGAAGAGAGGGAAAAGGAGAGGAAAAAAGGGAGGGAGGGAGGAAGGAAATAAGGGAAAGAAGAAGGCAGGGAGGGAGGAAGAAAGGGAGGGAGGGAGGGAGAAAGGGAGAGAAAGAAGAAGGGAGAGAAGGAAGGAAAGAAGAGAGGAAGGAAGGAAGGTAGGGAAGAAGGAAGGGAGGGAGGAAAGAAAGTGAGAGAGGGAAAGAAGGAGGAAAGGAAGGAGAAAGGGAGAGGGGAAGGGAGGGAAGGAAGGAAGAAAGGAATGGAGGGAACAAAGGGAGAGAGGGAAGAAAGGAATGAGGGAAAGAATGAAAGGAGGGAGGAAGGAAAAAAGAAAAGAAAAAATAAGCCCCTCTTTTTCTTTATAGAGTCTAATTTGACAGGAGATTCCTGGGTCCAAAAGAGAGACCTGTGTAGCTCTCTAGGTGGGATCCCATTACTGCAGTTCAACAACTGAATACTGTGAAGCCAAGAACATGTAACAGGTTAAATGGGTCATAGGTTTCAAACTTGTGTGCTTTAATAAATCACATATATTTTAGCCTTCCTGCTAGTAATATCAGATAATGAGATGAGTGATTGAATGTATGACACAGTGGTCAATTATCATGTGGATGATATAAATTCTATTGCACTAAGCACATTTATCTCTGTATTGATCTGGCTTTGCTAGCAAGGCTCATAAATTACTAGTCTCCCATAACCATATGATAAATACTCTAATAACAGAATGCCACCAACTCCTGTTTTCTCAATAAATCCCCTCACAAGCTGCAGCTGGAAGAGGAAAGAAGCAGCATGAAACTATGGGCTTTGTTTTATTTTATTTTGACTGAAAAAGACGAAGCACTTGGGGAACTTGCCAAATATTATACACATCAAGGGCCTCCACCCTGGGAGATCTTGAGAAGGTTCCAGGGACACTCACTGACTGACCTTTTGAAGAATACTTTTACTTGACCAGAAATCTCCAAACACAATAATTCTCTTTTAAAAAAAAAAATCTACCCAATACTTGTTTGTGCTTCTCTATGAATTATATTTCTTAACTGTAAGATTTAGAGCTGGAAGCGACCCCAACAGTCATCTCATTCACCCTTGCTACTTTACGGATGAGGAACTGGGCCCTAGAAAAGGAGACTGACTTTCCCACTGAGAAAAAGGAGGGCTGGGATTCTATGAAGAGAGAGCTGGACTTGAGAATCAAGAAGATGTGAGTTGGAATCCCACTTTGATATTTACTACTTGGGTAAACCTGGATAAGTCACTGAACTGCCTGATCCCCAGGTTTCCTCTATATAAAAAGGGGATATTGATACCACCTACATCACAAAGCTATTGTGGAGATCAAAAGAAATTATGCATGAAAAACGATTTGCCAGCTCTTAAGGGCCATATAAATGTGAATTATTGTTAAATTCAGATACTCAGACTCTAGGTCTGACTTTTTCTACCATGTTGTTGCTCAGTCATTACAGTCATGTCTGACTCTTTGTGACCCTCTCTAGGATTTTCTTGGCAAAGATACTGCTACTGGTTTTCCATTTCCTTCTCCAGTTCATTTTGCAGATGAGGAAACTGAGGCAAACAGAGGTAAGTGACTTGCCTACAGTCATACAGTTAGGAAGTATCTGAGGTCAGATTTGAACTCATGAAGATGAGTCTTCCTAACTCCAGGCCCAGTACTCTATTCACTGAGCCACCACCTGGCTGCCATATCATACTTTTAAACAAATTCTTAGTTTTCTAGGGCTTCCCATCTGTGATAAGTAATGCCACTTCAATTTTATATCAAGAGACAACAAATACATAAGCTAAATGTTTCTGGGGTCCCCAAGTTCCTTCCCCTCACCATGGGCCATGAGCCAGCCTCAAAATGGCAGTGCTGTTAATTGGAAACAAATCATAACATAAAGCTGAAGACCCTCTCTTACCTATATGGAGGGCAAATCATCTTTACAGAGAGATAGGGCAGCCCAGAGGCTGGACCCTTACATGAACAACTCTGCTTGGCTATCCCAGGTCCCATGTAAAACTTTAAGGGTATCATCTAACATCTAAGATTCTTGGTTCTTCACTTGATAAAATGAGGACACCATCACTGTAGCAGCAAGTACTCTAGCATACCCAGGGTGGCTGCCAACACAGGTCCTTAAATCTGCTCTTCTAAAGGAAAGCAACTCAAAATGGGTTAACAATCTTGTTTTAATCAAACATATGTCATTTACCTAGTTCAGGGGGAAAAGGTCAGCACCCTGAACTTCAGAGAATACAAAGGTTACAAGAAGACAAAAAATACAGACAGAGAAACAGATCAGCAGACAGGCTTCCAACTGTCTGACCATTACATTCATACCTAGTCAGTTACCAGAGAGAGCACCAACATCTGGGTTTTCAAAGCCAGGGGGCTCAACAGTTACCCAGAGTCTCCTCTGGTCAAATCACACAACACTTCTCAAAGTGAGCCCCAAAACAAAACCTCACATCAGGATATATATAGCCTTCTCCTGGGTCAAAGAATGTCACAACCCTCTTGACCCACTGCCCAATCACAAAGTAACAAGCCGTGGGCATTCCTGAAAACCAAGCCTCCAGCCATAGGCTCCATGTCAACATATTCAGCCTATTAGGGGGCAGAATGTATTTTCAAATCAGGGAAGGCTCTCAGAGTCACTTAGGAAGATCTTAGATTCCCATTCCCATAACAATCACTGACCTCTCAAAGTCCATGGAAAGAGCTAACTCCAGCAAACTATGTCAGTCAAAGTAACATAGGGCTCCTATAAAAAACAAATACCTTCAAAAACAAACAAACAAAAACCTCAGGATAGTTGTTATTTTTGGTGATATATAATTTTTAATGTTTTTTTTAATTAAAGAAAATCTAGTTTCCCTCCCTCCAACCTCTCCTCATCCCTCCCCTTTTCACTGGGGAGGGAATCAATCAATCAATAAACATTTATAAAGAGTCTACTATGTTTCAGGAGCCATGCTAAGTCCTGGGGATACAAAGGGAAGCAAAAGATAGTCCCTGACTTGAAGGAGCTTGTAATCAAATGGGGGAGAAAGTATATAACAAATATGCATTGTCAAGCAAAACAAAATCTCACATTGGTCATGCCCAAAAAGTGTGTGTATATATATGTGTGTGTATATATATATATATATGTGTGTATGTATGTATGTGTATGTGTATGTGTATGTGTGTATATATATATATATATATATATATATGTATGTATGTATGTATGTATGTATGTATGTCTCATTCTGCAGCCTGAATCTATCACCTTTCTTTCAGGATGTGGGTAGTTTGCTTCAGCTTTGGTCTTTTGGCATCATGGCTGGTCATTGTGTAGATCAGAGTTGTTACATCTTTCAAAGTTGTTTACCCTTATAGTATTGTTATAGAAATTATTCCCCTGATTCTGTTCACTTCACTCTGTTTCCATTCATGTCAATCTTTCCAGTGAGGTAGATTATTGAGTGAGTGCTTGACTGAGCAGGTGGAAGATAGAGAGAAGGTGACCCTGGAGAGCCAATCCCCATTCCACCAAGAAGGTCTGGAGCTGGCTTGCTGTCTGAGAATCCAGACTTCCATCTTTTCCAAACCACTAGATGTCCTATGATGTGTGACTGTACGAGGCGCTCTAAGTATCCTCTCAAAGCATAAATTTCTCAGATCTCTGTTCACCAGAAAGATGAGATAATATTTCCTTGGCTCTTTGAACCTGATTTCACAGGCTTCTAACCTGATTTCCATTAGCTGGAACCTAATTTCTTTTAACACAACCTAATTTGGTCTGGGCTAGATAATTCTACGCAGAAGTAGAAACCCATTTTTTAAAAAAAAAAAAAAGGCCTTCCAATCATCAAGTATTCAGTGGCTTTTGATACCCCTGGTAAGAGGGAATAGCCAATAACAGATAAAGATGTAAAGTCTAGGAAAGAGATTCCTCTAATGATCAAATAAGCCTATTACAGAGTGCTCAGGTTACATAACGTGGATCCTTAAAGAGGTACAAAGACACAAAGGAGCTAGGTGGTTAGAGAGGAAAGAGTACTGGACCTGGAATCCGGAAGACCTGCTTTCAAATGTGGCCTCAGACACTTGCTAGTTATGTTACCCTAGGCATGTCATTTAACTTCTTCCCATCTTAATTTCCTCATCTATAAAATGAGAATAATAATAGAACCCTCCCATACAGGTTTGTTGGGAGGATGATATGAATGAAAGTTCTGGGTTTTCTGTTCTTTCCCTTACTACTATTTATTCCCATTGTTTATATAAAGAAATAAGAACAGAATAACCCTTGTGAGACTAACCCAATGTTCTCCTTTGCAGTGCCAAATGGCAGGACAGCAGGAAGAGCCTGAGCAAAAAAATATCCAAGCATCTCATGTGATGCAGATAAGGAAAGGTAGCAGAGGAATGATTTCTGCACCTGAAGATGACAAACCTTTTTAGTAACTCTGCTATAATGTTTTATAGACAGTTCAAGGTGATAAGTAGACGTAGTAAACAGAGAGAGATTTCTAATCTGAATTGAATAAACATCTTCTAAACTAGAGCTATTGACATGCTTGTATGGGACAAAAATGGAGGGAGGAATGCCTTCCTTGGAATCTTCTGCCAGTGTACATGTGGGTTCTCCTCTTGTGCCTACTTCTCAGAGAGTTAGTATGAGTCTGTTTCAAGGAGAGCAGTCTGTGCAAAAGCTAGAGCTGGGAGAGGAACCTAATTCTACTCTCCATCCTGTCATGTTATTTGTGGGAAGATTCAGCCCCTACTTAACCTTACAAATGTTTTAGCAATCTTTATTCCCTAAAAACTATATATGTATGTGTGTATGTATACACACATATGTACATACATATATACACACATTTACATACATACATAAATATGTTTGTATGGGTATATGTATGGTTGGTTGGTTGGTTCAACTTTTTGTTTTTTTTTTAAACAATCATCCTTGCAAAAAGCAATTATAAGGTTACTACCAAATGACTGGCCTTCTGTTACTTAGTCTGATGGTTAAAATGTTACAGACAAAAGACCCCAGGAAAAGACTTGAGAAATGACCCCACTCCACTGACACTTGAGGTCAATGGGTGATATTCATTATGTCTATTCAACATATATGGGATTTTGAGGTGTAAGGAATCATAGAAGCATGAAGATTATTAAGTCCAATTCCAATATATATCTACATCTATGAAGATACATCTCTGTCTCTATACTGATCCATATTTATATCTATATCTGATTTGTTCATCATCATTGTTGTTGTGATTCAGTCATGTCTGACTCTTCATGACCCCTCTTGAGGTTTTCTTGGCAAAGATACTGGAGTGATTTGCCATTTCTTTCTCCAGCTCATCTTACAGGTGAAGAACTAAGATAAACAGGATTAAGTGACTTGCCCAGGGTCACACAGCTAGCAAGTGTCTGAAGCCAGATTTGAACTCAGGAAGATGAGTCTCCCTGAGTCCAGGCTGGGTAGCACTCTAAGCACTGCTCCACCTAGCTCCCAAGCTATAGCCTAAAATACTAAAGTACCAGGTAACAAGTCGCATGTTATCTTTTTAACATTCTAATTCATATACATGTATAAATGAGCCAATTAGAATGTTTAAAAGATAACATGTAATGTTTCCAGTACTCCTTCTTTTCAGGTTATAACTGATGACTACCAAGAGTAGATGTAGTATGGTACAGAGCAGGGAATGCGGGATACAGAGAAAGAAGCTATGAATTCAAACCCTGCCACTTATTACCCGTGTCACCATTTTGTACCTCAATTTTAACATCTGTAAATATATATGTATTAGATATGGTGTGATTAATGTTATTAATTGACTACAATTAATGTCATTATAATAATTAATTATAATCATAATATAATAATTAAATGACATTATAATATGCAAGTATGTATTATATTATAATAAATAATATAACATAATGGATAGACTAGACTAGAACCCAAGGTACTCATCAACTATAAACTGAAAGGAGAAGGAACTCACAGCACAAATTATATGTTATCTTTTGAGCGTTCTAACTGATTGTTCAACTTCTTTTTGTCCTTGGGTCTCTGGGCCTTCTTCATGGCTGTATTCCTCAGATACGGGTCATTGAGATTAAACAATGTATAGACGTTAGAGATCATCTGATCCTCCTCCCTCATTTTATAGAGCAGGAAACTGAGGACCAGAGAGGCCAAATAACCTGCTCATTGTTTTACCGGGAGTTTGTGGTGGGGTAAGCACTAGAATTCAGGTCTTCTGACACCTCGTCCAGCGATCTTTCTGCTGTTCCAGGCGAGGGGCCTGGGTTAAGAGTCACGAGGACTTGACGGAAAACTTCACCCACACCCAGACAAAGAGCCGCGGAGGCTGAATACGGATTGAAGCCCATTACTTGTGCTCTTCTTCCCTCTTGTTTTTTTTTCTTTTTCATGGTTCCTTCCATTATGTTCTAATTCTTCTATACAATATGAATAATGGGAAAATATGTTTAATAAGGATGTATGTGTAGAGCCTATACAAGATGGTATGCCATCTTGGGGAGGAGGGGGAGGAGGGAGGCAGAGAGAATTTAAAACTTATGGAAGTGAATGTTGAAAACTAAAAATAAATTAATTAATTTGTAAAAAGGAAGAGAGAGAGAGAGAGGGAAGGAAGGAAGGAAGGAAGGAAGGAAGGAAGGAAGGAAGGAAGGAAGGAAGGAGAAGAAGAAAGAAAGAAAGAAAAATAAAGAAAGAGAGAGAGAGAGAGAGAGAGAGAGAGAGAGAGAGAGAGAGAGAGAGAGAAAATCATGAGGACTGAGATCCAGTCAGGATATCACCAAGATGGTGGTCATAGTTTCAAAGCTGGAAGAGGGAGGAGTCATAGTTCGCCCCACCATGGTTCTTGATGCTGACCACTCCTCTCAGCTTAGAACATGAGTATATCAAGGAGTCTCAAATGAAGACAGAGTAGGTTGTTGCCTAGTGGTGTGATTTGCAGGACTCTAGAAAGCACCCACACTAAAAGATTAAAGTTCCTCTCCCCTGAGACATGACAGACTTTGGTTGTTTGTTCATTGCCTTATATCAGTCACAGAACTAGAGAACAATAAAAACAAGCTAAATTAGACCAAGATTCCTCTCTACAATATATTCAGGTTCATTCAGCCTATGCTTAGAAACCTCCAGTGAAAGGGAAACCACTACCTCTTGAGAAGACGCATTTCCCTTCTGAATAGTTCTAATTTTAGGAAGGCTTTCCTGACAACAAGCCCAAATTCACCTCTCTTCAGTTTTTATTCAGCATTCTTAGTTCTGTTCTTGGAACCAGGCAGAACAAGTCTTATCTCTTTTCCACTTGACAACTATTCAGATACCTGATGATGACTATCACATTTTTTTCTAAGTCTTCTCTCCAGGCTAAACAGGCCCTTCAGTCTTATTCACTTGGTCACCTACTTCTGGATTCACTCTAATATGTCTGAGTTTTTTCTACAACATGGTGTTGAATGCTGAAAACAATGCTCCATATTGGGTCAGAAATGGGCAAAGTGCAGAGGAACTAATACCTCCCTGGTCCTAGATACCTTCTGCTCCAGGAAGTATTAGCTCTGCTCATCATCTCCTGAGAATAAATACAACATTTAAAAGACCAAGAAGAATATTTGGGGGAGCTTTATCAAATATCTAGCTAGAGCATTTATCTTTGCAAAGTATTTTATCTGATGCGTAATTGAGACAGTTGCTTGGTTGCCAGACTGGCCCTTGGCTTGAGAAAAGTCAAATCATAGGAAGAATACTAAGGAGGGAAATAGAAGATCTAGTCTTGGCTCTGCTTTTAATTACAAGTGTGACCTTAAGCACCTTAACTATTGGGGAATTAGCTTCTCATCTATAGAATGAGAAGGCTGGATTGGATGACCTCTAAGGGGCCTTCCATCTCAGAAGCTCTCATTCTATGACCTAATAATTTTCCTTAACAGACTGCAAATCTTTTGGGATAAAGACTATGTTGTTTCCTTCATCCTTGTATTCCCTGCACCTAGCACAAGAATTTGCATATAGTGTTGTTCAATTGTTTTTCATTTGTGTCCAACTCTTTATGATCTTGTTTGGGTTTTGGTTTGGTTTTTTGGGTTTTTTTTGGCAAAGATACTACAGTGATTTGCCATTTTCTTCTCCAGCTCATATGACAGATGAGGAAACTGAGGTAAATAGGATTAAGTGACTTGCCCAGGGTAACACAGCTATTAAGTATCTGAGGTTAGATTTGAATTCAGGCCTTTCTGACTCCAGGCCCAGCTCTCTTTCTACTGTGCCACCTAGATGCCCATAGCAGAGGACTAATAAATGGTTATTTAACTACCTACTGGTTGTGATTACAGTAAGGTGATACAGTGGATAAGAGTACTGGATCCAGCTGTAATGTTAATGGGATTTGAAGATCTTCCATGCCCTTGTATTGGCAAGTAAACAGGTACTTAGCACTTAATTTCAAGTTAATTATATCAAGCCTCTGTTAAGAAACAGAAGGTATGAACCCCTACTGCTGACAGGAAGGGGTGGGGCAGGGAGGAGCTAATACAATATATAAGGAGAGGCCCAGGTTGCAGAAGGGAGAGATTTGGAGAACAGAACTTGTGGTGGCAGAACTTCTGAAAGCTGTTGAGAACTTCTTGGAGTAAGCAGTGTGGAGGCTGAGGAGGAGAGGCCCAAGCTGGAGAAAGTGATTTTGATTTTGAGAACAGAGCTTATGGTGGAGGAATTTCTTCTGAGAGCAAGCTAGAACTTTTGCTGAGACTTTTCTTCTGGGAACTTCTGCTGAGAGCTTCCAAGAACCAGGTTGAAGAGCTACCATGAGTGAGAGAGGAGGATCCCAGCCTGTTCTGTTGTGAAGGTTTGGGAATGTGGGTGCTCCCCGCATCAACTATGAGTACCAACTTTGTGGTTATTATAATGACTTTGACTTTCTGGTTCTGGGACTCAGTTTTCTGGTATTTGAATAAAGGCTTTGGTTCTGTCCTCCATGTGGAGAGCCTGTTACATTTTGTGATTAACAACTATACCAACATATTCATAACCACTGTGAGCATTGTGAATATTGCATTGTTGTTACACCTACCTCAAACACTTAATAATTGTGTGTTCTAGGGCAAGTCACTTAACTTTTCTCAGCCTTACCTTCCTCATTTGTAAAATAGGGGTGATAATAAAAGTATTTACTTAAGAGACTTGTTGTGAGGATCAAATGAGACAACATATATAAAGCACTTTGCAAAACCCTGAAACATTATTATACATGTTAGATATTATTATTTATGTTGCTAAAACTCCAGTAGGATGAAAATTAACACAGGAATAATAAAATATATCTGAGAATAGAATTTATTACAATCTACAACACTGACATACATCTGGACTGTTTAACTTTTTCCCCCTATAGTCAATGAGAAATATATTATATCTGTTAGATTATTATACATATTGAGTTGTTTGTTGTCGTTTCTTCCCCGCTAGAATTGGCATCATTCTCTTTGTCACTATCTTTTCCTAGCTTCTGTTCCTCTTCAGAACTCAGGCAAAACCTGGGTCTCTCCCACCCCCTAAAGTCCTGACATTGCCTGGGAAGGTATTACATCCTATGGCTGTGGGGAGGTATTTGTTTTGTAGAAGCAAGCTCCAAATCCTGCTGAGCTACTCCTTGGTTCAAATTATAAGAAAATCTGATCTCCAGTGGGATAAGAGAGATCACAAGTACACCATAAGTGAAAACAGAGTAGGGCCCTTGGAGTCTTTATATGATCAATTAGGTGATCTAAATTAGAATCTCATCAGGAAAATTCAACCTTGAAACACATAGCTATATTTGAGCTTCTCAGAAAACACAGAATTCCAAATTTTCACAATTAGAGAGCAATCTAGCTTGTATTTATACATATATTTGTAAAATTACATGTTAGGGGAAGAATATTTTAGACCTTAAATTCATTTTTTTTTTGTATTTTGGATTTTTCCCTGTATTTCTATTAATTTACTAATTCCTTTTAGCTCAAGAGATACTAATTAATTCAAAGAGCCATAATAGCTAATCACTGGTCAAATAAATTTTAAAAGGAGAGAGAGTCTGTCACTGGAGATACCACTGTTCATTTTAATTAAAATTGCAAATTTCTGAAGTAATATAAATAAAGGTTATTGTATCCTTCTGCTCCAGGAAGTATTAGCTCTGCTCACCACCTCCTGAGAATAAACACCAGAAGATTTAAAGACGAAGAAGAATATTTGTGGGAGCTTTATCAATCATCCAGCTAGAGTATTTATCTTTGCAAAATTTGTTATTCACTGACATTGCTGAAGCCAGGGAGGAATTAAGCATCCTTGAAACACAAAACAAGGCTAGGATACCAGAGCTGAATTGTTGACTTGAGGGGAGATATGATCAATATATAGAAAACAAACAAAATGATGTTTAGTTTCATACACATTCTGGCTCAGAGGGAAAGCAGGAAGGTACTAAAGCTGAATTTCACTGCTAACCAGAGGAATGTTAAAGGCCTAACATTTTGAGTAGATGTAGAATTAAAAATAATTCATTTTTTTAAAAAATCCCAGTAGCAAAGTATTTCTATCATTTGAAGTGCTGGTCAGAAAGGAAGAAAAATTATGCCTTATAATTTAATGCATAAAATTTTTTGCACCAATTCTGACTTTGGTAATCTAACATGCCAACATAGGTAGTTGTTAGTGGCTAGAAGACACACAAAAAAAGGTCAAAGTCTTTAAGTAGGACATCTAGAACATACGGCAAGTTCCTGAAGATGAGGCAGAGACCATGATGTCAAGCCTAAGGAGGACACTGCTGAGGCAGGGGGCAGGGTAAGGTTGGACAGTGGAGCAGTTCATGTGAGGTTCAGGAAAGACTCTGGATCCCAACTCTAGCACTCACTGGCCTTCTTCTTCATAGGTGCCTTCCAGGCAAGGAACACAGAAGAAGGAAGGCACTAGGAGAAGGTGTGATAGCTATTGTCTTCCTCACCCCTGGGGATATGGAGGGAACAAGATACAGAAGAAGTGGGTCATTAACCCTAGAAGAAATATAGAGTGCGACAGGACTATTGAGTGAAGTAACCCAGGGTCCAGACAATGTGAAGGTTTTCCAAGAGACGACTCATGCATCTAAATTATACTACTGTGGTTATTGTGTATGTTGCTCTCCATGTCCTGAATAACTTCTAAGAACTCTTCCCATGTTTCTGGGAGTTTTTTACATCTATCATATCTTATGTTACAATAATAATCCATTAAGTTTATATGCCACAGTCTGTTTGGCCATTGCCCCAATTAATCAGCACCCAATTTCTTTCTAGTTTCTGCTAAATTTCTGCTCTCTGGCACGAAGTTCCAGTCACTCCACCCTAGGTATAATTCTGCTTAAAGAACCAAACTACAGGGGCAGCTAGGTGGTGCAGTGAATAGAGCCCTGGCCCTGGAGTCAGGAAGAGCTGAGTTCAAATTTGGCCTCAGACACTTAACACAAAAACTAGCCATGTGACCTTGGGCAAGTCACTTAACCCCAACTGCCCTCTGAAAAGAAAAGAAAAAAAAGAACCATACTACATTACACACCTGACAAAAAACCAATCACTTTCCCTTTGATGCACTAAATCCCACTATTGGACATGTACCTCAAGGAGGTCAAAGACAGAAAGAAATTTCATATATATATATATATGTATATATATATATATATATATATATACATATATATATATATATATATATATATAGTAAAGTATTCATAGCAACATTTCTTCTGGTAAGAAAAAAAATTAGAAAGAAATTAGGTGCTGATTAATTGGGGCAATGGTCAAACAAACTTTGGCATATTACTGTGATAGATTATTATTGTACCATAAGAAATGACAGTTGTGAAAAACTCCCAGAAACATGGGAGAAGTCATTAGAACATGGAGAACAACATGCACAAAGCTACAATGGTGTAAGTTTAAATGACAATAACAAAGACACTAAAAGTCAGCTAAATTCCATTTAATGGTAATGCCCAGATAACTGGGTCCAAAGGACAGATGGCCGAACAACACATTGCCCACTTTTCAATAAAGAGGTGGGAGACTAGGTATGTTAAATGTAATATATGCTATTTTTTTTTGGTAACAAAGAAAGGTTATATATGAAAGAGAGAATAGAAGGGAGGCCATGGAGAACTATCTGTATTATATAAAGAGCAAATGGCATCAGTAAAACTAAAAGAAAAAAATCTTTATTGTCTAATTTTATAGTGCTAAAGTCTTAGACAAAATAAGGTCAGAATCTGCTCACTTATAAGCCCCAAGACATTTTAGAAAAACAACAGGAAAAAACCTAGGGAAAAGGCAAAGGTAGCCATTTTGTTTTTCAATTGAAAGAAACACAATAACAAAGAAAATGGAGAAATCTGCTCAGGACTGGGGTGTGGCAATGCAGAGAAAGAAGGCAACCATAGCTATGATAGGATCAAAATTAAAACCTTGATGCTGAATGGAGCAGGGCTGTCACTTCTGAGGTCTAGACTGGTACTTGCCTAGATAAACTTGTTATGCAAATGGAATTAGCCAACAGGAAACCAGCAGATAAAGAAATTGCTATAAAGCCAACCACTTGTCATAGAAGTGACAAAAAAAAAAAAAAACTCAGGCAGGCTCCTAGCCAGGATAAAAGGCAATATGGAATTATAGGAGTTTTGCTTTAAATTTATGTAACTAAGCTGTCAGGAGTCATGCATTGACAAATGCATAACTAACACATATAAATGAGTCAATTATCACTAATAACTAAAGGTTGGAACTAAAGAGCCTGATGTTTTCATTATTTTATTTTAAACCCAGCAACCTGGTTTACTAATGGGATTCTAGATCGACTTTTTAAAGTATCTCCTCACCAAATGAAATGTGTTGGAGACTACTAACCAGAAAAATTCTGAGGTTCATCTCAGGGCAACCCTTCCCTAAGGATCTTAGCACATTCCTCATCTTGTGAGGCATGACTAGACTAGGGTGAGACAAATCTATTAAAACTGGTCATCTTAACAACTGCCCATCAAGCAGCTGATGTACTGGAAAGAACAAAAGCTTGGCAGTTAGAACCCTGGGTTCTAGACCATTCTCTGTGTGACCTGGGGCAAAATGCTTAACTTCTCAGCATTTTGAGTTTCCTTACCTGTAAAATGGGGTGGTTGGACAAGATCAGTGCTCTTCATCTGGTCCACAGCAAATACTAACTCACAAAACATTTACTAGTGAAGGTCCTTCCTTCATAAAAACCAAAAAAATCCTATACATTTCAAAAAATAAAGTGGGAAGAGAATTGCATTTGGAGTCAGAAATAGCTTCAAATTTTATATTGTATTTCTTATTCCTTGTGTGACCCTGGTGTAGACAGCCTTCCTCTCGGCCTATCTTCATACAGGTAGATAATAGATAGAGGGACAGGGAGACAAAGACGGAGGGAGAGAGGAAGAGAGAGAGAGAGAGAGAGAGAGAGAGAGAGAGAGAGAGAGAGAGAGAGAGAGAGAATGGATATAGATAGATATAGGGAGGGAAGAAGGAAGAGAGTGATGACACTATATAATTTAGATTTAGATTTTCTCCCTCTTTCTCCTTATGCCCTGCTTCACCCAATCTTTGCTTCTTCCTTTTCCACACCCCTCCCCCACCAACTAAACACCCCTATGCTAAGGTTTCAAAAGTCAGAATACATTTGTAATAGAGTAATTTCACCTAACTACACTACAGTTTGGTTTGGGGGAAAAAATGAACTCAATCACCTCTAAAGGTCACTCTAGCTATAACAACAGTCTATGGTTCTCTTTTGGTTCTATCCTTCTGGGATTATGAAAGGATCCATTTTTCTGTGAAAATTGGTCCAAGCTGAGAACATGACTAAAATCCACACTTCTGTTCAAAGGGTACTAGTACAGTGTTGGTAAAGTTGAAAATTGGTACAACCATTCTGGAAATTGTAAGATTCTGGAAATCATATATATAACGTAAGGAGGACAAAGGCAGAAAAAAAAATTCCATATATACCAGAATAAACTTTTTTTTGTAGTAGGCAAGTACTTGGAATGAAATAGATGCCTATCAAGAATGACTATGCAAACAGTAATACATACAACATTATGCAATGCAATATTACATAATGTAACACAATATATTAAATTGGAAATTATGGGGAAAAGTTTGAACATGGAGACTTCATCAAAGCATAATGTTTCCTCTAGAGTGGCTTTAGAGGCCTGAGTCTTCAAACACTTCTGGGATATGGAGATTTTTGCTCAACTCCTAAAGCAAGGAAATAATACATGGTTTGAGGCTTTAAAAAGAGCAGGGGAAGGGTGTGGGGGGAGAAGAAAAGAAAGGACAAACCAAGAGGGAGATGGTAGCATTTTTCCCAGTCATGTGGATCTGTGGCTAGGTGGCAGCAGCGGTGGCACAAAGGCACTGCCCCCTTCCTGGAGAATGGAGAGGCACAGGCTAAAGAGATAAGAAGGAAAGTATAAGACTGAGGCTGTCCTTGTTGCAGTCGTTAACTCAAGAGGTTAGAGAATTGTGGGGGAAAAAAGACATATAAGGGAATAAAAGGAGTTTGCAGTTCTTATTCCCTGTCCTGCCTTACTTCAGCCAGGTGATACTGGTGTTTCTACTGAGAGCATTTTTTTATTCTGTTAAAGAATGATTAACCTTTTTAAAATTAAATTTTTTTCAGTCATCAAAAATCTACCTTCTCTCCCTCTTAAAATAAAAGTTATAAACAAGTATAGTCAAATAAAATAAATTCCCACATTGGCTACCTCCCTGTTCCAAATGTCTCAATTTGCACTCCGTCTTCTTCACCTCTCTCTAAGGTGTAACATGCTTCATCATGAGTCCTCTGGAACTGTGATCAGTCATTGAACTGATCAGAGCTCCTAAATCTTTCAAAGTTATTTGTCTTTACATATAGCATTTCTGTCATTGTGTACGTTGCTGCCCTGGTTCTTTTCACTTCACTCTGCATCAATTCATACAAATCTTCCCAAGTTTCTCCCCTTCATCACTTCTTATGACACAATAGCTTTCCATCATGTACATGTTCCATAACATGTTCAGTCATTTACCAATTGATAAGCAGTTTCCAGTTCTTTGAAAGTGAAAAAAAAAAAAAGAGAGAACTATATAAATGGGAGGTGGGGTGGAGGGGGCAGTTAGGCGGTGCAGGGTCTGGAATCAGAAAGACTCATCTTCCTGAGTTCAAGTCTGGTCTCAGATATTTACTAGCTAAGTGACCTCAGGCAAGTTTTATCTGATCCCCTCAGTTTTGTCACTCAGTTTTGTAAAATGAATCTGTAAAATAAAAGAAACAACAAAGCACTCCAGTATCTTTATCAAGAAAACCCCAAAATGCAGCCATGAAGAACTGGACACAACTAAAAAAATGGCTGAAAAACAACAACAAAAAATTTTGTGCTTCCTTAGAGTTTGTTTTGCTCGGGACTAATTCCTCCTTTAACCCACCCTTCCTCTTATTCTCCTCTCTCCATTTTCCCCTTTCCTTCCTGTTTACCTGTTGATTAAAAGTATTTCTGTACCCAACTCTAGGTGTGTGTGTGTTTTTTCTTCCCTTCTTTGACCAGTCCAGATGAGAGGGAGGTTCAAGTATCAGCTGTTCCTCCAATCCCTTCCTCTGTTTGTAGAATCTTCTACTTGTCCATAGTAATCATGAGAAATAATTTTACTTGTCCTTCCTCTCCCTCTCATCCCTCCACCTACTATGTTCCTCTTCTTTATCTTTAATCTTCTTTTAAAATCAAGAGAAAAAATTGAAAAAAGAAACAATTTCCCATCGTAAACATTCTTTTTTTCAATTTTACAATGCTTTTTGTCTGTGTAAAACATGCAAACAAACTACATTGAGAAGAAAATATTGTCCACATAGAAAATTGTATAAAAGTTGGTACATAATTCAGATGAGAAGAATCCTTGACATTCTTTAAGCCATATTGTTGTTTTGTGTTTTCCTTGAATGAACATAACAGTATTAAATAACCAATACATTATTCAGTGTTTAGACCTATTAATATGCTTGTGCAGCTTATCTATATGTGTATTTTGGGAAGTTACCTTTTAAGGAAAGTTATAATTAGATTCACTAGCAAAGAAGGAAACTGAGAATATTTTACTCTTCTTTTCTTTATGTTCAGACTCAAGATCCCAGTTCCTTCTCGGAGTTGGGATGACCCGAGATCGAAACCGGCCTCAGAAAATGAGCACCCACACATAAATAATGACTAGCCGTGTAACCTTGAGCAAGTTACTTAACCCCAATTGCTTTAAAAAAAAATAAAAAGATCCCAGTTCCTGGAGGGAAGCCCAGCTCCTGGACATTTGGGATTACCCATACCCTCTCCTGTAATATAATTATAATCTATTCTATTCTATTCTGTTCTGTTCTATTCTATTATTCTCCCTCTTATTTTCTTAAACTTTTTATGTTTAATTTTGATAGGGGGGTTGGGGAAGAAGGGAGCATCTGGTGAGACCCTCTGTTTGACAAACTTGTCTCACATGATCATTTGCCAGCCTTCAAACAAACCATGGTCCTAACTGTTCTCCTAGTAGGAACAGGACAAGGCATGGGATGACCTCCAGGATGAGGTCAGTCAAGGGAGGAGAATGTATTGAAGAGAATTTCCAGATCCTTGGGTGCCTATTATTGCAGGACTTGCATGATCCTGCCTTGGTGCATTGCATAGGGTCTAATTCTTTAACACATTTCATTGTGGTTATCATTCTCACCCCAACCCTCTGCTAGATTCCAGTTTTACACTAAATGAATATTTAATCCAACAATCACTAGATTTTATACTAGAAAGACAACTAACACAATAGTTTATGAGTTCTTAGAGTTTTAAGAAAGTTAACCTAATGATTAGTCTTGGGGTTATTGAGGTGGGGAAGGGACTTTCTTTCTCTCCTATCATCTGTTACCCACTGATTATTGTCAGCCTCAGTTGCCTTAATGTATTGAGTCCCTGTCCCGTGTCTGTTTCTGTTAATGTGTGTGTATAGCTAAAAGACAAACAAGACCTAAGGACAGAGGC
The DNA here is from genome assembly GCA_011680675.1 of Gymnobelideus leadbeateri. Taxonomy (NCBI): domain Eukaryota; kingdom Metazoa; phylum Chordata; class Mammalia; order Diprotodontia; family Petauridae; genus Gymnobelideus; species Gymnobelideus leadbeateri. The sequence goes on from WOXC01004431.1 coordinate 55,918, forward strand.
TTAGAGGGTGCATGAAGGAGGTGGCCCAGTCTGCCCTACCTCTCAAAGTGTTCATAGGTTGGCATTCCAGTGTGTGTCTTATCTCCTAGTTACTACAGGTATAGAATTTGCACAGTATATTAAAAACAAAACTTTAAATTAAAAAAATAAAATAACCAAAATAAAACCTTTCCCACACCCTCTATCTAATTAGACCCCCTCCACCCCCATAATTTCTTATGATGATAGGGTTCTTCAAGAATACATGCATCACTGTGCCATCACCCCATATTAGAATGTAAGTGGTGTATACTTGTTTAGTCCCTTATGATTTTTATTCATGTTTACCTTTTTATGTTTTTCTTGATTGGTGCACTTCAAAATTTCTATACTACTCTGATCTTTGATCAGGAAAGTTTGGAAGTAGTCTATTTCATTAAAGATCCATTTGTTTTCCACCAGCAGGATTATGCTCAATTTCGCTGGGGAAATTATTCTTGGTCCTAAGCCTTTATCTTTTGCCATCTAGAATATCATATCCTCAACTCTCCACTCTTTATAGTGCTGGCTGCTAAATCATGTATGTGAACCCTGATTGTGGTTGCCTCTCATTACTTGATTTTTTTATTTCTAGATGTTTGTAATATTTTTTCTTTGATCTGACAACTCGGAATATTGGCTCTAATGTTTTCATTTTGGAGTTTCTTTCAGGAGGTGATGAGGGGAGTTGTTTGATTTCCACTTTGCTCTCTGGCTTTAAGAGATCTTCACAGTTTCATGATTTCTTGCAAATATTGTATCTAGGCTCTTATTTGGTGGGGGAAGGGGGGACGGGAGGGAGGAGTGTCATGATTTCAGTTAATCCAAAGATTCTTAAATTATCTCTCAATCTGTTTTCCATGTCAGTTGTTTATGCTGTGATATACCTTACATTGCTTCTTTTTTCCCCAGTCTTTTGACTTTATCTTTAATACTTCTGTTGTCTCATAGAGTTGTTAGCTTCTGTTTGGTCCAGCAAGTTTGTTGCTTGGGTAAGGTTTTGTACTTCTTGACAAAGCTATTAATTCACTAATTCTTTCTTCTATAACTCTTACTTATTTTCAATTTTTCCTCTAGTTCTCTCATTTCATTAATAAAAACTTTTTTAGAGCTTTTTAGAAACTCTTCCTTCATTTCTTCCAGAAATTGTAATTGAGATTGTGGCCAAGCTATGGTTTTTCTTTTTGAGACTCTGCTTGCAGAAGTTTTAAAGCAATTAATTCTGTTCTGCTGAGTTTGTGTCTTGAGCATTTGGTCACCATAATAGCTTTGAGTGATTGGATTCTTTTTTTTTTTTTTTTGGTTGTTCATTCTTTAGCTTACTTTCTGACTCCAAACTTTTCTAGGGTCAGATACTGTGCACCTTCAGAAGGAATGTCTGGGCTAATCCTGCTGCTGCTTTCTCAAGATTTTCTCAGGGACTACTCAAGCTAGAGACCTAAAAACTTTCAGTCTTCTCACAGTAATCTGATACAGAGTAAAGTCTGATTTCTCTAGTTTGAACTCTACAAGTTCCTGATCTGGAATTCTTACACTGATTATTCCACTGCAGGCTTCAGACTGGGCTAGAAGAGACCCCATTCTGTTCCTTGGATTCAAGTCACATAGTTACTGCTTGCTTCTGAACTTGTCCCCTGCTCTGGACACAGCTTATGGTCTGCCATCCCTTCTCACCTTGGAATGCGACCCCTAGGCACAGATTGTTTCCTCAGTCATCCCTGAATCAGTGTTCCTATTTCTGAATCCTGAACATATTTAAGCCTCTCTGTTCCTGAATTTGGGCCATCTTGATATGATATGTAGCCACGCCAGTATAGCTGTCTCTGGCTAGATTCCTGGCCCTAGTGACCATATCTCTCTATGCTGACTTGGGGACTAGAAAAATTACTTACTGTGATATTTTCTCTTGAATTTCCTGATCAGGAGTTGGTCTAGTGCACTTTTGAAATGGGGGGTATAGGGCAGTTTTGGCAGAGTCTGCCTGAACTTTAAAGAGCAAGTTGTACATAGTGTTGCAGTTTCATATGAAATCATCTTTTTTATTGTACTATGTTATGAAAATTCTTGTTTTATTCCATACATTAAAAAAATTTTTTTAAAAAGAAAATATACCTCCTTCCCTCCTGTACAGAGGTGTGGGATATTGCATATGCTGTTAGATTAGATTGATGTGCTCATTAATTTTGTTGAACCAATTTTTTTATCTTTATTCTTTGTTACAAGGATCACTCCCCAGATAGGACAAGGGAAAGGGATATATTTGGAAATACAGGCTATGTAAAAACAAAAGGTATCACTAAAATTGTTTTAAAAGAAAAAATTGTTCAGACAAGACTATAGACAAAAAGTGTCTGTTTTTCATGAAAACTTTCTAGGTCAGCTTCATGCCCACCATAGCTATGTAAGGGAGCTGATGTTCAACAGAGAAAGTCTAGGATATCAGGATCCTGGGATGTTTCTGCTTGGACTTGTGGCATGAACTGAAGAAGCAGCAGAATGAGGGAATCTCATAGAGAGGTAAATGTGCAAAGTTCATAGTGAGTTAAGTATAACAGCCAACCATGGCATTCTCTTAGGGTGGACTAGAATTTACTTTTAGTTAAAGTTAAATAGGTATACAGAAATAATAAAGTTGAATTGCTTTCATTAGGCTAAGTAATGTTCAGATTAGGAAAGTAAATCAGAGAAGGTGAGATTTGAAAGAGTATGAAAATAGGGTGGTGGAGCCAAGAAAACAGGAACTCCACTGGGCTCCAGATCCAACCCCCTCCAATACCTGTAAAAATGACTCTAAACAAATTTTAGAGCTACAGAACCCACAAAGTGACAGAGGGAAACAAATATCCCACTGAAGGCAGCCTGGAAGGCCAAGAGGAAGGATCAATCACACTGAGGATAACAATCAACCCATTAGGAGACACTGACCCCAACATGGAAAAAACAAAACAAAACCAAAAAACTCTACCACTTCCAAATGGAAACAAAAGACAATGATTCTAAAGATAAATCTCTTCAAGTATAAGGTAGCCATCCTCAAACTCAGTATCCAACAGACTTAGGTGTTATTAGCACCACCAGGTCTGGCCTTTTGCTCTCAATCTAAGTGTAATACATGTAGAGTGAAGAGAATGTAAACAAATTAAAAAATAAGACCAAGAGACAGTTAATTACTTTGGTTCTTTATGTGTGGGGAGGAACACTGTGTAGACAGATATGGGCAAAATTGTGCATCAGGTGAAGCATGGCTTTGTTCTCTTCTCATTCTCAACCATCACCCTCATACTCCTTTTGAGATTCTTTTCTTCCTCTTCATCCTAGGGATCCCACAGCAACCCAGCTCTGTTCCTCATAAAATTAAAAATGTTTCTCACCAATACATTCAACTTAACTAATACTAGATGGGGAGTGGTTGATTAGGAAAAAAAATCTTTACAAATACATCTGATGAGGGTCTGATATCCAAGATATACCAAGATATATAACACCAAAAGTCATTCCCTGATGATTAAGTGGTCCAAGAATACAAATAGTTCTCAAAAGAATTTCATACTGCAGTGTAATAATATCCACATGAAAGAATGCTTCAAATTGCCAATAAGAGAGATGCAAATCAAAACAATTCTGAGATTTCAAATTGCATTCAAAATTGGCAAAACAACAAAGGATGAGAATAATCAGTGTTAAAGGGGTTTATAAAAAGACAGGCATACTAATATACTATTGGTTGAAATGCAAATTGGTCCAAAAACTCTAGAAAGCAATCTGGAATTATATTAAGAATGAAATTAAAAGTGACTGAGTGACTGACTGTCTTTACCCTTTTGATACAGAAATCCCACTGCTAGACAAATATCTCAAGGAGGTCAATTAGAAAGAAAGGTATAATATACACAAAATAGTTACCCATGGCTATCAATCAATTGATAAGCATATATAAAGTACTTGGTATATGCCTGGAGCTGTGCTAAGTACTAGGGATAGAATGAAAAAAAAAAACAAAAACAAAACAGACCTTGCCCTCAAGGTTTATATTCTAGGAGCTAAACAATTATGGTATATGAATATAATGGAATATTATTGCCTATGAGAAAAGATGAATATGAAGGATAGAGGGAAACATGAGAACACTGATAAAAAGTAAAGAAAGCAGAACCAGGAAATAATATACACATGACTACAGCAATATAAATTAAAAGAAAAACAATCACAACAAATATATGAAATGAAAATTATACCATTGTAATAACCAAGCTTAGCCCCAAGGAAGAGATAAGACAATGCATTATCCTCCCTTTTTTTTCAGAGGTGGGAGTATTTGGAGGTGGGTGACGGCATTTATTATAAGACTTGATTTATGTGTTGACTAGATTTAATGAACTATTTTTTTCCTCTACCTTTTTAATTTTGTTATAAGGGATGACTCTCTGGATAGAGAAGGGTAGGGAAGAATATGTTAGGAAAGAAATGTGATATAAAACAAAATACATCAATAATTTTACATTAATAATTGTGTTTATCAAATGTTAGGGATTTTTAAATATGGTATGTACATTTATATAAATGCAGATATGTTAACATATATGGAAAACTGATAGTACACATTTTAAAAGGACTTTAAGATTGCAAAGTATTTTAAATCCATGAATGACTTACCCAAGATCAGTCAGGTAGTGACAAGTCTAAAATGCAAACCTATACCCTTTGACTCTATTTATACCTACTTCATAGTACTGCTCTGAAAAAGGCACTTTGTAGACCTTAAAACACAATGTAAATGAATTATTGTTGTTGTAGTTATTAGTATTTGGTTTCAACTATTCACTGCTTGAATCCATCTCACAAGAATGAATTAGCTAATAGAAAATTCAGCTAACTTTACTACTTTCATTTTGGTAGAGAATATTTTGTTGTTGTTTTTTTTAAAAAGTAAATATCTGAAGGAGCTATGATTTCATTAGTGTAACGCCCCAATGTGAAAAATCCCTTCACCAAAAAAGTAAAAAGAAAAAAACAAAACTTGGCAACCCCTCTGGCTCAGTAGATCAGTCTTAAAGCATTTCTGTAGGTACACTGAGATTAAATACTTTGCCCAAGTTCATATAACTAATCAGCATAAGAGGCAGAATTTAAACACAGATCTTCCTGCCTTTGAACACAATACAACTTCTTATTGAAAAATAAAATTTAAAACTAGTTGTGTGACCTTGGGCAAGTAACTTAACCCCAAAAGCCCTCCAAAAAGCAAAACAAAACAAAACAAAACAATTTTTTTCACTAAAAAAAAAGAAAATTTATAAAATGAAGATTTAAAATGAATTATTGTTACGGCCTGGGCTCTGTGTAGTATTATAAAGCCCAAAGGAACTTTTTTTTTTTTTTTTTGCAGGCTACACAATCATTATTTAACAATTCTCCAAAGAGCTGCCATTCTTTTCCTTCCCCCAACAGAAAGTTCCAATGTGGATGACAAATTTCAGGCATCTAGTCTTCACAGTTTTGTGTCAAGCAAACAAAAAATGTTAACAGGCTTACTGTAGGTCAAAGTAACTTCTCAGCTATATATATGGTTCACTGCATTTAACAGGACAAATTGCAAGACAAGGTCAAGATCAACTACTTATTTTTCAGATTCCACAGAAGCATCTCCTGTCTTTTACCAGAACAAATTCTATGCTATAACCTACTAGTCTATACAACAACTCCAAGTGCCAAGTAAATTCCACAGTTTAGATTTCACCCCAATTATTCTTTAAGGCTCCCTGGATAAGCAATTTTTAATGGAAGAAATACTCACTGTGAAATGAAGTGGTTGAAACCCCAGCACCATTTTTCTGGATGAAGTAAAGTAGGTGGAGGATTTCTAAAAACAAAAAAAAAATATATGTTTTTTCCTCTTAAAAACCAGCTACTTATACTAGCTCTGTTAAAGGGGAGAAGATAGTATTAATATTTCCTGATCAATATATTTGCTAATATCACTAAACATAATCAGTATAATTAATTTTTCCTGGGTAGAAAACCTAGCAACCTCTGTGAGATGTAATAACACCTTCATTCATTCATACATTCATTCATTCATTCAAGAAACATTTTTTAAATCCTTGTTCTGTGCAAGGCACTATGTGTCATGCTGAGTTACAAGTAATCAGAATAACAACAACATAATGAAAGGCAGAATGACACAGTGGACAAAGGGCCAACTTTAAGGCAGGGAGACTTGGGTTCCAGTCCCATGTCTAATAAATACTAGTTCTGTGATCCCCAGCCAGTCAATTAACCTCTTAGGGCAGCTAAGCGGGATGGTAGAGCTTTAGGGCTTGAGTCAGGGAGATCTGAGTTCAAACCCAGTCTTAGACATTTATTAGCTGTGTGATCCTGAATGAGTCACATAAATATGATTGCCTCAGTTACCTCACCTATAAAATGAGAATGGTTATAATAGCACCTACCTCTCAGCAGCGTTATAAGAATCAAATGAGAAAATATTTAGTGCTTAGCACAAAGTCACATAGTAAGCATTATATAAATGTTACCTATTGTTATTGATTTAAATTTATTATCACCATGATTGTTATTATATCTGAGGCAGGATTCAAATGTGGGTCTTTCTAACTCCAAGTCCAGGACTCTAAAGTACCTATCTAAACCCTGATCTTGCAGCCCCATTTATTTTTTAATCAATTTTTATGCTAAATTTAAATATCAAATGGAATAGACATTTGCATACACATAGTTGGAAAGAAAAAGAGGATTGGGCATGATACTGATCTCTATTGTGCACTATACAACTTGCTTTTCAAGTATATAATAAGATCAACATGGCTTTCAAAGCTGTCCTGCTTGTCTCACCTTCCTTCTGTTCTTTATTCTCCATTAAAAAAAAAGATGTCTCAATAACCATATTTTTATTCTACCCTATCCCTATTTGTCCTTGCCTTCCCACCTCTTCCACTATGAAAAAAAAGAAAAAGAAAAAGAAAAAGATATATACATAGCCAAGCAAAACAAATTTCCACATTGGCTGAGTACTGAAATGCATATCTTATTTTGTCTATCTAGACAGCTCCATTTGTAAAGTGGGGCATGTTCAGAATGTACTTGAGTGAAGCTTGTTGGACCCCCATTAGGTCACCCTGCACCCTAGGGACCAAGCCATCACACTTGGGCTTTGCCAACTAAGTCTCCATAAAATGATTTTTTTTTTACCATAAACAGAGGAAAAACAGGCAGTACTACAAAGAAAGAAGGGCTTGTAGAATATTTAGTCTCTGATTTGGGCTTGCCCTAGAAATAGTTCTCTCAATATGTGGATAAGGTACCAAATGGTGGCAACACATCTTTTTTTTAAAAACTTAATATTTTATTAACCCCAATTACATGTAAAAACAATTTTAACATTCTTTATTCAAATTTTGAGTTCCAAATTATCTCCCTCCCTCCTTCTCCCCACCCCCATTGAGAAGGCAAGCAATTTGACATAGATTATACATGTACAGTCATACAAAACATATTTCTGTCTAAGCCAATGGCAGCACATCTTTGCCCATGCTGCCCCTGTTGAAAACAGTTTGTAACTCTCCTCAGAGGGGATGGTCTCTAGGAGTGAGATGACATGTTGCTTGCTCAGCATGATGGTGAAGTCAATGCCTGGGTGTGCAATTTGCAGTATCACATGTGTTGCTCTTAATAGGTGTACATGCCTAGGATCCCTAAAAATGCGTGTGGAGGTAAGAAGTTAGGCATGGAGCCTTGCTGAATTCAAGTGGTCAGAACTCATTTAGAGAAAGGTTATACACAATTAGCAGGCAATACAATAAGGGTTTACTCAGTGACATGAATATGATTGCATTATTCATTTCCCCCCATTTTAAGCTACAGTTTGAATATAGAGGTTGGTTCCTTGTCACCCTGACCACTGCAAAATGGAACAACTTTATGGTGTTCACAATTTGATTCTAACCTACGTTTTTGGCTTTGTCTCATTCTACTTCTTTTCATATATTTTTTTTGTTCTTAAGTCATTTTTCAGTCATGTCCAACTCTTCATGACCCCATTTGGGGTTTTCTTGGCAGAGATCCTAGAGTAGTTTGCCATTTCCTTTTCAAGCTAAACTAAACAACCATCCACGACCTAAACATGTCTTCTGCTTTTCTCTGATTTTGTTCATATACCTGGTTTTCCTCTCTCTAATTCCTTCTTCACCAGTTGTAATCCTAACCAACTTAAATGCTACATCCTTTATGGAGTTTCCCTGATTCAACCCCCAACTCTGTATATGGTAGTGATTTCCCCTCTTCTTATTTCATAAACCTTTCTTTGTGGCATACTATAGAAGAAAAAGCATATGGCAGCAGAAAATCTTGGTTCAAGTCCTGGCTCTGATACTAGCTATGTGATAACAGTTCTGTCATCCCCACTCTGTCACTTATTTTTATTCTCTCCCTGTCTACTGGTCCATTCCCTATCACCTACAAACACACCCATGTCTCCTCCATCCTCAAAAAACCCTCACTTTATTCTTCCATCCCTGCCAGCTATCCTTCTGTATCTCTTCTGACATTTATAGCTGAATTCCCCCAAAAGGCAACTACAATAGATGCCTCCACTTTCCCTCCTCTCACTCTCTTCTTAACCCCTACAATTCAGCTTTCAACATTATCATTCCACCAAAAGTGCTCTCTCCAAAGTCCCTAAAATAGCCTTTTCTCAGGGCTCATTCTTTTTGACCTCTCTGCAGATTTTGACTCTACAGATCACTCTGTCTTCTCGATACTCTCTTGCCTGGCACATAAATACCATGATGCAAATGTTAGTTGTTATTATTGTTGCTATTCTTTCTAGGTTTTGGGAACACCACTCTTTCCAGGTTCTCCTGCTACCTCTCTGGTGCTCCCCACTTTCCTCTGCTGGAATCTCTTCCGGATCATGCTCTCTTTCCGTTGGTGGTTTCCCTCAGGGCTCTCTCCATGACTCTCATCTCCCCTCCATCTACACTACTTCTCTTGGTGATCTTATCAGCTCCCATGGATATAATTACCATCTCTATGCTAATGATTCCTAAATCTCTACTGACCTCCAATCTTATATCCCCACCTGCCTTTCAGACATCTCAAATTGGATGTCCAGGAGACATTTTAAAGTCAATATGTCCAAAACGGAACTCATAACCTTTTCCCCAAACCGTCTCCTGATCTATACCCTATTTCTGTAGAAGGCAACACTATCCAACAAGGCTAAAAAACTGGGAGGTATCCTGGACTCCTCATTGCTTCTCATCTCCTATAACCAAGCCATGGCCAAGGCTTTTCAATTTCCCCTTTGCAACATGTGCCCCCTTCTCTCCTCTAACGCTGCCACCCCTCTGGTGCAGGCCCTTATCACCTCACACCTGAACTACTGTACCAAGCTGCTGGTGGCTCTGCCTCCCTCAAGGCTCTCCCCATTCCAATCCATCCTCTACTCAGCCACCAACGTAATTTTTATAAAGTAGGGCATATCATGTTATCCCCTACTCAGTAAACTCCAGTGATTCTATATTACTCCAGGGTTAAATGCAAAATGCTCTGTTTGGCATCCAAAACTCTTCATAACCTAGCCCTCTCCCACCATTCCAGCCTTCTTATACCTTCCTCTCCAACACATACTTTTCAGTCCAATAACTATGACCTCTCAGATAGTCCACAAACAAAACACTCTGTCTATTAGCTCTGGGCATTTTCTCTGCTGTTCACCATGACTGGAATGCTCTACTTCCTCTGCTCTGACTACAACTGACTTTCCTGGTTTCCACTAAAATCCCACGTTCTACAGGAATCCTTTCCCCAACCCCTCTTAATTTCAGTGCCTTCCCTCTGTTAAGTATCTCCTATCTGCCCTGTATATATAGTTTGTTTTATATATATTTGGTTGCATGTTGTCTCCCCCATTAGATTGCAATCTCCATTAAGGTAGGGACGGTCTTTTGCTTTGTTTTTGTCCCCAGGACAGCATAGTGTCTAGCACATAAAAGGTGCTTAACAAATGTTTATTAATTAATTGACAATGAGAAAATTATTTAACTTTTCTTAGTCTTATTTAAGGATAATAATACTTGCTCTACCAACTCCAGAGGTTTAACTAAGAATTAGAACAGAAGATAGACCATCCCATGTACCGTCTTGGCAGAACTATGAATAGCCAATCCCATAGGTAACATGACTTGTACCCCTGTAGCATAGATGAATATTTCTACTCTACCACCCCTGCCCCTGAGGGGATATAGAAGGTGAGGGTTACTGGAAAGGTGGGCCTAAAAAGAGGATGCTATAAAAACAGGGCTTTGGGAGTGGCAGCCCAGGGCCAGAAAAGGGAAAGGGAGAAGTCACAACATGGGGTACAGGCTAGGCAGGGGCCCATGGTAGAGGTATGACAAACCAGAGGAATAATCAAAATAAAGAGAACCCTCCACCTAACTATCAATTCTGTGGGTCAAAGTCCTAGTAGACTTGGTCTAGGTATGGCTTTGCCTGGAATCAGGAAGCTGTGACCTCAAATCCGACCTCAGGCACGTACTAGTTGTGTGACCCTGGATAAGTCACTCACCCCTGTTTGCTTCAGTTTCCTCATCTGTAAAATGAGCCGGAGAAGGAAATGGCAAACCACTCCAGTATCTTTGCCAAGAAAACCCCAAATGGGGTCACAAAGAGTGGGATATGACTGAAACAGCTGAACAACAACATCTCATAGGCTAATTGGGAGGTAGGCACTTATAAGGCTGCCCTTCTCTTATACATTATTATGTTCTGATGTATGTTATAGTTATTTGTATAAACCTCATGCCCCTTATTTGAGATTTAGCTCCTCAAGAGATCAGACCTCCTCTGATTTAACTCCATCTTGCCCACCCCAACCCAGGGCTTCAAACATAAGAGGCACTTCAAGGTCTGGAATGTTCTAAAATGCAGTTTTATAAACAAAGAATTCATTTTATGAGCACATTAGAAACACCCATCAAATAATACTGAGCCTTGTGAGGAGCACTAATGTAAAGTCAACAACCTCTTGCCAAATACCCTGCAGAGTCAAAATGACTCAATGGATATTTGGACGAGAAGGAACATTTGTATTCTAGCGAAAGCTCCATGCACTTCTGTGGCCTGTCATGAACATACAACTTTTTCTTCTCTGAGAACATTCAGATCCCCAGTGAAGTCATCCTAAAAGATGGGCTCATCTGCTCAGGAGTCAGAGAAGTTGCAAGGAAGAAACCCAGGATCTTTTTGGTGAAAACAGTCAGCATCCTTATGCTGGGACAAGAAGGTTAGGATCAGTGGAGAGCTCAAAAATGCAGTTAGTGAGCCTTCTCAAAAGACAAATCCAACTTCTGAAGTAAAATGCATTGGTGGAAGAAAGGAGCAATGGATTTGGGGGTCAAAAGATGTGGGTTCGAATGCTGGCTTTCCCTAATTATGAGTTGTGAAACTGTGGGCAAATCATTCCACTTACCTGGACCTCAGTTTCCTTATCTGTAAAATGAACAAGGTAAACTAAAGTATATCTCAATTACTTTTCAGCATAACAAATCTATGCTTTAGGTAATGACTTATACACTTCAAACTTTACCCTTGATAAGAAAAATAAAAAGGCACTGGAAAGAGAAATTTTATGGTTGCAGATTGAAGATTTGAAACAAAGTCAAGGAAATTTACTACAAAGTCTAAGGACCGCATCTCTATATTTTGGTCATTTCCTCATGGGCAGATAAAAGAAGATTTATTCATTCCATCATTCCATTCTGCCTATCTACAAACATACATACATATATAAACATATATATATATATATATATATACACACACACACACACACACACACACACACACACACACACACATATATACGCATATATAGGTATATATATATATATATATATATGACATCAGTTATCTGAGCAACAGATAAGCAGGGCATCATTCAATAAAATAATTTTGGATTTTCTATTCATATCAGCATTTTGCTGTTCTTCTCCATTAGCACAGCTTAACAAAGAATTGACACATACATGCATATATATATGTATATACATATATGTATGTATAAAGTAGAAAGGAGGTAGAAAGAAGCCCCTTCCAATTGTAAATCTATGATTCTGTAGATATATTCCATAGCTATTTAGATAGCTATGAACCATATATAGTATGTATGTATGACCATGTATTACATAATATATGATCACATATGACTTAACATATATTAATGCAACAAATGGATATATACACATAAATGTAATATGTACATATGCATACACATATGTATGTATATATGGGACCATATATACTGTAGCTAAAATTTAGAGTTGAAAGATTCAGAGCCAGAAAAGATTTATTTCCTCTAAAAACCCTTCTTCTTTTTAAATATGTTTGTATATATGTATGTCAATTCTTTGTTAATTATGTGTTTGTATATATGCATATGTGTGTAAATATGTGTATATGTTTGTATATGTCAAATTTGTGTTAAATGTGTTTATAAATATGTGCTTATATATGTATATATGTCAATTCTTTGTTACCTCTGCTAACTGGAGAACATTGGCATGCTGATATGAGTAGATAATCCCAAATTCTTTCATTCAATGATATGCCACTTATCTGGTGCAGAGACAACTGATATCATCAACCATCTGGAATAGTCATAAATCCCAAAGTATCCCCCAAAGCTGTAAGCACAAGCAGCTACTAAAAAGAGCAAAGACACAAAGACTGAAGGAGATGTTACATGATTGGTAGATTAAACTAGAAAAATGTATGATCTCATTGGCAAGGGAAGGCTATGGAAACAAAATCCCAACAACATGTAAGCCAAGAATTTTAGGAGAAGGGTCAAGGAACAAGAAAAAAGAAAAGGGAAAAGTAGAGCAAGGAGACCAGCAGACCAGAGGAGGAGAAAACCACAGAAATGGTGATTAGCTGCAACTACCAGTGGAGGAAAAAAAAAAGACAGCAGATAATAAGGAAAGAGGAACATGTATAAGATACAGAAGAAATACTATCTAGGCCACAATGACGGAGTGGGGGTATTCAGTAGAAGGGTAAATAGATCTCCCCACTCACTTTAATATTTCCTGAAGGCTCCTTTAGAGCTGAAAGAGATTTTAGAGGTCATAGAGTCCAATCCCCCCATTTTATAGATGAGGAAACTAAGACCTAGACAGGTTAAGTCATTTGGCTAAAGTCACAAGGGTAGGTTAATTAGCAGATCAAGGTTTCAAACTAAGGGCCTCTGATTCCAAACCTTATGCCCTTTCCAAATGTGCCAAAATGCTTCTCTTATTGTACTATACTAAAAGGTACCCCAGGACCTGAACAGCACAACATGCTAGGGGAATTTAATGAAAGAGAAAGCCATATCCTCCCCATTTCTATCTCCACTGCAGATGTTACTATATTTCAAACTCAGCAAGACTGGGGTCACTCACTATCACCTCTTTTTAATTAAAGTCCATTAAAACTAAGTCCATTAACCTACACAGAGGCAGATATGGGCTGTGAAATAGAATTAGGCAGCATAGTGGAGAAAGAACACTGGATTTGGAGAGGGCCTCAGTTCAAATCCCTTCTCTGCTAACTATCCAGATGTATCTGAACAGATCATACATATCCTGCTATGGGCTGCAATGTTCTCATCTATCAAATGAAGGGGTGGACTTACTGAGTTGGAAGGTCCCTTCCAGCTCTGAACCTGATTCTGTGGCCCTACAAGCCTTTAAAACACATAGAGTCTAATCTTCTAATAGTCGATCAATAAACATTTTTGAAACACGTACTATATGCAGGTACTATGCTAAAAGTTTCTACCGGTGAAAGACAATATGTGGACGTATGTAAAGGATGAGCTAACAGAGAAAACAGAGATCTGCACATGACTTAATAAGTGGCAAGAATGGGAACATTTGGATAGATCCATTCAATGAGGATTCGGTTGTTTTCTATAATTATAGAATAGCCTTTTGTAATCCTTTACAGTTACATTGTGTTTTGGGTTTTTCCCAGACCTGCGATTCCATCAGTGGGAGGCAGGGGGGAGGGGCGCACAAATGACTCTTTTTGCCAGTGCTGGTTGGCAACTCTTTTATAACTTATTGGAAATTTCAAACTAGATTTTCCATAGGTATCTCAAACTCAACAGTGTCTAAACCTTTATTTTACTGCTAAAATCTACCTCCTTTCTGAACCTCCCTATTTCTATCTAGGTTATTATCACCATAATAACTCACTCAGTTTCACAGCCTCGGGGTAATCCTCAACTTCTCACTCTCCTTCCACATATCTTATCGTTTTCTGTATGTTGTCATTTCTTTCTCCACCCCATTTCTCATATGCATCCCTTTTTCTCCACTCACACCACCACCACCCTAGTTCAGGCCCTCACCACTCCTCACCTGAACAATCCTCTAATGTATCCTCCACACAGTGATTTGCCCAAGGTACAAGTCTGACTACATCACTCCATTGTTCAATAAACTCCAGTATCTTGTATATTGTTGTTGTTTGTCCTTTGTTTTCAGAGAGGACCAATGTCATTGTTTTTGTTGTTGTTTGCCCCTCATTTTCAAAGAGGACCAATGACATCCGTGTCTTGACTCATGGATGAGTTGAATTTAAGTGAGGCAGAGTTGCACAAAGCCTTCAGCCTCACTCTCTTCCAGAGTCATCAAAGTCCAGTGGCAAGACAAAATTCAAGAAGGCTGGCAATAACCCAGGATGCAGTAGATGACCTTGGTGTCTTCCATTTCTTACCAAGCTCTACGCCTCCACAGCACCTGCTTTAGATGCCTCCATGGCCACTGGAACAAACTATTTCCATCCACCCATTCTGCCAGGGGAAAGTCTTCATATCTTAGGGTAGACATCCCCCTAACTCACTGACAGATCTGACATGGGTTTCTATTAGAAAGTAAGTTCCTTGAAGGCAAAGACTCTTCTCACTTTTTTCCCTGGATTCCCAACGATTAGTACATAGTGCCTGGCTAGCACACTGTAAGCAATTAATAAATACTTTGGTGATTGATTTAAGTGGATACATGTGTATCCACCTACTGTGTAAGAAAGTAGACTAAGAACAGTGGGGTGATGCTAATCAAGAAGGGCTTCCCTTAAGAGAGGGCTTAGAAGAAGGGACTGAATATGAGAGTTGCAGGAGGTAAGGGTGTTTCCCCCAAACTGAGGAAACAGTATGACTAAATGGTGTGAAGGCACAAATATCCATTTAAAGCATCTTCGATGTCAGGGAGGTTTTCCAGTTAGATATTGCTAGGAAAGTGATCCAAATGTACCCTGTTCATTAGACACACAAATGGGCTCTAATAAAGCAAGGTATCTAAGTTCCAAACATTCTGAGAATACTAGTTAGAGTTATACATTGGCCTGCTGTTCCAATAATGCCTTACATGTCAGACTAATGGGGTTCAAGTTTATAATTAGAATGTGGAAATAGCTAAACATTGTTGCTTATGATCATCAAATTTTGGAACAGGTTTCCAAGGTGGGTATAGGAGGATTATCTCTTCTGGAGGATTTCTCTGTGGCTTAGGTGAATTCAAGGGTCTCAAAGAGAAACTCCTTTAATTACCCTCCAACACTTTAAGAGTAAACTGCTTAGTCATATGGTTAGATATGAGGGATACTAGATGAGAAGCTGGATAGTACAAGTAATAGAACACCAGGCTTCCAGTCAGGAAAACTCATCTTTCTGAGTTCAAATCCAGCTTCAGATACTAGCTGTGTGAAATTGGGCAAGTCACTTAACCTTGTTTGCCTCAGTTCCTCACTTAGAGAAGGAAATGGCAAACCACTCCAGTACACTGGCCAAGAAAACCCAAAAGGAGTCATGAAGAGTCAGACATGACTGAGAAACAACTGAGCAACAAGAAGTCTTGTCCCCAAGTACCTCTGCCCACTTATTACTCAAAATTCACTTCCCTGACTCTTCAACTGTTCACTATTAAAATGGAGATCATGGAGGAGCACTACACCCTTACGTCTTTATCATACAATGTGAGAGGAGGGGACTGGCTTGACAACAGATCTTTGGAGCAAAACCCTATGGAAATGGTACATAAGAGAAGTACTGGGGAGAGCAGAAGGTAGAAGAATAACTGAAGCAGGGGGAGACATTATTGAATAGTGATATTAGGAGGATACCAAATACAAACTTAAGTAATTCACTTCTTTTTTTTTTTCGAGACTTCCTAGCTCACCCAGGCTGGATGTAGAGTGGCCAATCGTAGGCCTGATCCCACTAAGGATTGGCATGCAAGTTTTTACCAGTGCTGTTTCCAATCTGGGTCAGTTCATCCCTCCTTAGCCTGGTTACCTCCCACTCTTGGGGATTGCCTATACTGACACCAAACAGTACAGACACATGATTGATTTAGCCTCATTTCAGCTCAGAATTCCTGGTACTGCCTCTTCCCCGACAGCAATAGCTATGACAGGCATGTATCACCACCCTAGGCAATAGTACTTCACAATTCTACCTGAGTCAGTTTTGAAAGAGACAGAAACAGAGACAGACAGACAGGCAGAGAGACAGAGAGAGAGCATTTATTAAACTCTTATTACATGCCAGGCACTATTCTAGGGACTGGGAATACAAAATACAAGCAAAAAGAAAAACAGGTCCAGCCTTCAAGGAAATTACATTCTAATGGGGTGAGACAAAACATAAAGGGAATCTGAAAATCTGAGGAAGGGAAGGTCAAGGTTTGGGGTGTCATGGGCTGAGCCAGGTTTGAGATATGCATAGCTAGTATGGTTACTTCCTCAAGGAAGCTGTGGGGGTGAACGACATCAGAATATCTATGGCTCTTGTTTTCTTCAGGTTGTTGAAGAAGTAAGTCAGGCTTCATGGCATCTCCCCACTTTCTGTCTCTCTTTTCCTACTCGTATTTTTTCCTACTCTCCTAGAACTTTACCTGACCACAACCTCCAACTTGGGGAAAGGGCCATGGGCTACTCTTTCTAATCTGACTTTTCAAACTCCTTCTTTCCAAGCAGCTCTTCAGGGGTCACTTGGGAAGTGGATCTTTTGCTATCAAGAAAACTTTATTTTCTCTCTCTATCTGAAAAGAAGCAATGACAGGAAAGAGAAATGCTTGTTTCTGCTGCCTTCCCAAAACAGCAGAAATGACAAATAAAAAGCAGTTGTGTCGGGTTCATAGAATGTGTACTTGGGGGCTGCTGGGTCACCAGGTAAAAGAAATGGCCAGAAGCCTTATATGAGGCCGAGACCAGACCTTTGCTACATAAGATATCAACAGATCTATTGATTCCGGCTCCCTTAACAGCAGTCTAATCAATTCATTTGTAGTCATCAGTATTGATCACAAGGATCATAGCCATACTAAGTGCCTGAAACATGTAGACATGGCCAAATCTAAAACTAACATTTCTGTGCCTGGGGAAAGAAGCAGGGGTGACAGAGGAAGCCTGACATGGGGCACCTTTAGGTTTCTGCCCTGCTAAACTACATGACAGGATATTCACTTCCTTTAATATCTGGCCCCAGAGGGATCTATTTTTAAAAGTCATTTCTCAAAATTGCACAATGTTCCCCAGGTTAAAGATTGATATTTCCCAAGGCTAAAGTCCTTGCTGCTGGGTACCAGGGTCTACTACAGGAGGAATCAGTGATATATATAAATTTAAGAAGCCTTTGAGTAAAAGAAATACATCTTGGGACAGGGTTTTTTTTATGTCCTCTAAATTTTCTGCCCTTGGGTAAACCTCCCTTTTCTATTCCCTAGGTACAGCTCTGGACATAGAGGCACCAAAAGTTAGGGAGGGCTACATATGGTTGGCTCTGGTTGGTGCCTTTTGTTCTTGAAAAGGGGACAGGCTAAACCATCTCTAGTTAGGGATACTACCTATGTCTGCACATTTTTATTTATTCACTCACCACAAGCCCTACTAAACTACTCTCATTGAGCCCCCTCCCTTCTCTCTTTTAGATATCAGACCTATTGCCTAGAAATTAACACAGAAGATAGACTTCATTTCAAAGCAAATTTGCTTTGGTCAACTTCTTTTAAGCTCTGACATGCATTTTATCTAGTGGCCTAATTTCAAATCATACTAAAAAAAATTCTTAGCCTTTCTACCTGGGCTTGCATGCCAAGGTCTGCTTGTGGTGACAGGTGTTGATGTTCAGCTGCTAATTTCCCCCATTAGAAACAATGTGGTAGAATCTGATGATACAATCTGTTCAGCTGAGGCCTTTCTTGGGAATTTTTTCGCCCTATATAGACTATGTTGCTAAGTCTATTGAAATAATAATTTTAAAAAGGAATACATGTACAATCTGTTCTTTAAATGATTTTAGTTGAGGGAAAAACATTCAAAGCAGTCATTTTCTTTTTTCCTATTATAAATATATTAACCATGAGCTGTAATTAGATGCCCGGCTTCGTTCACCCTCTAGGACAAATGGTGCTCACTGAACCATGACGTTGGTCTGATTGTGGTAAAATGACCCATTTGGTTTTACCAGCTGTGACTTTGGAGGTAGCTGAATGACAGTGAACACATAAAACCTGACAGATGAAAACATTTGCAGCTCACCCTCTCTATTACTGATCACTCAGCATCCCAAAGAAAATGTTCCATGGCTTAGTTTCCAGATGTCTTGATTGGCTAAGGAGGGCTATGTAGAAAGCTGATGCAGCACTGGAAAAGAAGCTAACCTCCAGACATAATCTTTTCTTCCCCTTGGACTCCTAGAATAGGTATAGCACTGGACTTGTAATCCTGGAAGCCTGGGTTTGAATCCTGCCTCAGCTATTACCAGATGATCCTGGGTAGTCACCTAATCTCTTTATATCTTAGTTTCCACATCTGTAAAAATGTGGATGATAATAGCTAATCTGTACCACAGAGTTGTTGTGAAAAGCAAATGAGATAATCTATAAAATTGAAAGCATCACATCAATATTGGCAATTATTATGATCACCTACTAAAAGAATCATTTTGTTTAGTTGTTTTTCAATTGTATCTGACTCTTTCTGACTCCATTTAGGATTTCCTTAGTAAAATACTGGAGTAGTTTGCTATTTCCTTCTCCAAATCATTTTACAAATGAGAAAATTAAGGCAAACAGGGTTAAGTTACTTTCCTGGGGACACACTGCTAATGAGTGTCTGAGGCCTGATTTGAACTCAGGCCTTCCTAATTCCAGGCCCAGCACTCTATCCACTAAATCAACTAACTGCTTCCATAATAAAACATAGATAATGTTAATATGTGATTTTCTAAGTTAATATGGGCTCACAGGGATTCTTATATATGGTTTAGTGGCCCCATTTCTATATGAGTTTGACACCACTGCTTTCAAATTATCAAATATTTATTAAATGCCTGCTGTATGTAAGGCACCATGCTAGGTATTGAGGCTACCAAGAGAAAACAATACAATACTTGCCATAAACCAGCTTACATTCTACTAGGAAAGGAGTTTTTAACCTTTTTTGTGTCATAGATCCCTTTGGTAGTCTAATGAAACCCAAGAACACCTTCTCAGAGCAATATTGTTATGTATAAAGCAAAATGTATAAGATTACAAAGGAAATCAGTTACACTGAGATATAATTATTGAAATTTTGGGGGGTGAATAGATCAGCTTAAGACGCCTATAAAAGGGAGACATGATGTAGTATAAGTAAGGTGTATTTCAGGTGTAAGATGGATTTTTGTTATTCTCTCTTATAGTTTAGTTCCCAGGATCTGTAGCCATAACAATCACTTGCTCCCAGGTGTTAGATATGAGTTCTCACAATCATGGTTCAAAACATCTCCACCACACTTGTGTAGCATTATATAATGATAAATAATATAAATATTTGTGCTTAAGTTATAAATATCCACTGCAACTACATAGTGAGATATAGGAATGAGATAATGTAAAATTGAGAGGCTACTATTGGCAATAGACCTTTTTTGTGTGTTGCCCTATAAAGCAGGTGGGCACTGGTCAGTGAGATTGGAACCCTTAGGGTAGAATGCACAAGCTGGAATGCTGTGTATGCCTTTATCAGCCCCTATCAAGGCTTGGGGGGAATCTGTGTTTGCTTCAATTGGCCCTCATTGAGGCTTGAGGGGATTTAGGGGAGTGCCCCAGCTGTGCCCGTCTCAATTGACCCCATCAAGACATAGGGGTAGCTTCCCCTACTTCATGCCAGCCCCTGTGATAGGGTGATTAGGGAAGGATTGTTGCTGTAGGATTGTTGCTCCCATTATCAGCAACCCCACTGACAAGACTAGACTAGAATAAAGTCAGATTGTTAGCCCCTCCAAAGCTGGCTTCCTGCCCTTCCTGTCTGACCAAATCAAGAGTGAACCTGTTAGAGGCTGGAGTCCAAAAACTCCAGTGCCTCTTATGAGTTATTTGTGAGATACATAGACATAAATCAGAATTGTACAACTTTCCTGATATAGCACATGATTGAAGGTTGTTCAGAACCCAGGCATGTCATGAATATTCATTCCTCCTAACTCCCTCTTTTACATCTGCTTTTACAAATACCTCCAAAAGCCTTTCTATTATAAGCTGGGGTTCAAGCTCATTTGCATAAGTCTCTCCTCAGTGGTTGAGAGTCACACAATGTTTCTTGCATCTCCCAGTTCCTGGTTCTGGTTCTTCCAAACCATGTTGTCTCATCCTGAAGCTTTCAAATCCAGGAGCCAGGAACAGGGCTGTGAGGGAAGTAAAAGCCACTTGGGCCTCTTCACAAAATGGAGGCTCCAGAAGAAGCTTGCCAATGGGAGGAATCGGGCATTAAGAGGAATGTTCCATTTTGGGAAGGCCCTCACTGAGCTCATTTGTTCTCAATTTCAACAATCACCTCTGTGGATAATTCTTAATTCTTTAACTCTGACTTCTCTGGCTGTTCATATCTCTGGCTTAAATAGGCCTAACCAGTGGACCAAAAGTAGAGGTCTGGGAAGGACATAGAACCTAAGAATAAATGTGGTTGAGCAAACAAGAAAATGGTAATGTGTATGGTGAGCTATAACAAGAGAGGAGATTAAAAGAAAAAGAAAAGGAAAGGAAAATGGCAGAATGAACTGAATGAAAAGAAGGGAGAAAGACAGTGAAGACATACAAATGAGTGAATTGGTATTTGCTCCTCAGACTTCTAAATCAATCTATCTCTCATGACCCAGGGGGCCAAGCTAATTTACCATAATACCTTATACTCCTCTAGTAAGAAATCAGAATGCCAGTAAGAATGTTTAAGGCAAGTGTACTTGGCAAATGGAACTGCTTCCCTCTGTCAGCTGCATGTTAATAAGGAGAAAGAAAAATCAATCTGTCAACATCAACAACAGCAAAAACATATCAAGTATGCATTTTTAACTCTTCAGTCCTTTTATGCCTTAATGATGAATTTCAGGGTGGACTCAGATGCCTCAGGGCATCTGCAGTCTGGCCAGTTCCATCCACAGCCCAAGTAAATTGCATACAAGTCATGCCTTTTTGTTGTTGGTGGTCAGTCATTTCAGTCATGTCCAACTCGTTGCAACCAATTCTTTGTGACCCTATTTGGGGTTTTCTTAGCAAAGGTACGGAGTTGTTTGCCATTTCCTTCTCCATCTCATTTTACAGATGAGGAAACTGAGGTAAGCAAGGTTAAGTGTCTTGCCCAGGATCATACAACTAGCAAGTGTCTGAGGCTGGATTTGAACTCAGGAAGATGAATCTTCCTGATCCCAGACGTATCACTCTATTCACTTTGCCACCTAACTGCCACCAGGTTATGCCTCCGTGATTCTAAAGCAACTGACCCATTCACTAAGGTACGGTGGCCACATTCCCAAAAAAGATGTTAAAAGCCACCTTCAGTATTCTAGGGATTCTAAGGTCTTGACTTAGGTTTCTTAGTACAGGTTCAAGTTTAAAAACTAAGAGTAAAAAGATAGCCACTGGGAGTCAAAGATCTTTGCAGAGACCTCACAAAGTAAAATACAATTCAAAACTACTTGCTGGAGTCATCCACTTTTGGAACTCAAATTGTTAGGAAGATTTCCCCTCCATCAAACTTGAATTTGTCTCTTCGTGGCTTTCTCTACCCACTGTCCCTAGTCTTGCCTTCTGGAGCAAAGTATCATATGGCTAATTTCTTGTCCACAAGACCAACCTTCAAATGCTTGAAGAGAGCTCTCTCAACCCCCTTCCACCCCAAAGTTTTTCTCTTTTCAGGCTTAAACTTTTCCAGTTCTTTCAACTGATTATTTTACGGCATGGCCTTAGGGCCCAGTCTAGGTCTTTCTAATTACCATCCTCTGGGTACTCTGTCAGCATATTAATGTCTTCTCTATATAAAATACAGTGTAAGATCTTTATACAATATTCCAGTCTGATCAAGGCAGAGCCCTACAATGATAGTACTTCCTTTGCTCAAGACATGTCTCCCTTCAAACTAAGACCATATTAGTCTTTTGGGTTGCCACTTAGATTCATATTAAGCTTAGAGTTCATTAGAAAGTCCATAATTTTTCACGTGATCTACTTTCTAATGTTTAACCCCATCCTACACTTGTGCAATTAATTCATTGAACTCACATTTGAACCCAGAACAGTTAGCCCTATCAAAATTTATCCATTAGAGTCAGCCTATCATTCTAGTCAACTGAGATATTTCAGGAGACCAAATTTCTTATCCTAAGTAGTAACTATTCCTCTAAGTTTCTAAAAATGTAAATATTAAGCAGTACTGTCATAAGTATTAGCAGGTTAATGCATTATTCCTCACAGATAATAATTGTGAAACATACATTTCAGTAGAATTTTTTTTGACATGATGTTTGTCTAGACTGAAAGGCCACAAGGTATAATGGAAACCTCATGGAACTGGGAGGCAGAAGACCTAGGTTTTAGTACTGGGGCTGTTAAGAGTCTGCTTGTCTTGCCACCTTTGGCAATATCTTAATTAATTTCTGAAACCCAATTATCAATTAAACATTTGGAATGTGGGACATAATACCTAACCTTTCAGCCATTTTGCTCAAGTCAGGAAAGTGGAACCAGAAAAGATAGTTGATTAGATTGAAGAAGTAGCTTTCTGCCTATTAATACAGCAGGACCCCTAGATCCAAAAGTGGTTACTTTCTTGGGGAATGTGACACACTCCACTAATGCAGGAATTTATTTCACTTGACTATGCATATTTGTTATAAAAACTTATTTTTTTTTGCCATTGAGGAAGAGTGAGAGAAATAGAAAAAAATCATTGAAAAATAATAATAAAAGGAATAAAATGAATTACCAATAGATACTTTCCCTAAGCCAAACAGAGCCTCCCATGCAGCTAGCAGAGAATAGTAAGCTAATGTGAAGCCTACTATACCATGTGACTGAAAGGAAGCAGGAAAGGGGAACACCCATATTTGGCATAGTTTAGGATAAAGAAGTTAAAATGCTGCTCCAAGCTTCAGGATGTAAGACCTAAGAAATAGGCTTTGGGATTAACATGGTCCTAATTTGACCATAAGTAGTAAGTAACATAATAGTATTCCATTACATTCATGTAATTTGTTTAGTCATTTTCCAGTTGATAGGCACTCCCTTATTTTTAGTTCTTTGCCACCACAAAAGGGGAGGGGGAGCTTTTTCCTCTTTCTTTGATTTCTTTGAGTTATATGCTTAGAAAAAGCCTATTCTCATGGGGGGGGGGGGTGGAGCCAAGATGGCGGAGTAGAAACAGCTCATCCAAGCCACTCTGCCCCCAGATTCCCCCCAAACTATTTAAAAGGGGACTCTGAACAACTTCTGGAGCCCCAGCACCCACAGAACGACACAAAGAAGCTAACCTCCCGCTGAGGACAGCCCAGCAGCCCTGCAGGAAGGACCAGTGCAGTGGTCTGAGACCTGGCAGCGTGCAGTGCGCAGAGCGCAGGAGCCGAGCCCAGGTCCGCATGAGCCGAGGTTTTAGCCCCAGGGCGGCAGGGCCAGCAGCCAGCTGGAGGAACCCCAGAACACCAGGAGCTGTGGAGACTCCAGAATTATCAACATAGACTTGCCTAGGACAAAGTAAGAGGTTAGTGTCCTATGGACTTTGGGTCCGGTATTTAGAGAATGCGTCGGCTCCCTCCCCTGGGGGCTAGAAGCCACTGAGGACAAACGCCATTTTGTAGTTTTCAGAGGCAGCTCCTGCTCCCAGCCTGCAAATTTGTAGGGAGATCCAGCGATCAGTCTTGGGGGGTAATCGCTCTTGCTTTAACCTCCCTGGATCTGGATTGTGATCTAGGGTGGAAGTCGTGGGTGGGTTTACAGTTTGCCAGAAATGGAAGTTGCCCCCCACACGTTCAGGACGAAAATTCCTCTATCTGGCCTTAAAGCCATAGTGTGGCAACAAGCCCAAAAGTCAAGTAATTAAGTGGCAACATGCCAAGGCAAAGGAAACAGAAAAATGCAACCCGAGACTCCTATTTTGGGGGCATAGAGCGGGAAAAGGACTGTGAGGTCAGAAGTCCTGCTCCAAAAGCCCCAGGGGAAAACATGAGCGGGTTGCAGGCCATAGAGGACCTTAAGAAGGACTTTAAAAATCAAATAAGAGAAGTGGAGGAAAAATTGGAAAGAGAAATGAGAAGGATGCAGGAAAAGTATGAAATGAGGGTCAACAGCCTGACTGAGGAAAACAACACCTTAAAAAATAGACTGACTCAAATGGTAAAGGAGGCCCAAAAGGGCAATGAGGAGAAGAATGCCTTAAAAAGTCGAATTTGCCAGATGGAAAAAGAATCTCAAAAGTTCACTGAGGAGATTCATTCCTTCAGAGTTAGACTGGAGCAAATGGAAGCTAATGACTTTATGAGAAATCAAGATGCTGTTAAGCAGATCCAAACAAATGAAAGAATAGAAGGCAATGTGAAATATCTCATGGGAAAAACCACTGACCTGGAAAATAGATCCAGGAGAGACAATTTAAAAATTATTGGACTACCTGAAAGCCATGATCAAAGAAAGAACCTAGAAATCACCCTTCAAGAAATTCTCAAGGAAAATTGCCCTGATGTTTTAGACCCAGAGGGCAAAATAGAGGTTGAAAGAATCCACAGATCACCTCCTGAAAAAGATCCCAAAAAGAAAACTCCAGGAATATTATAGCCAGGTTCCAGAATCCCCAGATCAAGGAGAAAATACTACAAGCAGCCAGGAAGAAACAATTTCAATATTGTGGAAACACAATCAGAATAGCCCAGGACCTGGCAGCTTCTACACTGAGGGATCGAAGGGCATGGAATATGATATTCCAGAGGGCAAAAGAACTGGGAATGAACCCAAGGTCACCTACCCAGCAAAACTGAGTATTTTGTTTCAGGGGAAAATATGGTCATTCAGTGGAATAGAGGACTTTCAAGCATTCTTGAGGAAAAAACCAGAATTGAATAGAAAATTTGACATCCAGACACAAGAAGCAAGAGATGCCTGAGAAGGTAATCAGGGAAAAGAAATCAAAGGAACTTATCAAAGTTGAACTATTTACATTCCTATATGGAAAAGCAATAACTGTGACTGATGATATCGTTCTCACTATGAAAATAATGGAAGAAGGGTGTGTGGTCATATGAATACATATGTGAATGTGTGTGTATATGGTTACAGTTATATATGGATAGAGGGCATAAGTTGAATTTGTTGGAAAGGGAGAATACTCAAGGGATGAAATTATGAGGTGAGAGAGGAGGGTGGTGGGAGGAGATGGGGAGAGACAGGGTAGTGTGGACTGTCCCATGCGGAGGAGGCGGGGGGGGTGGTTGCAAGGGAGGGGGAGAATAAGGAAGGCTAGAAAGGCAATACCACATTCACATTGAGTTTGGTTCAGGGAGAAAATGACATACATACTAAATGGGATGTCTCAACTTGCAGCAGGATAGGGGGAAGGGGGATGGGAGGAGGAGGGCATCCTTGGGGTGAGGGGAGGTTGGAAGTACCCACTATAAAGGAGGGACAGGATCATGTAGGGAATGGACCAGGTGGGGGGTGGGATGAGTGCGAGGGAATTATAAGCAGCCTTGTACAATATATCTACTATGATGATGTTTTGCATAGCTAGACGTGTACAACATGTACTGAATTGCTTATCTCCCCAGAGGGAATGGGTGACAGGGGAGGAAGGAAATGGATCTGAAATTTGAGGTCGTAACATTAAATGTTTCAAATATATATAAATACTATTATTAATACTCTTTTTCTTGTAATAGGGAGATAAGATGTGCAGGCATTGGGATGCAAAGACTCACCTTCCTCTAATGGAAAAGTCGATGGGGGTATGGGAGAAGGTATGGGAGAGAGCAGATTGGAGGAAGCAATATCTTGTGGGATTACTATTCTGGGAGGTTGGGTAGGGGAATAATGGGGGGAAAATGATTGTAACTCAAAATCTGGCAGAAATGAATGATGTAAAACAGAAGTTAATAAAGCATTTGTTTAAAAAAAAAAGAAAAAGCCTATTCTTTTTGAATAACACTTTGCGTATTCCTCACACCACTGGAGTTACAGTTATGAATTCTATTTTTATTGTATAAGCCATTTTTTAATATTTGCATATTTGTCCTGCACTAGAAATTTCTCCTGATAGTCTACATTAAATACCACCCTCTCTTTCTTGAGAAAAATGGTATGTATTTATTTTATAGGGTGCTATATTATCAGGTACCCTAAGGGTCCATGCCTAAGCTGATCTCACAAGTTCTAACTCTAAACAGATTTGTCACTTTGTGAAAGATTATACACTTTTTCTGGGTCTGTTTCCTCATCTCTAAAATGGTGGCATTAGACAAGATGGCCTCCACATGCTCTTGCAACTCTAGTAATGTCTGTTTCTATGATTCTTGTGGCAAGAAATTTAGACATTACACAATTGAGGTAGCTATTTAGAGCAGTTGGATTAAAAGCCTGTAAATCAGATACTATCATGCTTACACAGAAGGACCCTGACCATGAACATCTGTAAGAATCCATCCTTTAGCCAAATCTATTAAGTTTATGCCCATCTCCAATAGGAGTTGGAATTTTCCTTGAGAAATACTCTAATGGATGTCATTAATAGGCTCCAGGAAAACAACAAAATAATGTCATGGGTAGAGATAGCTCCACAGAAACAAAGGAATAAATGACTGATATTTTCCTAGGATGGGAGGAGGAGAGAAGTAGGTAAACACAATGAAATTTAATAGATTTAAGCCCCTTGAATGCCTAGTGTTCTACAGGGCTGAGTCAAACAGCATATTAAGGTAAGTAATCATCTTCTATTATAGCTATGGCTATAGCTACACCTAAGTTCAAGGCACTCTTTGAGCCAGCATATATTAAAAAACAGAACTCATTAACTCAGTAGCTGCCTTTTAATCTTTCCCTTTTCCCAGAATAAACTACAGGACAGACTAATTTAAAGCAATAACGTTTAACTTAAGAGAATAATAAGACAAATAACAAACCTCCCCTCTCCCCACATACACATACCTATAAAATACCAAGGCACATTCTCATGGTTCCCACAATAGTGGTGAGAGAGAGAAACTCATAGCCCAAAGGACTCATGATCCTAGGGATTTGTCCCACTGGAATGCCTCTCTGCCTCCAAACCTGCAGCTTACTGCCTTCCCATATTGCTGTTGATGTCACACTGTAAGCTGGGTTGGTTTCTCTTCTGACTGCTACCTTGTATTCCTTTACTGAGCTGTTACTGCCATCCTTACTTTTCCACTGAAGATGCTGCTAATCAGCTTCCCTGCTGGGTTGATGCTATATTCTACTAGTCCAGTAGTTTATGTCTTCATTGAGCTACTATTGCACAGTTCCTGACACACAGTAGGTGCTTAATAAATGTTTATTGATTGAGAGATTGAGCTGCTCCTTTTCTGCTGAATTGTGACTAGGCTGCTCCTTCCCACAATAGTGTGATTCATTTGTGAGTCAGTCCATGGTTTAAGTGCTATCTTAGCTTCTGTTCATCAGACTCTCAGCCACAGCCACTCAGTCATAGCAAAGTCCTTTCCCCTCACTCTCCACTCAGATGATATTTTTGTTGATGTTAACAAATCCCTTTAAATTTCCATCATGTCCCTGGCTACTAGGGCCAAGAGGATACAGATTAGCTTAGAGCTTTACTCAACCACACTTGAGGAATAGGCTAGAACTTAAAACCTTTAGCCTGTGCATATATACCTACACATTTTTGCACCTACTGCCCAAATGTTGTCCTCCTTAAATCACAAAAGGATCTTTGTTCAGGCAACATTGTTCAGGATACTATGTTTATTTACCTATGCTAAACATCTGACTGCACATTTCCTGAACCAAAGATACAAACAGCAGTGTTATTACCACTTGATAATTGTCTGTAGGAAATCAACCCACTACTAAGGGCATTTACTAAGTACCAGTAGACTGTCAAAAACTAGAAAGGGCCTTGGAAGCTATCTATTCTGTAAAGTATTTTTATTTGAGCCAACTGCCAAGGAAGCTAGAGAATTCACCCTGAAATGTAGTAATTATTTACCTTCACACTACAACTGTGAAAGGAATAAGATTCAATACTTCCCTTATATAAATGAGGAAGCGTCACTAAAGTCTCTTTCAATGGCTCATTATGGTATGAAGGTGACCTTGGATTCTGGAAGGTTATGCCAGTGGATGACAAATGTTGGCAGGTCCTTATCAAGCTGCAGAGACATCATATATGAGCCTGACAATAGAGTACATGCCCGTCATCTGAGGATCAGTTAAGCTAAGTTAAAAGAGACTAGTCATTATAGCATTGGACACTTAAGTAAACACTAATTAAAAAAAAAAAACAGATTAATCCATGAAGATGATCTCCTAAGATTTGGAATCTGTATTGTCAAAGGAAAAACTTTGGAAGAAAATCCTCAAAGTATTGAATTATTAATATTCAATGAAGATGAAGAAACGGTAGAGATGAAGAAATGGCAGAACTGAAGGGTCAAGTGACCTTTCCAAAGTCAATCAGAGGAGAAAGCATCCTGTAGAACCTATGAGCTTGTTTTTCCTTGGCCATTGCTTGATTTGTAGTGCTGGACTTTGAGTTAGGAAGACCCGGTTCACATCCTACTTCAGATATTTATTATCTGTGAGACCTTAGGCATCTCTTAACTTTTCTGAGTAAAATGTGTAGATAGTATACATAATATATTATAGATATACATGTAATATATAATAACAATAGCACCTACCTCATAGAATTGATCTGAGGATCAAATGATATGTAACATGTGTATAGTACTTCACAAACTTAATGTGCTATATAAATGACAGCTATTTTTATTATTATAAGGATCCCAGTGCTTACTACAGCCTGTTGAATAATAGGATAGTAGTTCTGAAAAGGGCCTTAGAGATTATCTGGTCCAACTTTTTCATTTTACAGATAGAGAATGTGTTTATTAAGTATTTACTAAGTGCTATGTGATGTGCTAAATACTAGACATAAAAATACAAACAAACAAGACAGTCCCTACTTTAGTAAAAATTTAATTAAAACTTAAAATTTTATTCTGAACCTAAGAAATAAAACAAGCATTTCCGTAACATAGTAGAGTAAGAAAAAATGATGATTGTACATGAAACTGCAAATGCATTATATACAACTTTCTATTCTTTTAAAATATATAATAAAATTGTCATGTAATTTTCCTTTTATTCTCCCTTCCCCCACCCTAGAGTTGGTTGCCAATGGTATATAACTATTATATACATACTTCTATTTATCATATTTCTATCATTTTCTGGATACAGGATAACATCTTCCTTTAAATGTCCTTCATAGTTAATTTGGGTATTTATAATAGTTAAAATGACTTAGTCATTCAAAATTGTTCTTAAAACAATATTGTTGTTACTATATACAATGTTTTCTTAGTTTCATAGGATTTTAAAAGCAAAGCAGAAGAGTTTATATTTTATCCTAGAGGGGGAAAAAAGGCATTGCAGCTGTCTTAAGTGGGAGAGTCACACAGTAAGATCTGCCTTTAAAAACTACTTTGGCAGCAATAGGTAAGATGGAGGGGAGTGGGGAGAAATATGGGGCAGAGAGATCAATTAGGAGGCTGTTGAGATCATGATGAGAGGTCATGAAGGCTTAAACTAAGGGGATAGCTTTGTGAATACAGAGAAGGGGTCAGATGTGAAAGATGCTGGGGGTGGCTAGGTGGCACAGTGAATAGAGCATAGGTCCTGGAGTCAGGAGGACCTGAGTTCAAATCCAGCCTCAGACACTTAATACTTACTGGCCATATAACCTTGGGCAAGTCACTTAACCCCAATTGCCCTCCTAAAAAAAAAAAAAAAAAGAACTCAGGTCTTTCTGACTCTAGTTGCCTTAGAGAGCATGAAGGAGATGATGAACCAGAAAAGGATATCAAGAAGTAGTCAGCCAGATAGAAAGTAAACCAGGACACCGTAGAATAGGGATTCACTGAAGCCAATTCAGACTACTCAGGAGAGCTGATTATTAAATTTTCTGTGTGAGCATCTACACCTTGGAAATCAGCAAAAGCTACAATTCACAGACTGATTTGTTGTTTTATTGATTGTCTAGACTCTAGACTAAAGAAAATGATGAAAGAAATGAAGAAAATAATGAACAAAGAAAATAATAATAAACAATAATAATAAAGCAACAATATAATAGTAAAAATTATAATAAAATATATTAATAATATAAATTTAAAAGTGTGTCATATATTTTTCCCAGAAACCAGTTGTTAAACATTTACCAGCATATCACTGGAGCAGCTTCATGAAAATCCAGAGAGAAGAAAGTATTCAAGAAGAAAGGGTGCTCAATAGTGTCAAATTCTGTACCCACTATATTTTGGATACTAGGAAAAGAAAGTCAAAATTCAATGTTATTGTTTCAAGGAGTTTACAGTCTACTACCCTCCCCACACAAGCAAAATCACACCTCCAAGTTAAAAAAAAGAAAAAGCCTTCTGGTTTCCCTGCTTATCCAAATGTTACTCATCCTTCAAATTGAGTCCTTTCTTCCAGCCCTTCTCTAACCAACCTAATTCACAGCAATCTCTTTCTTCCCTGAAGCCCTCATTCATTCAACAAACAGTTCCTGAGTGACTCATGTGCATTGCTCTGGGTTGTCTGAGACAGAAAAAGGACAGGGCAGGATCCCTTCCACAAGGAGCTTTTGGTTTGGTAGAGAAGATCAGTATATACACAAATAGCTACAACTATGTGATGAATGCTGTAGGAGGTACAATTAAAATGCTCCAGAGATTCAGAGGACAAAGTTGGCATTAGAAGCCACTTCTACATATGTGGAGGTAACGGGCAGGAGGAGAGAGCATGTAAGAGATGGGTAGGACTGCAAATGGCCAAGATAAAAGTGCCAGAGGGAATTCTGGGTAGAGGAACACCACTTCATTATCCTTTTTTGTGCCTAGCCAGTGCTTTGCCCATAGTAGGCATTCAATGCACATTTGTTGAATGAATGAATGAATGAATGAAATCCACTCTTAGAAAGTAAAATTTAAAAGCAGAAAATGGGTCAAATTAGCTCTGATTAGAGCTGTGGGGTAGGTTGGGGACTCAAAATTTTGGCACCAAGTGACAGGTTTCAAATGGACATTAAATAAGCATAATAAAAGATGAGGACTATAAGGAGGCCTCCAGCAGGGTATTATTTTCCTGGAAATGCTGTAAGGGGAGGAAAGAAAAAAAAAAAAGCAACCCTACCACCTCCCGCCCCCTACCAGGCTCTTGATTCACTAAAACCCAAATTGAAGCCTTGTTTTCTTTCCTGGGCCCAGCCATGAATGGCAGTAATTATCTACAAGGGGCTCTGTACAAGTCACAAAGCCGAGCTGGCTCCCACTTCCTTGCAATTTTGAGCGATGCTTTTTTCCCCCCACTACTATTGAGGGGGTGAAAAATAGATCACAATTACATTCTGGCTGGCTTCTGAAGACTTGACAGACAGCTGGAGTAAAGTCGTTCCTGCAGCTGTTGAGATGAAGAAATCAGCCTGGGGAGAGGGGAGGAGGGGTTTGATGGTAAGGGGGAGAGGGGACAGAGACAGAGAGAGAGAGAGAGAGACAAAGAGAGAAAGAGATAGAGAGACAGAGAGAAACAAAGAGAGGACAGAGCACGGGAGAAGAAAAAATACAGAAGAGACAAAATAGATGTGAGATTTGGGGTCAGGTAACCTGGTAATGAACTTTGCCCAACCCACATAGAAAGCACTTGCTGGCTTTTCAGACACATTCTGATGTATTTATGAGCTGCTGTTTATATGAAAGTGCTTTATAAATGTAAGATATTATTACTAGCTGCAGTGTATTTAATATGCTGTGGCTAATAGTCCCTCAAATAGCGATTCACAGCCGACTAAGCTCTATCATCCATTTTATATTATCAGATCTTCGCAATATGAAGGAAGCAGGGCATCTCCTAGAGAGGACGAGAGAAGGTAAAGAAGTGACTTGCCTGTGGCCACACAGTCTGGGATTAAAGCTTCTGACTCCTACAACACCTTCCCTGCCTCTATTCCGTGACAGAGTCCAAGTCCTCTGAGCTCGGCTGATTTTGTTGCTAGATTATAACAATATGTTGCTAGATTAGGCAATTTTCTATGCAGTGTGAGGTAATGGGTAATAAAGGATTCTTCTTCAATAACAAAAAAAAATGGTCTCTCGTTGAGCTAAATCACTCCTTGTGATTCACAAAAACATTAAAAGGATTTTATTGTTGTTTGGTCGATTAGTTGCATTTGAGTCTTTGTGACCCCATTTAGGGTTTTCTTGGCAAAGATACGGGGGTGATTTGCTATTTCCTTCTTTAGGTTGTTTTACAGATGAGGAAACTGAGGCAAACAGGGTTAAGTGACTTGCCCAGGGTCACACAGCTAGTAATTGTCTAAGGTCAGATTTGAACTCAAGTGCTCCTAACTCCAGGGCTGGCACTCTTTCCACCTAGCTACCTGTGAAAAGGATAGCATTATCTACCCTTATTATGGTGGAATGGGGTATATAAATTCTGACTCAGGGGAAAGGAGAAAAGTACAAAGCGTGCACATAGAGGGTAGTGCAAGAAAGAACACTAAGAACTTGAAAAGATAGATGGCAGTCTAAAGGTCAGTAGGTACCATGGACAGAATCAATCTTTTTTCACCAAAAAGATTGGTGAAAAAAATACCAAAGATGAATTTTTTCTTCCTCACAGTTCTGCCTAAGGAAGGGCTTTCTTTTGAGTTACTTTTTTAGACAATGGGGATGAGCTCTGTTGATCCATCCACACTCTCATTTAGTTCCTCCTGAGGCCAACAGATAGCTCATCCAGAGCATGGAGAAATTCCCCAAAGGAGGAGGTAGTGATTGGTCAGCATGGATGTCCTCTAATAGATCCAGGACCAGACCTGACCAAAAGATGGAGGCTAGGAAGCCAGCAAGAATGCATGTTCAATGGATTCAGCAAAGTCTCAAAGCTGAATAGCAGAAATTAGTCAAAGGCTGGGAAGTTGCCATTAAAAATATCTTTCATAAAGTCATGTAGAACTTCTTTAATTCCCTTAAGGTCCTCCTAACAGTTATGCCTCAGCAAACTTCATTTTCAAACAGATGAGAGAGGAGTTGCTGCAGTTCAGAAAACAAAACAAAACAAACCTGCTGGCTTTCCCTGCTGAGTCTCTCTTGGTCCAACAGACAATATTGTCTAGCCATGTCCCTTGCCCCTCTTTTGACACCTCCACCTATCTGCCTCTTCTATAAACAGAAGTTTCCATTTTCCTGGGTGACTGATGCTTCCTTGCTTGTGAGCTCAGGGATGGGAAACCAATCAGACCTGCCTGTAAGGGAGTCTTCTCCTTTCTAGAAAATATATAAGCTATCATGACTCCTCACCCATCATCATTCCTGCCCTCCCTTCCTCAATTGTGCAAGCTGTCCTGTTCCCAGAGCTAAGTTTCCTTGAAGTATGGAATCAGAAGTCACAGCAAGAATTTGGTATAGACATGTGACCAGTCCTCAGAGGAGCCTCTTGGTAGAAAATCAAGGATTTTCTTTTTCTTCCATTGACATCACGTCTAAGTTCCCTGCTTGAATCCCTTCTTTGTCTTTTCCCAGGCCCACTTTGGAGGTGTCACACCCTCAGCATGAGGCAGTTGGTAGTCTGTCCCAAACATCAGTCCTGGTCCCAGTGTGAAGGCAAGGGGGAAAGGGATTAGTATTTTTTCCATCTTGTTCTTGCTTTGGATATCTCCAGTTAAACCACAGTGACCTTCCCTTTGGGACCTTTCCTAAAACAAGCCAAATTAAAGATCTATTTGTCCTCAGCAATAGTTACCTTCTCTCATTTTTCTGCAAGGCCTTTTTGTCCCAACTATGGACTCTGTCAGGAGTCAAATAAAATATGGTAATACAAAAACCATCCAGGAAGGCTGGACTGTCTTTGACCCTTTTTCTTGAAATGTTACCTTTTACAGGTCCTGAACTGTGGGCCAAGTTCACAAGGGCAAGGTTTCCTTAGTGGCCAACAGAGTTATTTACTTCTGTCATTTTGCCTCTGGTTTCTAACTTCATTCAGACAGGAACAGGACAGGCTGTAATGTTTTTAAAAACAACAACAACAACAAAAATCCTTTGGCTGGAGCAGAATAAATGACATCTTATTCTCCAGTTAAAGTTACTCTTTCAAGAAGATATTAAACTGAATGGATCCTTGGTTCCATGATGACATTATCTTTGTGAAATGACCTTCTACAGTGAAGAGGCAGGTAAAATTAGTTCTAGAAGATGAAGAAATACCATGAGGAATTTTTATTTGCAAACCATTTTACCAAGGAGTATTTTGTTTCCTATTAAAAATCACAGATCTATGAATTTAGAAATAAGAATGTCAATTACTAACAGGGGGGTGGATACTGTGTGGACAGAATGTTAATGATTTTACAGCACCTGACTGGAAAGGAAACAAAATTCTTGAGATAGCTAAAGAGAATACAGACAATTGTACTTAGAAACACTGCAAACCATCATATTAAACTACATATCAAACTGTTTTATAAAGTGAACTAAGATGGATCTTAGCTTTTTATAGAATTATAAGTAGAAGGGGCTTTGGAGGTTGCTGAGTTTAGACAGACCTCTCTTCAAAGAAATTCCTTTTTAGAAGCCAGTCCCACAAAGGAGGAGGCAGGTTCTTCTCTAGATATGCCTAGGCAAAGGAAACA
Organism: Gymnobelideus leadbeateri; assembly: GCA_011680675.1. Taxonomy (NCBI): domain Eukaryota; kingdom Metazoa; phylum Chordata; class Mammalia; order Diprotodontia; family Petauridae; genus Gymnobelideus; species Gymnobelideus leadbeateri. Next base: position 91,174 of record WOXC01004431.1, read on the forward strand.
AAATAAGGAATACTTATTGTATTATTAAGAAGAAATGGGGAATTCTCCATGAAATCTGTGCTTGGGGATCCCAAAATTAAACTTGGATTCCTGTGTTATTAACTTCAATCTCCCGAGGCAGAAATCTGTGTGAGCCCCCTTCCCCTGTGTACCAATGAAGTAAATTGGGCAGAGGAAAGATACTAGCTGCATCTGGGAGAATAAAGTCTGGATTCAAATCTTAATTCTAGTGCCTTCCACCCATGTGACACTGGGCAAGCCACTTCCCCATTGTAGACATCAGCTTCAACATCTGTAAAAAAAAAGGTGTGGCTTTGACTAGATAGCTCCTAAGGGCCCTTCTAGCACTAAAAGTTATATAATTCTTTTAGGATCATAAGTACTAGGACAGGAAGGAACCTTAGAGACCATCTGATCCAAACTCCTTATTTTACAGATAAGGAAAGTGAGGCCTAGATAGGAGAAATTACTTGCCCAAGGTCACTTGGGTAATAAGTACTAGGGACCAGATTTGAACCCAGGTCTCTTGCCCCCAAATCCAGGGAATTCCTTTTCCATAATCTTTATTTCCATGGTACATGGATGAAGGGAGTTCCATCTCTGGGAAATGGGGGCATTCACAAAGGAATCTAAATTCTGAGCCCTCCAAACACAAATTTCACAGGGATCTCTCTCCCTTATATCTTCTTAATTTCAAAACAAGTATTTCCAAGGAAGAGCATTCCATCTCCTTTCTGGGACATCCCCCCTTTCTTAGAAGTTATTATTTTGGGGGGTGGAGTCAAGATGGCAGAGTAGTAACAGCATTTCCATGCAGCTTCTGTTCCCACCACTTCCAAATTTATGTAAAGAGAACTTTGAACAAACTCTGGAGCTACAGAACCCACAAAATGACACAGAGAAGCTAACTTCCCTCTGAGGACAGCCCAGGAGCCCAGCAGGGAGTGGCCAGCACAGAGCTCTGGGAGCTGACCCCAGCCCCACATGAGTTAGAGGTTTTAGCCCCAGGGCATTCCAAGCAGCAGCTGCCTGGAGGGACTCCAGAACACCAGCAGCTGTGGGGTTTCCAGAATTACCAACACATAGATGCCAAGGACAAAGTGAGAGGTCAGTGCCCTGTGGACTTTGGGACTAGCAGGGAGAGCATGTCGACCTCTTCCCCTGGGGGCAAGAAGCCTGAATAGCCTCAGTGCAGCACACCATGTTGCAGCTTCAGCTCCTGGCCTGCAGACCATAGGGAGATCCTGCAATCAGTCTGTGGGGAGGGGTGATCACTCTTGCTTTAACCTTCTTGGATCTGGATTGCAGTCTGGGGTGGAGGTCTTGGGGTATGTGACCAGCTTGCCAGATTGTGTGGAGGCCTCAGAGAGGGCACGCAACTAATACCTCTGGCAGCTGAGAAAACCCCAACATTTGGGACAGAAACTCCCCTGGCTTGTGGCAGAGTCCTACTGTGCCAACAAGCCCAAAAGTCATGTAATTGAGTGGCAACATGCCTAGGCAAAGGAAACAAAATAAACAGAAAAATTCAACATTAGACTCCTATTTGGGGGGCAAAGAGGACTGAAGCGTGGAACAGGAGGAGGACTGTGAGGTCAGAACTCCTGCACCAAAACCTCCAAATGAAAATACCAGATGGTTATAGGCCACAGAGGACCTTAAGAAGCAGATAAGAGAAGTGGAGGGAAAATTGGGAAGAGAAATGAAAATGATGCAAGAAAAGTATGAAATGAGAGTCAACAGCCTGACTGAGGAAAATAGCACCTTAAAAAAATAGACTAACTCAAATGGCAAAAGAGGCTCAAAAAGACAATGAGGATAAGAATGCCTTAAAAAGCCAAATTTTCCAGATGGAAAAAGAATCTCAAAAGCTCACTGAGGGGAATCATACCTTCAGAATTAGATTGGAGCAAATGGAAGCTAGTGACTTTATGAGAAATCAAGATGCTGTTAAGCAGATCCAAACAAATGAAAGAATAGAAGGCAGTGTGAAATATCTCATGGGAAAAACCATTGACCTGGAAAATAGATACAGGAGAGATAATTTTAAAGTTATTGGGCTACCTGAAAACCATGATCAAAGAAAGAACCTAGAAATCATCCTTCAAGAAATTCTCAAGGAAAACTGCCCTGATGTATTAGAACCAGAGGGCAAAATAGAGGTTGAAAGAATCCATTGATCACCTCCTGAAAAAGATCCCAAAAAGAAAACTCCTAGGAATATTATAGCCAGGTTCCAGAATTCCCAGATCAAGGAGAAAATACTACAAGCAACCAGGAAGAAACAATTTCAATATTGTGGAAATGCAATCAAGATAGTGCAGGACCTGGCAGCTTCTACACTGAGGGATCCAAGGGCTTGGAATATGATATTCCAAAGGGCAAAGGAGCTGGCATTAAAACCAAGAATCACCTACCCGGCAAAACTGAGTATCATGTATCTGGGGAATATATAGTCATTCAATGGAATAGAGGACTTTCAAGCATTCTTGATGAAAAAAACCAGAGTTGAATAGAAAATTTAATATTCAGATATAAGAAGCAAGAGATGCTTGAGAAGCTAAACAGGGAAAAGAAATCATAATGAACTTATCAAAGTTGAACTATTTACACTCCTACATGGAAAAGCAATAACTGCAACTGATGAAACTTTTCTCAGTATGAAAATAGTTGAAGAAGTATATATGGGCATATCAATACATATGTGAATGTGCATATATATGTATACAGGTATACATAGAGGGCACAGGTCGAATTTAATAGGAAGGGATGATACTTAAAAGGTGAAATTAAGAGGTGAGAGAGGAATATAACAAGAGAAGATGGGGAGAGACAGAATGGAGTAAACTATCTCATATAGAAGAGCCAAGGGAAAATGGTTACAAAGGAGGGGAGGTACAGGAAGGCAAAAAGGCAAAACCTTATTCTCATTGAATTTGGATCAGGGAGAGTATGATATACACACTCAATAGGATATCTCACCCTACAGGAGAGCAGGGGGGAAGGGGATAAGAGGGGGGTTGATGGAAGGGAGGATGGGAGGGAGGATGGGAGGGAAGAGGGGGAGGGAAGTTGGAAGCACCCACTTTTGAAAAGGGACAGTATCAAAGTAGGGAATAGACTAAGTGGGAGGTGGCATAGGAGGGAGGGAAATATAGTCAGTCTTTTACAATATATCTACTATGATAATGTTTTGCATAGCTACACATGTACAACATATACTGAATTGCTTATTTTCCCAGTAAGTGTGGGAGACAAAGGAGGGAATGAAGCTGGAATTCAAAGTTTTAAAATCAAATGTTTAAAAATAAATACTCTTATTAATACTATTGGGAAATAAGATATACAGGCATTGGGGCACAAAGATTCACCTTACCCTACTGAAAAAGTCGAAGGGGGTATGGGAGAAGATATGGGAGAGAGCAGATGGGATGGGGGAATATCTTGTGGGACTGCTATTCTGGGGTGGTGGGTAGGGGAAAAAATGGGGGAAAATGTAACACAAAATCTGGCAGAAATGAATGATGTATGGGGCGGCTAGGTGGCACAGTGAGTAAGAGTGCCGGCCTCAGAGTTGGGATGACCCAAGATCAGATCCGGCCTCAGAAAATGAGCACCCACGCATAAATAATGACTAGCTGTGTAACCTTGAGCAAGTTACTTAACCCCAATTGCTTTAAAAAAAAGAAAAGAAAAAAGAAATGAATGATGTAAACCAGAAGTTAATGAAGCATTTGGGGAAAAAAGTTATTATTTTGAAGTATGAATATCTAAAAGCTAAGATAAATCATAGGTCACCGAGAAAAACCATTTTCATATATTAAAATGACAACTGACATTTACAGAGAATTTTAAAGTTTGTAAAGCATTTTTATATATACTTAGGGCTTACTCTAGGTATTATTATCCCCTTTTTACAGATGAAAAATCTGAGGCCCAGACAGTGAAGTGACTTTCCCATGATCACATAACTATGTGTTTAGAGGCAGAACTTGAATCCAGGTCTTTAAGACTCTAGAAGATGCCCTCTATCCACTCTGCCACGTTGCTGTCCTCAGCGAGGATAAACTATACCTGGGAATGAGATGTGATTAACCTACATTTGGTTTTTAAAGCACTGTGATATGGCAGGAGACATCCTTTTGGACAGATTTCTGCCATTCTAATATTTTTCTATTCCTTTCAAACCAGTGTTAAAGTATCCCCTATCACAAAATCACAATCTAATTTAGCTTGATGGACAAACTCTGCCTGTCCCCTAAGGAAGTGAAAATGTTTGTGTAAGAAGGCAGGGGTGGAGGAGGGAAGGAAAGGAGAGGGAGAGAGGGAGTCTGAGTAAAGGTGTGTGTCAGTTATTGGGGATGACCTTGTGATGACTAAATCTGACCAATTCAGTCAATCTCTCTTTCATGAGCAACCAATCACTCAGAATTTAAAAATAAATTAAAGAGGAAACGAAGTCATACTAGACGATGGCCCTAAGCATATTAGTGGTGTGTGCTGGGACTCTTTGCTTTGCTTTTTTTTTTTTTTTTGAGGGAGAAAGTTTGGAGCAAGGTGGAGAAGGGTCATTATCTTTATACCACAAAAATGCGATAGAATTTTCAGGACAGGAAGAAACAAAAGAATTGCCTGGTGAGGCATTGAATGGAAGGTGAGAAATGAGACCAATTTCAGGGTGTCCAAAACCAGACAGGCATCTTGTACTCTGCAGCACAAAATGTGCACACATACAGAGAGAGAGAGACAGAGTGACAGAGAGAGAGAGAGACAGACAGAGATGTTGGGGGGGGGGCGCAGGGGGAGAGAGAGAGAGAGAGAGAGAGAGAGAGAGAGAGAGAGAGAGAGAGAGAGAGAGAGAGAGAGAGAGAGATTAGTTGCACTGCAAAGACCACAAAGCAATGTCTAGCAGAACACAGCATCATCCTTGCACAATAGAGGGTCATTACAGGATCAATGATTTCTGAACTCATATTGACACAAATCCTCAGTACTGGTAGTAATAATTAACACCTGCCATACCAGAGAAATGTCTTGGTGCTGGGAAAGACAAGGAAGCAAAAAAGCAAAATGTATCTTTCTCAAGCAACACAGCTAAGAAGAAATGATTAAAGTACGCTCTCCTTTCTTCAGCTTTTTCTTTTAGCTAATATGAGCCTGAGAGGCTACCAAAGGGTACAAACACAGTAATGGCACCATCATTACTGCAGTGGGCAAGGCCAGCAACCACCTTACTCTTGGGATTTCATGTGGCCCTCTCTTTCCCACCCCTCTAGTATACTTTTCATGTAATATTGTATATGAGAGTTAACTGTATCTGTTTCTTATCTCACTACTCTACCATGATAATGTAATTTGTATAGCACTTTGAAGTTTAGAAAATGATTTGATATACATATGTACATATAATCCCATTTATATACATGTTTGTTGCATACATTTGTGTCCTAAATGACTTCCAACATTCCTTCCAACCGTAGAGTATTACTACTCTGATTTAAAAAAATTTTTTTTTTGCTTTTTGGAGAGCAATTGGGGTTAAATGACTTGCCCAAGGTCACACAGCTAGTTTTTGTGTTAAGTGTCTGAGGCCAGATTTGAACTCAGGTTCTCCTGACTCCAGGGCCAATGCCCTCTTCACTGTGTCTCCTAGCCACCCCTACTACTCTGATTTTAAATAACTTAACCTGTTTGGATCTCACCTTTCTCATCTGAAAAATTAGGATTTGCTCATGATGGCTTTGATGGCCACTTCCAGTTATAAGATATTAGGTCAATTAATAAAATGTTCTGGCCACCTGAGTTGATTAGCAGGTCTGTCTTGAAAATAACTATTTGAACTCAATTAAATAATCTCTTAGCAACTTGTTAGTAGCAGTTAGCAAAAAGTTATTGTCAAATAACTTTCTTTAAAAATTCCAATTTAACTCCTATTTCTCTACCACTACCTCTCTCCCATACTGACTTATTTATGTGTGTAGAGCTAAGCATAGATTCTATAAAATACTGAGAAAGTTCATTCAGTGGACCTGAAAGAGGATGCCAAATCTAAGCTAAATCTTTTAAGGATGTGGGTACAGAGCTAAAAAAAAAAAAGGTACTTATGGGGAAGGGAGAGTCTAGCACCCATTTTCCCATAATTTTTCCATTATTGTTCAAGATATACCTGAAAACTTGAGTAGAAAGGCAAGAAATCAACAACTATCTTTTATAATATAAGTTCAATAGAATAAGATCAAATACTCAACATTTCTTCTTACCCCCAAAGATCTGTGTCTAGGGTTACTATTGCCATATTCTGAAATAACCAATTGCATCATGGTATTTCAACCAACTTCAATCATTGCTACAGTATTTCTACCCTGGGCCCCACTCTATTATGTTCTTCTCCCTGATTTCTGATCCCTTCATCACATCAATACTTATAATAGGAATGGATTTGCAAGGAATAGCCTTTAGAAAATGGTTCATGTTTGGGCACTCTGACTGAAATTTGTGTAACTGCCACAGGGTTGATAGTGGTACCTCCTGCATGTAATATAAGTCTAATAATTAGATTTAGCCTAGGCATAGATAACTGAGACAGGTGAGCAATAAAACATAAAATTCCATCTACTATTGTGCTTTATCTATCGAAATGACCTTTACATAAAAATAGCAAAAAACACTAATTAAGCTCTAACACCAACATGAGGGAAAAATTTATTTGAAGCAAGATTTAAAGAAATGCACGACCTAAGTACAAGATAAGTACCTTGCCAACTACATTTGACTTTAGTTATTAGCAATAAAATTTGAAGACCTTAGCTTTTCATTTCTCAGAGTAAGAGTCCTATATTGGGCTCAGTCTGGCAATGCATTGGGTCTTAGAGGATTTCAGAGCAGCAATACAGTCTTGGTGAAAGCAGTTTTGGCCTGTTCTTCTCCTTAGCCCACACCTATCCATTTATGGCTTTTTAGAGAATGCTTTAATTTGCCTCCTGCTGCTAGATATAATCATCTCTCTGAGGTCTCTAAGAGAAACCCAGCTAGCTCTATATGGTTTTCTCCATTCCATATTAGAGACCACTCTGCTCCATTTCCCTATAGACTCTCTAATTCCTCTCAGAACAAGAAAAGAAATAAAATCACATGTAATGTAGAGGAAGCCATGTGGTACTGAAGTAGGGTACAGTCTATGGAGTCAGAAGACTTTAGTTAAAATGTTGCTTCTGATGCTTACCTGTATGGCCCTTTTCTCTTCTCCATTTAATGATACTACTAATAATAACTAATATTTATATAATGCTTAAAGGGCTTGAAAAGCCCTTTACACACATTATCTCACCTGATCCTCCCAATAACCCTATGAATTAAGTCCTATAGGTCTTATTATCCCTCTTTTACATCTAAGGATCAGACTTGCCCATGGTCATACAACCAGTGCTGGAGATGAGATTTGACTACAGATCTCTTCCAACTCAAAGTCCATCACTTTTTACTGTACCACATAGCTTCAAAATGTTAAATACTCATGATATCACTTTTTGCTTTGATTTTAAGTTTCTCCAGAACTGAACACAATTAGAACTGTCTATTTGTAGAGTTCAACAAAACACTTATGCCTGAATTTGGAAATCAGAGGTCCTGGGTTTGAATCCCCATTTTACTACTTTCTACTTATATGACTTTGAACAAATTATTTAACCTCTGTGGCCTCAGTTCCTTGTCTGAAAATGTGGAGCACAGGAGAATAACTAAGATCCCTTCCAGCTCAAAATCTTTGATTCTATGAACTTACTGGGTTTTTTTTTTTTTGAGTGACTATATTTTGAAGCATTTATTTATTTCTCAATTCCAGATAAGCATCCTATTAAGAGAGTTTACTGCAGGGAATACACCAATATACCTACCTTCCCAATTCAATTACCAAGACAATTGATGGGACAAGGATGAGTATTTAAAACAGGAAGCTATCTTCAATGATAGATAAGCAGAAAATTATTTATCATTCCTTTATGAGTTGCCAAAAAATAAAACCTGGTTAAGTCGTGGATGATGCCAGAAACTGAGTATGTTTAAACTATGGCTGTGTGATCACCACACACTGATAAGTAGATTGGTTTAATATTAAAGGGAATTACCCTCACTGTCATCAGGTCAAATTCCATGTTCCAAACAGATAGAAGACCTTTTCAATGCTGGTATGTTTTCTCACCTGACAGTCCACACAGATGCAGCCTGTAAAAGCCTGATGCATTTGTGTGCCAGCACACACCATGGTTCATCAACTAACTGAATAAAATTCTCCTAGTAATTCAGCACCTATTTTCCTTAACAATTGTTTTTAATCTCCAAGAGGTCTGGTAAATGGGAACCTGGCTAATCTTCCTGATTAGGCACTGATAAGGAAAAGAGGAAAGGGAGAGAGTAGAGGAGGGGAGGGGAGAGGAGAAGAGGGGAAAGGAGGGAAGAGGAGGGGAGATGAAGGGATGAGGAGAGGGGAAAGATGAGGACAAGGAGGGGAGGGGAGGGAGGGAGAGAAAGAAGGGAAAAGGGGAAGAGGGGGAGGAGGAGAAGGGGACAAGGGGAAAGAGTGAGAGGGGGGAGGGAGAAAGGGAAAAAGGGAGAGGGAGAGGAAGCACCAATTCTTCTAGTCTTAACAAATGAGTTAGACACTTATCCAAATGAGTATGTGAAGCCTTCTGAACTTACAAAATGCCATATAAGCATAAATTATTATTAACATAATTATTCAAGTTTCCTGTCCTTTGTACCTTATTATTCTACCCTCTCCAGGGCTGCACCTGAGTAGGGTCCCTTGTTTCTAAATGAAGTTTCCTTGGTTTGGGAAAATGGAGGTAGGGAGGGGGAAGGCAATGTTCAGGGTTGTAAAATGGCCTACAAAAAGTTTCCATTAGAAAATGGTCAGAGGTGAGCCAAGCTCAAGAACTATATAAATTGTAAAGCAGAAAGGGCCAGAGATAATGTAATGGTCATGGGAATTTGAAAATCTTTCCTGCCCTTTAATAGGCCAAATGTAATCACATGAAGCCTGTGGTGGGAGGAGTTTGCTGAGCAAGTAGAGCAGGAAATGAGTCAGAGAAGTTAGAATGAAGGGAGGAGAGAGGACACAGGCAAGGAGACTGCTAGGCTTGTGAATGTTTGTGGGAAGGCTTTGGGATGGTATTGATCTCTGTTGCTAAAATAGATTTCCTTGTTGCTATTATGAATTTGGTTTTCTGGTGTTGGGATTTGTCTTTCTGGTGTCAGAATAAATGTTTTGCTTCTCTCTTCTATATGAAGAGTCTGTTATATTTTGTGATTCAGAATTATGCCAGCATATTCATAGTCGCCATCAGTGCTGTGAATATTGCCTTGGCAATACAGGTGGGTGTGGGAATAAAGATAGCAAGTGAAGTATAAGTAGGGTCAAAAACCCAGTATTAAACCAACAAGTTTCAAGAGGGCCCTAGTGAAGTAAATTCTCAGGTTTAGGCTCTGGTAAGTTACTACTGGTCAAGTAAAAGGGGGTCAAGCTACAAAAAGAGTATCTTTCTCAGGTGGTCTATGGGTATTCACATGAACATGCTGCCCTCCTATATATTCTGAGGTCCCTTCTGTTGGACAGTTCCCATAATAACTCCTCATTATCATCCATAGCAACAGTAATACATACAGCACCAAGACTAAAAATATGGAAATGTTACATGACAATCCATACTAAAGCTCTAAACTCAAGTCCATTTAAGCAGCAAGTATTAGTTGAGCACCCACTGTGTACCAGGCGTAGGTACCTGGGATACAAGTACCAAGAATGAAATAATCTCTGCTTGAAAGAAGCTTAGATTTTAATGGAAGAGAAAATAAGTATATATGAAAACATGTGCAACTCCCCTCCTAGGCCTCTACCCCAAGGTAGCAATCAATAAGTAGAAAAGAACCATGTACTCCAAAATATTTATAATAGTACTTTTGTGCAGAGAAGAGTTAAAAATGTAGATACCCATTGATTGGGGAATAGCTAAATAAACTGGGGTATATAAATGTGATGGAATATTACTTTAAGAAATGATGAATATGCTGAAAAGAGAAATGAATGGAAAGACTTGATGCAGAGTGGAGTAAGCAGAGTCCAAGAAAAAATTATAGACAATGATTACCACAATATAAATGGAAAAAGCAACCACTACAAGACAGTCAAGAGTGAAAGTTGTAGTATTACAAAGAGCCAGCAAACTGCAAAAAGAATTATGAGAAGGCACCTCCCCCTACTCCTTTCCAGAGGTAGAAGAGGTCCACAGGAGTGAAACAAAGCATATATTTTCAGGTTTTTGAATGTATAGATTGATTTTGCTGATTTTTATCTCTTTTCTTCCTCTTTCTTTTCTTTAAAAAAATTCTTTGTTAGAAGGGATGACTCTCTGAGAGGGGGAAAGGGAAAGATACTTAGAGAAATTTAGGCCACATGAAAACAAAAGCTATCAATGAAAAGGTATTTTAAAATACATTTACATATGCAACATAAATATAAAATCAAGAAATATAATTATATACAGAGTACTTAAATATGAAGAAGTTTAGGAAGAGAGGCAGTTAGGTGGCATAGTATATAGTGTGCTAGACCTGGAGCCAGGAAGACTCATCTTCCTGAGTTCAAATCTGATCTCAGACACTTACTAGTTGTGTGACCCTGGGCAAGTCACTTAACTCCATTTCCTCATCTGTAAAATGAGTTGGAGAAGGAAATAGCAAATAATTCATTAACTTTGCCAAGAAAAACCCAAATGGGGTCATAAATAGTCAGGCATGAATGAAAATGACTGAACAATATCAACAATTGAGAGGGAAGGCACTAGTGGTTTTAAGAGTCAAGACTCTGCAGAAAATAGTGCTTAAGCTATATCTTAAAGGAACTGAGAAACTCAATGAGGTAGAGGTTAGGAAGGAGTATACTCTAGGCATCTGGGACAGCCAGGCACAGAGATCAGAGTTGGAGTATCATGCACAAAGACCAGAGATAGTCTTGTATTGAAAGTCAGCCATCAATTTGTATTGAAGTATGCAGAAGATGGAGGAATGTCCAGTAATGTTGAAAAGATATATGGAGGGTAGTTTGCATAAGACTTTCAAAACTAAACAGAGAAATTTCTATTTTATTCTTGAAGTAAAAGAAAGCCAATGGGGGTGACTGCTTAGGGGAATCCCATGGTCAGAGTTGCATTAAAAGATAATTACTTTGGCAACAGAACATAAGATGGACTAGAAGGCAGGGGGAGGGGGGAGATGAGTCAGGGAAACCAATTAGGATGCTGTTATAATAATCTAGGCAAGAAGTGATGATGATCTGATCTAAAGTAGTATCTATTTGTGTGTGTGGAGAAAAGGGATCAGAGAGAACAGATGTTGTGATGGTACAAATCACATGATTTAGTAATTGATTGCATATGTGGGGTGAGGGAAAATGAGGAGTCCAAGCAAAAGCCAAGGGCACTAACCCAGGAGAGTGGAAGTATGGTGGTACTTTCAAAAGAAATGAAGAAGTTTAGAAGATAGAAGGATTTGGGGAAAAGATAATGGGTTCAATTTTGGACATGTGAATCTGAATCATCTACTACCATTTATATCAGTTATGATTATGGAGATTACCTAAATGACCATGGACAAATCACTTAATCTCACTGAGACTTTAGTTTCTGAATTTATAAAATGGTGATAATGATACCTGTAGTCCCTCCTCACAGAGTTGTTTTGGGGCTCAAATAAGATAATACATAAAAAACATTTTGTGAACATTAAGGCACTATATAAATACCAAATCATCAATATTAGTGTTTTCTTTCATCTCATCTTATATTGAATGAAATTTCAAAAGAAACAGTCCTAGAATAAGTCATTACTATTGCTCTACTACTACTACTATTGTTCTTTTATACGTCAAGTTCAGTGAACTATGACCCAAATGAGAATCAAATGATAATTTTTTGTAACTGAGTAAAAATGATGGGATCCAAGTTAATTTTTTATACACTCACTGGAAAGACATCTCAAGGATCAAACAGCATAACAGAAAAGATAAGTACCACTTCCTGTTCCCACAAGGTTTCAACTTTTTCCACTAAGTCTCTATATTTCAAAAATTTTTAATTCTACATAGACTGGAGGTTATGGGTATTCAGTATGGGGATATCAATTAAGAGTGTTGTTCTAGGGGTGGCTAGGTGGCGCAAGTGAGTAGGAGCACCAGCCTCGGAGTTGGGATGACCAGGGATCGAATCCAGCCTCAGAAAATGAGCACCCACACATAAATAATGACTAGCCATGTAATCTTGAGCTAGTTACTTAACCCCAATTGCTTTAAAAAAAGGTGTTGTTCTTAAATTCTTAGTGGGTCAAAGTTGTGTGCAGACAATTCTGATGCTCCAGTTCTCATGCCTTTTATCTGTTGCATTGTCAAGTATATTTTTAAGGTTGTACAGTATTTGTATTATGAGGATTTGTCTTTTTTTAAGTCTATAAAGGAGGGTAAGTTTCTGGTATATAATTCTGGTCACTTGATTATATTTTTCTGTGTATTTAGTAGGTATTAAGGTGTTGCAATCTGCAGTGATATGTTGCATCTGAGTTTCTACCATTTCCTTGCAAAATCTGCATCAGTCAATAAATCTGGGTTCTGTAACTTTGACCTTTCTGTACTTTCTGGTAACAAGGATCTGATCTGATATTGCAATAGTAAGCCCCTCTCTGCAAATCAATCTACACAATTCATCCATTTTTGTTATTATTGTTATTGCTGTAGTTATTTACAGCTGTTATGGTTTTATTACAGTTGGTGATGAATCTAGGTCACCAGAGACATGACAGCAGACCTGTTTTATTTCCTGATCATTTGTTGCCCTTTTCCCATTTTCATCCAGAAATGCTCTCAGGATCACAAGATTTATCTGGGTCTACTATGCCAAGGTCTTTGCTGACTCATTCTCTAGGCAATTCTTTTCTCTGTTCTGTAAGGCAGTGCTAATTGCTGCCTTACATTCTCCTCCTCCTTGTTTCATACATGAGTCTGTGTTAGCTTGTAAATGAGTGCTATCTTTGGTTAACTTATCTGTACCAGTCAAGGAAATAAAGTGTTTTCTGGCCCTAAGTGAGGGGAGAAAAGTATTTGTCCATTTCAGCCAAGCCATCCCAGAGATGGTAACCATTGAAAGCATTTGATCTTGCAAGACGGCAAAGTGGACCACCCTGAGATGATGCTACTTTACTGTATGGTGTCAGGAGGTCAGGAGGGTTGCCTATTCTCCAAAATAGCTCTCCCACTTGCTCTTTGATACCTGAAATTCTGCCATTAGATAAGCTTTTGCCCTTGATATGATGAGAATAGTCTTGAGAGAGGTGATGAATTATCACAATTCCTGTTGAGAGGGAATACTCTCATAGATGAAGGCAGAATGGTATTATTTGGTGGGCAATGAGCCTCCTCTCCAAAACATTTCCCCTACTGCTTGTCATGGTGCCTGATATTCCACTATTAAAGGGCCATTCCTTTGAGTCATTGGTTTTGCTCTACGGTACCTGATTCAGAAACATCACAAATTTATCCTAGTAGTAACCCCAAATCACTGCAGAAGAATCCCAGGGGACAAACCAACATAAATATGGAGCCCACACATAGGTGAGTCTTCATTAAAATAATATCAACCCACTAAACACATTGCTAATTTCTGGAATGAGATCATTATCATGATTTATAGCTGTCACCTACCCCAATCATTTTTCCTCCTAAATTTTTATGTCTTCAGGTTTATGATTACACCTGTGATAGGAAAGAGATCCCTAATTGCTAGTGGCAAACATACAGAAGATATTCCTATAGTATCAGAGCTACACCAATCATGAATAGCGATTAAATACCCAGCAAGCAATTTTAACATTCATCAAACTGATAATAGCAAGAAACAAATTGGAGCCTCCTTTCAATTTTTATCGAATACATTTGCTGATTCCTTATTACTATATGTATTTCTGGAAACAGCATCTAAAGACAGACCATGCAATAGCACTCTCCACTATAAAAATACAAGAACAAGTTTAAGCTGACTGCAATCCTGGGCATAATTACAATCACATTAAAATGCAACTAGATGGTTCATCTTTCTCCTTTTCCCCTCTATCAGTCAGTAAATTAATTCCTTTATAGATATGAGCATCAGCATTCCATTTTTGTAAAAAAAAAAAAAGCATCTATTTTTCAATTACTTTCCATGAAAAGCATAGTTACTATGGCAATCTCAGAATTTTGCACTCTGCAACTTGAGACTATCACTATTTTATAAATGGAAAGATAAAATTTATCTCAATTCAATTTGCAAAGGTGGGAAAGGACCTGAATACTCTCACCAATCTGTGACAACAGCCATACTATATTGTGGATCTGTCTATTCTTCTGTTCAGTCCCTGGCTCACCATTAATCTGTCCATCCTTGAAATGATCAGCTTAACTAGGCAGAAGATAGGCTCTGTCTAAAATGAATCTTTCTACCACCAGTAAGGAAGACAGTGTCTTTCTATAGCATTCCTACACATTCACACACACACACACACACACACACACACACACACACACACTATAAACACACCTTTCTCAGATGAATGATACCATTACTTCAAGAAAAGATGTGTCAAAAATGTGCTCGATTGTTCCACTTAACATCTTAGAGATCAAACCAAACCTAAAGACCAAACCAAAATACTCTTCTCTTCTCTGGCCACCATTCCTCAGGATTGTTACTCCCTATGTGAATGCAAGGTCCTTGAAGGCAGGGATTGTCTTGCCTTTGACTTTGTATCCCTAGTTCTTATTATACTTAATTATTTTCATTCATTGATTTATTTATTCACAAAGACTATACAGCTTTTTATATAATCCCCAAGGGCTTTCATATTACTTATAATCCTTTAGTTCTATACATACTGGAGACAAATTAATCAAAGAAGAAAGTATTGAGGATATCCCATAGACTACCCACATTCCTATGTTGATGTCCCCACCCTGGGTTCTGCTCCTTCTTCCTTACACACTTCTACTCAAGCTGGACTTCTCCTTCCCATCTAATACTAATAATACTGTTTTGCAGCTCACCATCAAATGAGTACTTATGTTGACACTCTACCGATTTCCTGGTAGCAAAAACAACTTTCCCCTGGTTGGACATAAAGCCCAGACTATTCAATACCACCCATTTATAGTAAGGAGGTTGTCCTGAGCAAAAAGGAAAATGGGAGGAGGAGAGAGTAGAAAAGGGAGGGGAGGAGAGGGGAAGAATCACCAAAATCTCTTTGTTTCAGACCTGTTGTTACTGGTGCTTGGACATCTATGGTCCCACTGAAGCTTCAGCTCTGTTCCCTAGCCAGCCATGCCCAAGACACAATAGCCCCAATGGCCCTTTTCTATTAAGGATACATTTATATAGATGAGCACCATACAAAAGTACACAGACCATCAAGATACTCCATTTTACTGCAAAATTGAGGTGACAATAAACTTCATTCCTTTTACCATTTAACCAAATGCCTGGTTAGTAAATATTCAATACAGACCAGGTCTACAATTATAATTAACCAGTTTTTATCAACAAATGCCTACTCTATTTGCACAAAACAGCTGGGCTGTGTGAATCATGGGTGCTGCACTCTAATCCATTATGTTCACATGTGATCATGCAAACATAATGTTAGGTTGGGGGGAGGCAGAGGGACAAGAAGAGAATTAGCTCAGTGGTGGTCTAGAAGAGCATATGTACAGAAAGATTTAAGCTAGGAACAGAACGGGAAAAGGTGCTATTTTTAAAACACATATATTAATATCTGAAGAACCATTTTTGACACTAAAGGCCTATGAGCTTAATATAAGAGGCTGTGATTTGGCACAGTCTGCAGTAGAAACCTAATGCAAGCCCAGAAATTAACTAGATCATCAGACACACTCTAGTTGTCCCAGGCAGTTAGAGGCAACCAGAGAATGAAATCATATTTCCCATCATCCCTCTATGGAAAAAAAATAGTGGGAAAAAAGTAAACATTCCCATCACTCTATAGATGTCTGACTCATTTCCCCTTAAGAAAGAATAATCTTCTATCTTTTCCTGATTATTTGGGACAAAAATATTTCATAAGTTATGAAGTGGTAACCTTTAGCCAAACCCTAGGGCAATTTTTTTAATAAATGGGAGAAATTATAAAATTTGGTTTTGCTTTCTGACAAGCAGAATATCTTAAAGAGCTAGGGACTGACTAGGCAAATCCAGCTATGAATCCTAAACTCAGCTCTTCTTTAGTGATAACTCGTGTGACCTCAATTCAAGCTTTAGTTTGACAGGGAATATTGGTGTCCACCTGTCATCTCTCCCTGAGTGCCTTAATACTGGGTTGTATATATATATTTTCTATGTTACTCATAGGCCTGACACCAATACCTTGTTAACTTAGCTTCCATTTTGAGACATCATGAGAAGCTCATAAGTCATTGAACAGTTAACAAAAAGAGGTTTACTTTGCTCTAACATAGCAATGATATTCAACAAGGCTGTAGTGGTGCTTCTATAGACACAGATTTATGAATGTGCATCTGGTAAGCAGGTTAGAGTATGGTGACTTTTATGGTCTTTTAACATTCACAGAGTTGGAAAGGCCCAACTTTTTATTCCCTTAGGTGATCAGGAAGCTTCTTTCAAGGAAGGAGGAGGCCAATCAGGTCCTGGAGACAGCTATGCTGCCTTTTAAGGGAAATTAATTGCTGTTGCACTCCTGTTGCAGGAGGAGGAAAGAATCCTGTTAGATAATTGGTCTTACCACAAGTTACTTGGCTCTCTCTATGTTAAGGCTCTAATAGACTATAAGTTCCTTGAGGGCAAGGACTTTTATTTTTATCGTTGAATTCCCTACTACTTGGCATATAGTAGACACTTAATAAATTCCTGTTGATTGGTGGTATTAGATGAAAACAAGATAAGGTTCTAGGGCAGCTAGAGTCAGGGGGACTTGAGTTCAAATTCGGCCTCAGATACTTTACACAAAACTAGTCATGTGACTTTGGGCAAGTCACTTAGCCCCAATTGCCCTACCTTTCCCTCTTAAAAAAAAAAAAAAGATAGATGGGGAGACAGAGGAAAGTAAGTGGAAGATCTTTTCCCCTCTCTTGCAATCCTGATCACCTTCTCTATGGTCCTTCCTTCCCCATCTCCCAGCCTTGTCTTGTTCCTTGGTCACTTGGAACTGGGGTGGGGGAAGTGGAGGAGAAGAAGAAGGAAAGGGAAAGGGAAGAATAGAGAAGAAAAAAAGACTGGGAGAGAAAGAAAAGAGAGGGGAGGGAGGAAAGCATGACCCAGAAAAATTTGTTTCCAAAAGATGAAGAGAGGGGAGGAAGTAAAACACAGCTCAAAAAATGCTGTTCCAATATAAAGGTCCAAAAGTAGTCTCCAACAGAACTGGAGTACTGCTCTCCTCCCCTTGACCACCTTCTCTCCAAATCCTGAGGGAAAGAGGAATCAGAATTTTAGTCAAATGGATAGCTACTGCCCCTGGATTAACTTCCTTCTCCTTTAATTAACATAAGGAAGAAGCACCAAAAATGACTCCCTGCCCCATTACTCAAAATGACTGGTGGGAGAGCAAGAAGGGTGGGTAATGGAGAAGAATTTGATACTGTTTTCCCTATTGCCATTTAAAATCTAAAAATAACAGAATTGAGCTCAGAGATCAAGTAATCAAAATCATAAATAAATAGAAAGGACTATTCAAAAGTATAACTCAATTTTATAGGTATCTCCTGGTCTCTACATTTAGATTTCATTGTATTTAGAATAATAATAGCTAAAATTTATATAGCACTTTAAGGTTTACAAAACACTTCAAAAATATTATCTCATCTGATTCTCACATCAACTCTGGAAGGTAAGTGCTGTTATCAGCAGAATAAGGAAATCTCTGAGACCTTATCTGAACTCAGAACTTCTTGACTCCAGGTCCAATACTCTTTTTCTTTTTTTTTTTTGGAGGGCAATTGGGGTTAAGAAACTTGCCCAAGGTTACACAGCTAGGTTTTTGTTTCTGTGTGTTAAGTGCTGGAGGCCGGATCCGAACTCAGGTCCTTCTGACTCCAGGGCCAGCGCTCTACTCACGGCACCACCTAGCCGCCCCAAGGTCCAATACTCTTAAACACTGCATCACCTAGCTGCCATAAACTCTATCCTACAATAAAGATGTATGAAGGAATGAGTCAAGTCAATAAACATTCATAAAGTGACTTCTAGGTACAAGGTACTCCTAGAGCATTCATTAAGCAATGGCTAAATTTTAAATCCAGTCCTTTGAAGAACTGACCAAATACTTATGCAACATTGATTGATACTAGCAACAGTTGTGAAGTTAAACCTTTGGTGCCATTTTCTCCTCTCCTTTCTCTGAAGTCTTTGAGGCTCCTCATATCTACTGTGTCCTATGGCTTTCACTCTTCTTTATGAACACTAGGACTCGCCTCACAAATTCTCTCTATTAGCTTCCTGTTGATAAATCTTTATTCTCTTCCAAGTTTTCTCTTCTCCCCTGTTCTGCTCTCCAGGAAATCATCACACAACCTTTCTTCAGGGGTTTGTTGTTGTTGTTTAACTTTTTTTTGGAGTGGGGAAGACAAGGCAATTGGGGTTAATGACTTGCCCAAGGTCACATAGCTGGGTCAGGGTCAAGTGTCTGAGGAACCGATTCCAGAGCCTTACTCTATTCGCCAAAGTACCTAGCTGCTCCCTTCTTTAGGTTTTTAAAAGTTGTTTTTTTTTAATAACTAATCACTTCTATGTAGAAACACCCAGAAGTTCAAAATATTAAGTAATAAGAAAAGTTACATTAGAGAAACCTTCCATAAGAAATATAGGGAGAAGTAAGCCTAGAATCTTCTAAGCTTTCCTTCTGTTTGAGTTTTGAACTTTAATCTAGGTGGCATGATGTGTAAAAATGCAGAACTTGGAGACAGCAAGATCTGAGTTCAAATTCTTTCTCAGACACTAGTTGCATGACTCTGAACCTCTCTCAGCCTCAGTTTACTCATCTGTAAAACTGAGATAACAATGACATCTATTTCAGAGGGGAAAAGATCAAAAGAGATATTATCAGGCACACAGTAATCAAATGAGATTGTGTATGTACTTTGCAAAGACTTTGAAAACCATAAATCATTATCTAAATGCTAGCTATTATCATTGTTGTTATAATATTACCTGATTATATACAGAAAGTACAGAGGATTCTGGTTAGATCTTGTCCTAGGAGTCAGCTGACCTCAGTTTCTTGAATGCTGGGTCAAGTCAAGCTCTTGAGTTCTTAGCCAAAGTAGATTCAGATTGCCAAAGCTTTGGGGATTCTTGGTCTCTATTAGAATCTGCTTCCTAGTCCTCTTGGCAGGTGTGGAATCCCCTAACTTAGGAAGGGTATTTCTTATCTGAACTCCCTACCTGACATTCCTCCCTTGAGCTTCAGGATATCTTGAACTTACCTTGAAGGGGACTGCTTACCAATCTGAAACTACAGATTCTCATCTAAATTCTTCTAGTGCCTTCCATTCACCCCTGGGTCCTCGGTGGATAAAGACCCTTACCTTTCTGGCTTTCATGGAATCCTCTCAGGATCTGAGGACTTTCTCCACTGAACTTCTCAAATTGTCTTCTTTGGCCCCCAGATGGTTCTGATGGTTTTGGCTTCTTGGAAGTCCTTCCTTACCCTTGACCATTTCCCCTCATACTTGGTTTGCCTGATTCAGATTCCCTAGACAATTGCTATGGCTACTTCTCCTAAAGGGGAAAGCCTTTTCTAAAGGGGAAACTTGTCCTAGAATGGCTTATGGACCTCCTGGTCAAGAGGTTATGCTGCCCTTCTTGTTTCTTAGCATAGATTTTTTTCATGTCTGTATAAGGATAAATAGCAGGTTCCCCTTTTCCTCTCTGAAGTCTAATAGAACCTTATCAGTCTTTGTGATGTAGCTACCTAGTTCTCAAGTATCTTTATTATAATATAAAATCCTATTCTGATGGGCAGCTAAATGGCGCAACAGGCAGCTAGGTGGTACAGTGAATAAAGGAGTAGGTCTTGAATCAGGAAGACCTGAGTTCAAATATGGCCTCAGATACTTAGTAGCTGTGTGATCTTGTGACAGCAAGCACCCTAGCACACCCAGAATGGCTGCTACTACAGGTTCTTTGATTTGCTTTTCTTAAAGGAAAGGCAACTTTTAAAGGACTCAACAATCTACTTTAATTACATTCACCAGTTCAAGGGAAAAGTCAGCACTGTGAATGGGGAAAAAATACAAACAGAGAAAATACAAGCAGAGAAGTTAGTACAAAGACCAACAGACAGGGCTCTGGATGCCTGAATCAAAGCAACATCCCTATACACTTTACATACACCACTGGATCTAAAGAGTTTTTACATCTGAGTAGTCGCAGGTCTGAACATATGGCTACTCAGAGTCTTGACCAGGAAATAAAATAGTTTTTTCTCATAAGCAAACTCCCAAAGCAAAATACCAACTCAGAGTATGTATATGTATATATGTATGTGTGTGTATATATATATATATATGTATATATATATATACATATATATATACATACATATATATACACTTCTCAGAGCCAGAAGGTATCACAAACTCTTGTGACTCAGTGCCTAATCAACTTAGTACCAAAAGTTGTAGAAGTCTTCCTACAAGCAAGCCTCCCCCTAAGTAAACTCTTCCTTAGGTAAGTCCCTCACCCAGCGGGCTCCACATGAGGCCTATTAATGGGCAGGGAAGATCTTATTATCCCATTAACATTATAGATCCTGGAAAAGTCACTTAACTTGGTTTGCCTCAGTTTCCTTATCTGTAAAATGAGTTGAAGAAGGCAACGGTAAACTACCCCAATATCTTTGCCAAGAAAACCCCAAATGGGGTCATGAAGAGTTAGCTATAACTGAACAGCAACAATTTTTTTTTAAATTCTGATATCTCATTAAGGCATAGAGATGACTTTAGGTTCCCAGAGTTCACAATGATGAAATAGAACAACTGACAGGTCCAACCAAATCAGAAAGATTTGAGTTTCAGACCAGGGATGGACTCCCTACTATCTGCCAACCACAGCCCATTAAACTCCTAAAGGATTGAGGGAGCATGATCTGTGTTGCCAGTGGAAAAATCCACATCAAGGAAATCACAGGTCCTTCAAGTACAAGGAGGAAGAAGATGGTTATGATGATGGTATCTCATACTTCAAAACTTCAAGGATCTGGGCACTTGTCAGTATGAGTGCTTTCTCCAGAAATGCAGATTACAACTCTTCTAAAGTTACTAAATAGTATTTGACAGTCACTATGGAGCAGAGATTCATCATCCTGCAACTAATATGGGCCTCTCTAAATGATGATGCACATCTTTAAATTTAGTGAGGCTGGTCCTTGGCTGCCAGGCATCCAGACCATCACTAGGCTTCTACTCAAAAACTTTCCCTATAGATTAGGACCTGTCAAAAGTTTTTCTCCACTGGCAAAGCCTCCAAGAGACCAACAAAAAATAAAATAACAACAACAAAAGAGTTTAGGGTATTTGTGGTAGAAGTAGAAAGAATAATGATCATAAATTAATATCCCCAATTTACAGAGAAAGACAATGAAGTTCAGAGATTTTTGGCAATTTGTCCAAGATCAAAGAACTAACATTCTTTCATTCATGAATGTATTTTCTTATTCATTCAAACAAATAGTGTGAATGAACCAAACTAAATAAAGTCAGCTCTAGTATTTGCCAAAAAAAAAAAAAAAGTGTCCTATTGGAGCTGCTATCACATTACCAGACACACCACTATTTTTAACTGATACTGTCACACATCTTTTCAAATGTGTAGTTCATACCCTATCGTGGATGTGGCTATGTCTGGCCTCAACTACTTGTAGTCTGGATGAAGCAATATAATTCTCTTGGTGAGTCCAATGAGTACAATCATTTTCAACTTGCATAAGGCTTATGCTGACTTGTAGCTGTAGGGAAGTAAGTCTTAGGAAAGGTACCAATTCAGTGCAGACTTGGAAAAGCATGTTCCATTGGCCTTCCCATCACTATAGCTTTAGGAGAGATCCAAATCTCACCTGTGTGCCACAACTGCTGTTTATTACGGAGGAAGTATGTGCAGTGATAGATAAAAAGTCAGGAAACATGGTTTCAAATCCTAGCTCTAATATTTGCTAGCTGGGTAACTATGGGAAGATGACTTTGCTTCTGTCAGTTTCTTCATCTGTAAAATAGGTATAATAATATTTATATTATCCACCTACCAGTTTTGTTGAGAGAAAAGTGTTTTATAAGCCTTAAAGGGCTACAGAAACATGACTTGTTATATTAGGAATATCTCTGGTAAAAGAAAATAATCACATGAAATGAAAACCCTACTGTGGACTCCCTTATTACTTAGACTATTTAGAACCATCACTGTAGCTTCAAAAGCTTGCAGCTGTTGCCAAAAATAGATGTTTTGAACTATTTGAGTCCAAAAGGGCTGTTTTATAAGAACAGAATGCAATTTATCAGGGATTCTGAGTATATTCTTCATGCATCCTCCCTGTATATAGGACTGTGACATTCTTAAAATTTCAAGCAGGGAAACCTGCTCTGGTTACCTTGGTGATAAACTGAGGATAAAAATTACACATAATTGCTGCTGATGTCATTGCTGCCATATTGTTTCCAAGGCTACAGACTATCTCCAAATAATTGTAATGTTTCTAACACTGGTAACCAATTCTGTTTGGAATAAAAAGCTTAGTACTGCAGTTATTCTATTTGAGCCTATCTAATAAACCATCAATGGCCTCTTGGGGACTTCTGATAATGATGGAGATAAATACGTATTTAAAATGGAGCTATCTAAACCCACACTAATTTCCCAGACTTCAGACTCTTTTCTATTTGAAGAATAAAATTTCACAGGAAAATATATTCCTCTTATGATGCATCAGAGAGTCCTATTATCAAAAACATTACCAGTGTTAGAGACAGTCTACAAGCTGAATAGTAAGTGTTTCCTAGCTGTGATGATGAACAACAGACAGTTAACTATTTTTAAAGGATGGGATTTTTTCTCCCAACTTGCCTTCATTTTGTGAAAAGGGAGCCTAGAGATTTCCCCACATTATCATACTCAGTTACAATGTATTTTCTCCCATGTAAACACACTTTCCAAGAGTCAAAAATCCCTCTTAAGAAAAATCAGAGATTGATATATTGATTTAATGACTTGGTGTGTGTTTTTTGCAGGTAAAGATGGGAGAGAAGCAGGATTAAAGGTTTACTGCTCAAAAGAATGCCTCAGGACAGCTGTGATATATGAAAGACACCATTAACTATTCCAGCTTCTATGGAAATCCTATTTAAAGCATAAGAACACACCCTAGAAATGCACAACCATCCATGGGGAGCAATAATAATCATGAGAATAGAGCATGTGATCATTACAAAGTACTGAAATCCAGGGCTAAGCCCAGGCTTGTAAATTCATCCAGAATTCTGCATTTCAGATGATCCCCTGGCATATGGCAGACAATAGTATGTGGCTGGCCATCCATTCAGCCTGGCTCCAGATTTTGGCGCTGCCTCTCCCTACCTGACTACCCTTGACTACACTCAGATCCAGGGTCTGACCTTGTCAGCATGACATTTTTCATTGGAGTCAAACAAAATGGTAGTGGCTGGATCTGAGAAATGCCCTCCTGCTTACAGCAAGTATGCTGCAATAGTAATAATTTCCCTTTGAGAGATGATTTGCAAGAATCACTTCTGTACATATAATGTATGAAATGGGCAACATATGGACCCAAACCATCCAGGAAGACACTTCTTCTTCTTTATGAGAAATACTGTGCTACAAATAGAGATAAGAGACCAAAACAATGAAAAGAAAACAAAGACAAAACCCTTGGCTTCAGAAAGAATCAAGTCTTTATGTGTAGGTGGAATTTACATGGAAAATTGCTTCTTAAAGAAAGGAAACAGATCAATGAATTATGTTTACTGGACAGATAATGAATTATATTGGTCAGGAATTACATTATCCATCTGCAAGGAGCTGAATACTAATATTAATCTTATCTGTCATTGTAATGGTAATAACTTTTAATCCTCCAAATAACAATAATATGCTAATGAATTATACCTCATATGGCTTTATCCAGGTATGCCTATCCATAGATATACAAGTGAATTACAGCAAGAAACCATACAATTAAAATCAGAGTATGATTTCTGCTACATTATACACACAATTCATTTAATTCTAATTTTATTAGGATGAGCTTTCATACAATGAAATGTAAAATTTGTTATCTATGACATAGAAACTAAGGAATGGGACTTTCCTTACACAGTTTGAGACCAAGGGTGTAGACTAAATTCTGTTCTACAAAATTCAAGTCGATTCAACATGCATTTTAAAAACACCTACTATGTGCAAGAACAAAGTCTTTCTCCAGTACCTTCTCACAGGGTTGAGGTCACCCTAAGTTCCTGAAGGCTATGGCAGGAGAGATAGAAGTCTAACAATTCCTACCAACCTGAAGAGGGAATAAGTCTATCCAAAGAGGAAAATTGTAGCTCTGTGACCTGAGGACAAGATTAAGAAAGGTAGAGACACTTCTCACCAGGCTGGCCATAGGGTCATGGCCACAACTGGTTTATTTATTAGGTTGCAGGGAGTGTTGCTATCTTCACTGGTAGATGGAATTCCCACACAAATGAAATTATAGTACTAATTTAAGTGCCAAGGTAATAAATTCTGTACACATTACTGTGCTGGATGCTAGGGATACAAAGACAGGTACAACTTAGAACTAGTCTTAAGAAACTGTTAATCCAATAATATTCAATGCATCCCAAGAAAGGGGCTGAGATGTTGATCTTTGCAAATCGTTGCCATCTCTAAGAAGTCTGTGATTTTGTGATTATATGTTTGTAGGTCACAGTGGTATAGCAGGACTGTTCATATTGTATTTTGGTGATTTCAAAAGACCCAAATTTAATCCCAAATCAAAAATGGTTCTGTTGTGATTTCAACTCAGCCAGGATAATACATCTGTAACCACTTCCATAAGCAGGTAAGGACAGTTCCAAGGACCTGGGTTCAGGAAAGAAATCCATACTCAAGAGCAGAGGTGTTTTCCTTTTGGGTTTTTGTTTTGGGTTTTTTTTTTTTTTTTGGTATCCTGTATCCCTTTGGCAGTCTGGTGAGAACTCTTTAGAATAATGTTTTCAAAAGCATAAAATAAAATACACAAGGTTGCAAAGAAAACTAATTATGCTGAAATACAAATATCAATTTAAAAGATACAAATCAAGTTCACAGAGCTCAGGTTAAGAAATCCTGTTAAGAACAATAGTCATAAAGCAAAAACCTACACAAAGACATTTGGATAAGAGACCCAGACTACATTCCTTGAGGACATAGAATATTTTTGTCTTTTTTTTTTTATTACAGCACCCCACACATAACAAAGCCTGACTTGGAAATACAAGACCACACCTCAGAGAAACAAGCTTGTTGGACAATGGGACATTCTGTAGAGCAAGCTTAGAAGGAGTGACTAGGATTTCTGTTTTTGAAAGTATCATTGGTTGACATGGATAATAGAATATAGCACACACACATATGTATATGTACGTATACATATGCAGATGTATAAGAGAGTGATATAGAGAGAACATTAGGTTCAGAATCAGAAGGCCTGGATACAAATCCCAGTATTCACAGAGTTCATTTTAAAAGTTTAAAAAAAAGAAAGAAAAGGAAAACAACTATTTTTTTCTTGCATTGCGCCAAATACGAAGTTTGACTGAATTCTTTTTCTTGCTTAATTAACTGTTGTTTTGGTGTCATGTTTCTTGTTTAAGACAAAAAATAATTCCCTAAAAAAACATGCCTGAGAAGGCAAAAGGCAAGATTAAAAATTTTCTAAAGTACATCCTGAGATTGAGTTCTTCCTGTCAGCCCTGTATTCTTAATAAAAACAACATATGAACATTCAAGTAATTTGGCATAGATTTGATAGATGTGTGGCACAATAATTAGGTGAACATCATTTGTGATTCAGTTCAGAATATTAACAGCCTAGCTGATGGGAAAGTCACAAAAACAGCACATCTACTTGGAGAGCTCTGAGGTTTTCCAAATGATTTCCTTACAGACCCATGCTAGACAGATAGTTCAATGATTACTCTTTCCCATTTTATAGAAGAGAGAACTAAGGCTCAAGAAAAGCAAAATGATCGGCCCAGCTACTAAATGTTAGATTTGGGATTCAAATGAATTCCAAGTCTTCCACCCTAAAACTAGCACTGTTTCCAAATACAGTTCCATATCCCTTCAAACATGGAAATTTTAAAAATGAATGTTAAAAACAAATAAAAAGGACAAATAATAAAATGTCCTGCATGATTTTAAATGTTTGTCTTTTCAAATTGTGAGGGAAGGGCAGGCATGACAGAGAGAATTTGGAGTTCAACACTTTTAAAAAAAATTAATGTTAAAAATAAACAAATAGGGAAATCAGCTCACCTTTCTAACCTTAGTTTCCTCAACTAACTTTAAGATTTAAACTAACTAAAGATTTAAATCTTTCCAGATTTAAACATGTATAACAAGATCAGGAAACTCTTAACTCCACATACATATTAAATAAACTAAAATGTCTAAATATAGGCAACTACAGTTATAGTCAGTCCCATTCTTCCAGGTGTATATGAGACATAAGCAATTATTCAGATAAAAGGATTTACCAAAAGTCTAAAACCAGAGATCAAAGAAAAGGGAGAGACAAGAAATGCTGAACAGGCTTCAGCCTATGGACCTTTACTCAGAATAAAAATACACCCCAGGCTTAAGAGTTTCAAGTCAGGGGGGCACCCAGGTGGCACAGTGAATAGAGCACTGGTCCTGGAGTCAGGAGGACCTGAATTCAAATCTGGTCTCAGATACTCAATATTTACTAGCCGTGTGACCTTGGGCAAGTCACTTAACCCCAATTGCCCTGCATTCCCCCCTCCAAAAAGAAAAAAAAGTTTCAAGTCAGAAAATTGTCAACAATTTCATTAAGTATAGACTCATAGGCTTCAAGCTAGATGGTACATTGAAGATCATCTAATCAATGTTATTAAAGATCATCTAATCAATATTCATAGATGAAGAGCTGGGCGGCACTTCAAAATGCATCTGGTCTAACCTCTTGACATTCTAGATGAGACCTTGGAATCCTTGAGAGGTTAAGACCAAGTCACAGGCATTAAATATCAGAGTTGGAATCTGTACCAATATCCATTGACTCCAAAAGCAGTGAGTGCTCATTCTATTCTAGTACACTGGGCCTCACTTTACACATGAGTCCTAGAGATGTCAATGACTTGTCCAAAATCATTCAGCCAAGGACTGAGCTGGAACTAGAATCCAGGTCACCCCCCTCCTACTATAGCACTCTTTCTCTACATGATGCTACCTATAACTCAAGGGTTCCTAACATGTTTTGTGTATCATGGATCCCTTTGGCAGACTGGTGAGGCCTATGGGCCTCTTCTCAGAATTATGTTTTTATATAATTGAAGGAAAGGCTAAATTCCTATTAGAACTTAGTAAAATTAAAGCTGTAATATTTTTCTCATCCAAGTTTATGAATCCCTGAGGTTAAAAAGCTCCTCTCTAATTATATCTAACTAAAAAGAGGCAGAGACTGAATGGCAATGACTTACAGGACAAGGTTAGAGTTCTAGGGAGCAGCTGCCAAATTCACTCAATGGCCTATACGCTTTGGGCATTATGAGAGGCAGGATACATCAGTGACCTTGCTTCCTTTGAAAGCTCAACCATGTAGATTCACAAGAATTTATTCAACCTACATCGTAGGGGTTGGCCCACATGGGGGGTTGTTGCTCTGGCTTTATGGGGTATGATAGGTAGTCTGTGTCACTGTCCCCTGACCCATACTTCTCTTGGGAAAGAGGAGGCAAGCTCAGGATAGGACCTCTCTCCTCAGGAATTCTTGTGAAGATCAAAGAAAGCAAATACAAACAGAAAGGTACTCTAAAAGCTCAAGGTATTAGTCATAATAGTTATTACTTATAGCTTTCTCAGTCATGCAGGCAACATATATTGAGTGCCCATCATTTGTAGAGTGCCAGAGCTCAGGGACACCAATTTCTTTTCTCAGACAGGTTCTTTTGTTCTACTACTCACAACTAGGGAGCTAAAAGGACCCCTGAACAAGAGAAGTCAATTTTAGAAATGCAGTCAGGCATAATTTATGGGAATAATACACAAGATTTCTTTAAAAACATCATTTCACCAAAAAAAATGAATCTTTTTTTTTTATCATCCTGGCTCTGCAGTGATTCAAAAGCTTAGGGATTTGGTTGGGTGAAAAATAATCAAGTAGGCTTTTTATTTTTTTTAATTTTTATTTATTTATTTTGCTTTTTGGAAGGCAATTGGGGTTAAGTAACTTGCCAAGGTCGCACAGCTAGGTTTTTGTTTGTGTGTGTTAAGTGTCGGAGGCCGGATCCAAACTCAGGTCCTTCTGACTCCCGGGCCGGCACTCTATTCACTGTGCCACCTAGCCACCCCTAAGTAGGCTTTTTAAAAAAAATTCCTCTCTCCCCTTTCCCACTTCCCTGGTTATCAGCATCAAGAGAAGCATAGACAGAGGAGATATATGTCAGACAAAGGTACTCCCAGAGTCATGGAGGATGTCTTATGCAAAATTCCAAGATAAGATCCATTCCTGTGGAAAATGTAGAATGCAGGTGACTTGAAGGCAGAGACTCTTTTCCTTTTGGTCTTCCCATCCCCAGTATCTAGTACAGTGCCTGGCACCTAGGAATTTCACAAAGGTTTACTGGATGGAATGGAATGATGAAATCCTACAGATGTTCTTTTGTGGAGGGGATTGTGTTGATTGCAAAATGCCTAGAATAGTACAGTGCCCCTTTAATGAGATGTATTACTATTCCAAAAGACAAAATATATAGGATCATATTAGAACTTTAGAACTTATTATACAGAGCTTTTTAGAACTTTAGGACTTATTATACTTATTATAGAACTTATTGTATTTATTTAGAACTTATTATACTTATTTAGAACATATTATACGGAGCTTAGAAACCATCTACACCTCTCATTTCACAGATGAGGAAGCTGAAACCTAGCAGACTAAGTGCCCAGAGTCACACAGGAAGTAAAAGGCAGAGCAGGGATTTAAACCAAATCCTCTGACTCCATCTCCAGTGTTCTTTCCACTAACTGTAAATAATAATAGGGGTGATGATTATGATGATGCAACAAGAAGAATTAACCTTTATAGAGCATTTTAAAGTCTGTAAATCACTTTACTCAAAATAACCCAGAAAGGTAGGTAATGAATTAAATTCTACCTCGGATATTACTGTGATTCTGGGCAAATCACTTAACTTCTTGGCCTCCGTTCCCTCATCTGTAAAAGGGACAAATAATGGAGCCTACCTCAGAGGGTTGTTGTGAGGACCAAATGAAACAAGACTTGTAAAATGCTTATACAAATGCTAGCCATCATTGACATTTTACAAGTGAAACTAGGGCCCTAAGAGAATGACTTGTCCAGAATCACACAGGTAATAAGTATCTGACGGAAGACATGAACTTAGGTCGTTTACTCCAAGTCAAATATGCTTTTCATTATACTATGTTGCCTCTAAGTCTAAAAGTAAATAGGTTGTCCATGTATAATATTTCTTTTATTTTTAGGCAAAAGTCTAGGTTCATTGAAGGCAGCAGCCAAATCTTTAAGATATTCTATAAATCCTCTCAAGTTGGCAATGGACTCTTTTTCTTGTGTGGCTGGAGACTTCTTAATGTATACAGAAACTATCACATTATTATTTTCTCTGCTTGTGGAAATAAGGCCTGCTATGTATCCCCTTCCAAAAATAATGGTAGGGTGGGATGATCCTTGACTGAGCTAAATGATTATACCTAGGGGTCCAGTAAAAAAAAGGTTTAACTGAAGACCATAAACTATTAATCACTAAAAAACCAAATGCCAGCAATAATGTTAAGTCGTTTGATCAGGACAAGGCCATCAGTTTTGGTATTAAGTGGATCTACCCTTTCATTGCCCTGAACAATGATGGAAATGAATGAGAATGAATAGATAAAAAAAACTTTCTAGATCAACCAATATTGAGCTGTGTACACACAAGTGCTCAAAAAATCCAGTGGAATTACCAAAAAGAAAACCCTCTTTGTGGACAAATTCTTCAGTCCAGCTATTAGTTTTCTTTTCAAAATTTCAAAATGTGTTAGAGCTATAAGCCTAAATGATGATCACTGATATATCACACTTTTCATGAGGTAACATAGCTTGAAGAATTTATGGGCCCATTTAATGTTAAAATGGTTAATTCAAATGACAGTCAACATTAGAACATGTTTTACTCTATTTACTGTGCCAGTTCAGGCGCTCTTAGGTGGTAGCAGCAGATGGAAGGGGTGAAAAGTATCAAATCCCAAATTATCAACTTTGCAAGACCACCTCCCTTCATAATTTAGCCCCTTCTGTTAGAGATTTGAAAATATATTCTAGACAGATGACATGTTAACAGAATCATTTCATGGTTGGGCGTCTTCTCAGTGTGATTTATCTATATCTTTAGGCATTGGAGGTCCCTATACAGGAAATTTATGAGCTACCTAGAAGATTCCATTTTGAGGAAGGGAAAAAGAAGCACATTATTCAGAACTAAAACAATAACATTTACTTTAAGATTAGGCTACCTTTCCACTATTGATGTGGGGTTAAAACATGCACTTATCCCTAACCTCCCGTGTTAACTACCACTTACTCTGCAACATCATTATACTGCAACATCATTGTATGACTTTGTTATACAAAAAAATGACAAAGTCAAGGTCATTTTTCTCATTTAAAAATTATTCCACGAGCCCTATTCTTTCTTCCCTCAAATATATGTTTTGACTTTGGGGGAGGAGGAAACATGAAAAGACCTGTGATTTCAACGGTAGAGGGAACTTCCCTGAAGGAAATTCCCTCTGGCAGTCTAGTCTTGAAACCAAGAAGACCTGAGTTAAAAATCCTACCTGACACATTAACTGTGAGACCCTGGTCAAGTAACTTGATCTTTCTGTGCCTCAGTACTTCATCTGTAAAAATGAAGTAATTTGATTAGATTGCCAGTGTGGTCCCTTCTAGCCTATGGTCTCAGTAATGCAGACCAGTACTTGTTTCATAATTTAGAGTCTTACAGAGTTGTCTGGGACACTAAGAGCTTAGGCAACTTGCCTAGAGTCATCTAGACAGTATGGGTCATGGGTGGAATTTAAAACCATGGCTCCCTCAGTCTGAGCCTAGCTCAGAGTAAAGCTCTGGGCCTAGAGTCAGAAATACCCGAGCTTAAATGCCCTTCAGACACTTACTAGTTGTGTGACCCTAGGCAAGCCATTTAAACTCTGCTAGTCTCCATTTCCTCATCTGTAATATGGGGATAATAATAGCACCTACTTCCCAGGGTTGTAGTGAAAGTCAAATGAGATGACATTTGTAAACTGATTATCACAGTGCCTGGCATACAATAGATACTTAATAAATGCTTATTTCCTTTCCTTCTCCCTCTCTATTATCTTATTGTTTTAATAGGATTAGAGATCTCCTTGATATAGGGAGCTCCTTAATAAGGATGCTTTTTCTACCAAAGCAAACTTGGACCTAGGTCTTCTTAATTTCAAGTCCTAGAGGTACTATTCTACTACATGGCTCATTTTTTTAAAATAAATGCCACTATGGTAAATCCTTTCCTATAATATCATGAGCCCAGAGTACATGTGAAAAGAAGAGGAGAGAAGGGTCCTGGGAGTACAGAGCAGTCATACAGAAGAGGTTGGGTTTGGATGATTACAATGAAGATATGAGCTGATAGCAGTGGAGAGAAGAAGCTGCTGTTTGAATGGAGAAGTTTCTGAGCTGTTAAAAGTAGCCTGGACCATGTCAAAAGACAGCAAGAGCAGCAGTGGACAGGCAGTGGACTATCAGAGAGGAGCTGTAAACTAATTTTGATTCTGCTACTTATTAACTGTGGGACTGTGGGAAAGTCATTTAATTTCCATGGGCTTCAATTTTCTAATATGTAAAATGGAGAGGTTATAGGAGATGACCTTAAAGGTCCCTTCTATTTCTAAATTTCTTATTGACTATATCTAAACCTATGAAGCTCCCAATGGCTTCCACTGTGTAAGGATATAATCCAAACTCCCCAATATGGCATTTGAGGTTATCCACAATGTGACCTAACTTTACCTATCAAATCTTTTCTTGCATTGTTCCCCAACATGAGTACTCCATACTAGTCAAGCCAATCATATCACAGTTGCTATGAGCATATTGTGTTCATTCCCAAGGGAGAGAATAAAGGAAAAAGGAAGTAAGGAAGGACATAAGGAATGAAGGAATAAACTAAATAGAAAGTTTTCTGAGTATATTGTTCATTTTGGTTTGACTTGGCTTAAAGTATTATTCAGTCTCTTCCTTTGTCCATTCCTAGTTTGGCTGACTCATTCTGTACCTTGACCCTTTTGGTCACCTTGTTGCTTCTTAATAATTCATCCTTACTTTCACCTTCAAATCCAAGCTAATAGTTATTTTTTTCTCAGCTCCCATGATCTCTGAGAAAGCAGTCTTTTCTGCTTGGTTCCCAGGTTTCCATATTTTCTCCTAAGTAAGCTCTTTTTTACAAATCCTTCTCCTTTACCACCAGGTTCATACAATATTTACAAACATCCATCCTGGGTTTGATCCTGCCCCTCTCCAGTCTAAAAAATCATTTTTCCCTGTTGGTAGTAGAAGTAAGGTATTTATCTTCTATTCATACGAACATTGGCACAACACATTAACATCAATACAATGTCACTATTGTTAGCACACCCAGATGAAAACACAGCCCCTTAAGTAAACTTTCTAGTCTTCACTTGGCACATAAATACCAGGTCAAACCAGAAGATATGACCATTCTGTCTGACACAGAAACTAAAAGCTCTTGGGTTAAAGAGATTCCCCTTATTTCTAGGAAATAAGCTAAGAATATGTGCAAGACTTCTTTAACTATCAGACATCCATAACCAGGGAATCTCAACCAATATTACCAGTGATAAAAGGACTCCATTCCAAATTTGACTTTATCAGGACAATAGTTCTCCCTGGGAGTTATCCAGAATACTTACTGCCCTCACCTAGCAGTCTGCTTTACCAGTAGAACAGCCCTAATTTGAGTCCTAGCTGAGCATGGCTATCCTCTATTATTAATACTACCCAACACTGACTCAGTTCCAAACCTGAAATATGACTTAGTCTAGTCTAAACCTGGTATAATACAAAGAATGCTAGACTTGGAATTAGAAGTTCAAGCCACACATTCAGCCCTTCCTAGTTGTGTGACTGTTAAGTCACCTCACTACTTCTAGCTAAAATGGATATTGGTAGATCATACAAGAGACAAACATTCCAACTTTAACTCTAGCAATTATTTAAGGGAATACTAGATATAATAATGAACAAAAATTCCAAAGAAAAACTTCAATAAATACCTTCATTCAGCCCAGAACTACAAAAAAAAAATGGAATACACTAGAGAAAAAAGGGGTGGAGCTTATTATGTCACATAATCAGGATGCAAGAGGAAAAAAGTTATACAAGCATGGAGGAAAGGAGAAAGTAGGCAACACATGAATCTCACTTTCATCTTAATTAGACAGGAGTGAATGTTCATACATACATACACATACCCACACAAAGAGCTGAATGAATTTCATCTTCAGAGACTAAAGTATGAACGGGGGATAGAAAGAAAGAAAGAAAGAAAGAAAGAAAGAAAGAAAGAAAGAAAGAAAGAAAGAAAGAAAGAAAGAAAGAAAGAAAGAAAGAAAGAATAAAAATATGTGATTGAATGTTGGATAAAAGAAAGAAAAGAAGAACATAGGAATGGAAGTAGATTTTATAAATAAAAATCACTAATCAAGCACATTCCTTATCTCTTAGAACCCTTTTCTTCATTGTAAAGAAAAAAGTGGGAGGCAAGGAAGGGAAAGTATGAAAAGACAGTATGGAAAGTAGGATTGCAACTAATAACTATAACTGTAAACATAAATGGAATGAACTCACTCACAAAACAGAAGTGGGTAATGGAATAGATTTAAAAAGATTTCAACAATATGTTTACAAAAAATACACAAACAAAAAGATACAAAAGAGTTAAAATAAGGGGCTGGATCAAAATCAATTATGCTTTAGGTCAACCAAAAAAAGCAGTTGTAGCAATCATAATCTCAGATAAGGCAACAATCAAAAGTAAATTTAAATAACAGAGCTGAACTGGGAAGTTCTACTATAATATTTAAAGGCACCATAGACAACAAATTGTAAAATATTTTCTGCTGTTGTTGTTGAACTTTAGTAGTATCATAATTTTTTCATTAGTAGTTGCATGCAAACAATAAAGTTGTAATTCATCAAAAATATTTTTCATATACATGTATGTATACATATATATGCCCTGAATGGCATAGCATCTAAATACTTAAGAAAAAAGTCAATAGATTTACAGAAATAATAGTGAATAAATTTATAGCAATTGGGAATCTCAAAGTATCCTCTCAGACCTAGATAAATCTAATGGAAAATAAGAAGAAAGAATTCAAGGACTTAAATAGAACTTTAGAAAAATTAAATATGATGAGGTGGCTAAGTGATGCAGTATATAATTGTGGAATCAGGAAGACATGAATTTTAAGTCCTGATTCAGACATTTACTAGCTGTGTGACTCTGGAGGAATTATTTAGATTCTGTCTGCCTCATTTTCCTCATCTATAAAACTGAAATAATAGAAACTACCTCCCAGCATTATTGTGGATCAAGTAAAATAATTATTTGTAAACTACCTGGCAAACAGTAAAGTGTTATTTAAATTTGAGTTATTATTATTATCATCATATCAGGCACTTACTAAATTGGAACAGATTAATTTCTCAGCTGTACATAATCTATTTACAAAAATGGTCATGTACTAAGGCACAAAAACTTCACAAACAATTGCAAAAAAGCAGGAACAGAAGACACATTTTTACCAATCACAATGTGATAAAAAAATAATTATATTCAATAAATGGTCTTTGTAAAAGAGGATTCAACATTAATTGGCTACTGACTTAATCCTAAATAAGTCATGGGTCAAAGAATAAATCATAGAAACAGTAGAAACTTTCACCAAAGAAAATGACAGAAAGATGACATACCAAAACTTTTAGGACTCTTTCAAAGCAGTCCTGAGGAGAAACTTTATCTCTCATCAAAAAATAAATAAAATAAAATAAAATAAAATAAAATAAGAGAAAAGACAGATTAACTAACTGGGCAAGAAAATATAATATGTAGGAAGCCAAAAAACTTAAAAGGCACAACTAAATATTAAAGTAAAAATTCTGAAAATAAGTTAAGAAATTTAACAAAAATGTAATCAAAAGACAAAAAACCCAAGTTTAAACCCCTAAGCCTATCTTTTCATCTGTAAAATGGGGATAATAAAACTAAATCTATCTACCTTATGGGGTATTTGTAAGGAAATCACTTTGAAAACTTTAAAGCCCTGTATAAATGCTAGTCATGATATTACAATGGGGAAAAGTGTGGTACAGACCTGACCTGTTATTTTATCACTATAGGTAATTTTTTACACCTCTTTCACTTATACTCTTATGAAATTATCTTGAGCACTGAGAGGTTACGTGGCCCTACCTATGGTCATATCAACTAGTATGTGTTGGAGGCTAGACTTGATCCCTAATCTTCCTTACTCCAAGGTCAGCCCTCTATTCACGATGCTATGCTTACCCTATAATTTATATAATTGCCTGTCAAAGGTAATATAACATAGTAGATAGAATGCTAGCTTTGGACTCAGTAAGACCTGGGTTCAAATCTTGCCTCTAACACTTATCAGATGTTTAGAGGCATGTCATTTATTCTCTATGCATCTGTTTCCTTATCTGAAAAACAGGAATAATAATATCTATGGTAGTGCTTTGTGAGATAATTAGGAAGATCAAATGAGATAAAAATGTAAAACATTCTGCAAATTGTCAAGTGTTATATAAAGAGTTATTAATAGACATCTTAAATTTATGTCATCTACCATGAAATTCATAGGCACCAAAGTTAAAAAAAAAAAAACTAAGTGATCTTTAGTACCCTCTGTTCATTTTCCTGGAATTTCTACACCCTCTCTACAGAAGCAGAAAGTAAACAAAGAAAATCAAGGGTATTATTTTTAATTTGTTTTGTGGGCTTCAGTAGCTAAAAAATCCATTATCTAATGGCCAATCAACTTGTGATGAGCCTCTCTAGACTTAACAAGGCTGGCCCAAGTATAGAAGAAAATTTGTCATGACATCACACTCAAAGCCTTTTCAGCTCGGCAGAAATTCCACTAACATAACACTGAGAATCTAATCACATAACAAGGGTCTCCCTGATGAGTATATAAGGAAATGAACAGGGTTTAGCAGATAATTTTCTATAGCAGAATTCTTCATATTCTTAGCATAGCATATTTTTAAATAATTTGAAGAATTGTCACATAGTTGACTAAAAAAATGTAGGAAACACAAGATTCTACCATATTTATTATATGTTGATTGCAAAAAAGCACTGGATTTAGTAGATCAAAATGCAGCCTTAGGGGCGGCAAGATGGCACAGTGAATAGAGCACTGGTCCTGGAGTCAGAAGGACTTGAGTTCAAATCCAGTCTCGGACACTTAACACTTACTATCTGTGTGACCTTGGGCAAGTCACTTAACCCCAATTGCCCTGCCTTTCCCCCTCCAAAAAATAGCAAAAAAAAAAAAAAATGCAGCCTTAAAGATTCTCCACTAGCAGTTGTCTAGTATGTATAAGATCAGAGAATATTCCTTTATAGATATAACCACATAATGTTTTTCAATTACACACTGATTTTCAAGCAAAACATAAAACAAGAAGGCATATGTCTGCCAAAGGTACTTGCCACTGTCTTAGTGTTCAAATGGCAAAGAGATTCATTATGGATCATGAAGTTCTTCATTGCACTTGTGAATGATGTTCTGTGCCGTGGGCTGCTCAGTGTCCAGCACTTAGCATGATTCGGAGACGTGAATAAGAAACAACCAGGCCATGTGGGTAGCTCAAGGAAGAACCATGAACTCCATTTATTGATACTCAGGGAAAGGTTTTTATAGAGCAAAGAGACAAAGAAAGGGGACTCAAGTTTTCTAATCATTACCTTAGTCTGTTGTATCCTGGAAGTAGCATGGAATAGATAATTTGATAAGGATTTCTTATCTAGGAGACTAAAGTCTTAGGGTAAGCCCTTTGATCTAGGCCTCAGGTACCTGCTAATGCAGCCGCAGTCATAAACGGATACAATTGAGAGCAGACTTCAAGGCTGAAGCGCAATCCTCAAAAGTCAACACATTTAGAGCTGGCCACCCAAAGATACCTGAGTGCAGAATCAGATATGTCTTGGGGCAGAGCCTGTTAGCCTCAGAACTCAAATACCATCCTTTTAAATGCAACCTATATCAAAAGAACTCCGGAGCAGACTTAGTGAAAAGTCGCATCTCAAAGAGATCTTTGACATGCAGGTCCACTAATATCAGGGTAATTATCAGAGTCCTGGGACAGGCCTCTTTGGCTCACCACAGTTCTGATTTCATCAATTCCTGGAATCTTACAGGGCTTGTTATTTCATCCCCCATCTACCCACCCAATAAGACCTATAATCATACAAGAGATATTGGTCTCCCAAGATACAGAAATAAAAAAATACAAAAAAATATTTATTATACAGACTAATACATGCATTTGGATTTACCATCCACTGATTCAGTAGATGAGCATATATCCTGAATAAGCAATGCAGATGTATAAGGCCATGGCTCTAGAGCTGAATACACAGAAGGAAGCAGACAGGATTATATTTGGGAAATTATATCATACTTTCAAAGATTCTAAGCTGCTCCTTGACATGGACAAAACAAAATCTTCCTTTACAAAATACTAATAGGTACATGATTATAATAGAATATTACTGTGCTATAAAAATTGATGTGTGTAACGAATACAGAGAAACATGGAAAGATCTGTATGACTGATTCAGAATAAAGTAAGCAGAACCAAGAAAACAATGTACACTAAATAACAACAACAATGTAATGGAAACAATGACTTAGCAAAAATTGGATAAATGCAAGAAAATTATAAAGGTTGGACAGGACTCAAATGAAATGAAAAGACACTCTCAACCTATTTCTTCATGGAGGTGGGAAGTCCACAGGTATTACAAACTGCACATGCTTTTGGACTTTTTCAGTCATGCTGATTTTTTCCTCTCTTAAAAAATATTATTTGTCATATGGGATGTCTTTCTGGGAAGGGGAAGAAAAGAGATACTTGGAGTAGCCACAGTAATGTAAAAAATACAAAACAGAAAGTACCAATAAAAACATTTTAAAATGAAAATAAGGCTTTATAATATCTTTTAAAAAGCAAAAGGACTATAATAATCTCTTGGTAATACTATATGGCTAAGTATCGTGGAATACCAAAAACTGAATAATTCATGCTTTGGGTGACTGAAAGAGCAATAGGGAGATGCATGGTGGGAATAAGTAGCTTTGAGTATATTACCAGTGACATCTTATACATAAATAAGGAAGAAAAAAAAAGGGCCATCATCTAGGATGATTAGAAAAGGACGTTATATGGAAAAAATTATGGATACCAGATGAATAACCAAAGCATTTGAAATCCCCAGAGTGGCGATTTTAGAGGATAGAAATTTGACATTACTCTGAAATTGAGTCCAAAAATATGGAGCAGCTAAATAATCTTTAATTATCTACCTCCAACTATAGCTCAAAAGATTTTGAAAACAGGACAGGCATCTTCTGTATAAAAAGGGAAAGCAAACTAACTAAACATGTTGGGCTTTAAAGTAATATTCTTACTTTTTAAATGCAACAAAATAGGGAAAGATTCATTGTTTTATTGCCAGACACAGCACACAGCAAATTTACTTTAGCATTTTAATTTTTAAGCTAGTCTTAGAAATGTTTCTATATAGACAATGAGCACTGGTTCTGGAGTCAGCAAATCTAAGCTCAATATCTCCCCTGACACTTACTATCTTGTGACCTCATGAAAGTCAATTAACTTTTTTGTGCCTTAATTTCCTCATTTGTAAAATGAGGAGATTAGATGAGATAAAGTATCTTCCAGTTCTATATCTATGAAGGGAGAGGAGAGGGAAGAATGGGGAGGGTAATTTCCAATAGAACAGGGAGGGAGGGAGAGAGGGATAAAAGAAGGGGAGAGGTGAGAGGGAGAAAGGAATAAAGGAAGGAGAAAAGGAGGAAGAAAGGAAAAGAGGGAGGAAGAAGGAAGAAAAATGAACTAACAAAGGAATGAAGGAAAGAGGGAAGGAAGAAATGAACAAAGAAAACAAAGAAGGAGGGAGGGAGGGGAAGAGAAGAAGGAAAGAAGGAAGAGAAAGATTAAAAACCAATTATTATTAAAAACCAACTATTGAATCAGGACTAAGATTTCCCCCCCTTTCTACTTCCTCATTCATAAATCAGCCCCTGTAGGATATTCAGGCATCCTTTGAAGTGAAGGGCTAACAATGAGAAGGAAGACTCAGATCTGTTCAAAAGGTAAAGAAATTTTAGTTTAGGTGAATTGATGGATTCCAGCCCACTGTATTTTATTCAAACAGGTCTGGGGAAATACGCATTCTCCCTTTTGTCTAGATTGCCCCAGCCAGAGTGATATGGGTATAGATAAGTCTTTTTGACCAATACTAAGTGATCAGCTTTGTCCCCCAGTCCCTCATTAGAATAAGTCCACCTATCATGAAAATATTTATTCTTCTCATTAATTGAAACCAATCAGAGTTGATTGCCACCTTTAGGAATACCTACATTTCCAAGGGCATATAATCATGTGAAGTGGGTTCCATGAGGGGTCTTTGGAATTAAGAGTGTCACTGATCCCTTTTACTAATTATCTGCTAGCATGGTTAATAAAATGATTAATTACCCAGAAACTATGTCTCTTGAACTTTTTACATGTCACAGAAGGAAGCTTTGTTCTCAGAGGAAATCACTATAATAAGATAAGGCAGTTAGATGAGGCAAATAGATGGTACAATGGATAGTCCACGAAAGTTAGTCAGGATGTCCTAAGTCCCAAAACTGACCTCAGACATTTACTAGCTGCATGATACTGAACAGGTCACTTACCTCTGTCTGCTTCATTTTCCTTATCTATAAAATGGAAATAATAATTTCACCCATCTCCAAAGATTGTTATGAGGATAAAATGTGATAAGATTTGTAGCATGTTTTACAAACATTAAAGTGGATATAGAAATGCAAGCTATTATTATTTGTACATACACATAACACAAACACTTACATTATATTTATCATAGCATATGTCATACTCCTATTAGATATAAGTTCCACATGGACAGGAACTATGTCTTATTTATTCTTAACATATCATCCAGCACCTAAAGACATGTTTGGTACATAGGAGGCATTAAAAAATTTTTTTTGAATACTTTATTAGACTAAGTAGAGGTCTCATGGGAGCTATCCAGGGTACTAATACTCTACCTGAG
Organism: Gymnobelideus leadbeateri; assembly: GCA_011680675.1. Classification (NCBI taxonomy): domain Eukaryota; kingdom Metazoa; phylum Chordata; class Mammalia; order Diprotodontia; family Petauridae; genus Gymnobelideus; species Gymnobelideus leadbeateri. The sequence goes on from WOXC01004431.1 coordinate 131,972, forward strand.
CTCTCTCTGACCCAGTGGAATAGTCAACTGTCTATGACTATTTGTGACTGAACTACTGCCTTGAATCACCTTAAATCTTGCCCTCCTAAATTTCACTACCCTTGTTATAGGACTATACATGTGGGTATGAGTGTATAGACTATCTGAAGTCTTTACTTCTTACTTTTCCCTCTCCCCTGGTTTTACTGTCACAATTTCCCTCCAATACTCCCTTACCCATTCTGACTCTCCAGAGGAATGGCCACTGGCAGAGACTCTGTCCCAGTCTTTGTCCACTTCCCACCTCCACAATAATAGTGGTCAGAGTCAAGGAAAGCTCCATTCATTCAATGAGCTGGGAAATCTCTGCTCCCTTAGGGGGAGAGGAACTGAGGCTAGGACTGAGATTGTCCTTCCAATGTGCAAACTAGTAAAAAGAGATGTGTTCTTGCCATTCTAAATGGGAACTAAGGCAAGATAGGGATCCAGTCACTAGGAGGCTTAGGGAACAAAACAAATTGGGGGGATGGGAGAATTTAGGAAGAATTTTCCAACAGAGAGTTAGAGTATTCTGTAATGGGTAGTGGGCTAGCCTCAGAGTCAGAAGACATGGATTCATGTTCCCACCTCTGACACATACTGGTCGTAAGACCCTGTGTAAGCCAATGAACCTCTCAGGGCATCAGACAGCTCTCTAAGATTATCTAATTGTAGAATAGTTGCTAATCTGCCTTGGTAAAGCAAGTTTCCTCACAAGAAGTTCTCAACATGGATGAAATCAAAGACTTAGACAAAAAAAAAGTTGTCAATGTATGTTAGGTTCTGTAGTACTGTTAGCATTATGATTTGCCTAAATCTTGAATTAAACAGTTTTCTGGGTTAATCTGGGAAGTTTACCTCTCTTCATAACATTGTTCCTGAATTTAGAGAACACAAGTCGTTCTAACATCAGGAACTCACATCCGGAGATACATCCGGAGAAATGTAATAAAGTTTTAATATGTAAAGATTTCATACATTGCCAAATGCACTCATGTAACATTTCTTTCCTTGGGTCATTTGTTCCAGAAATGTCAGTCTGCCCCATCCATGCTGATTTTAGTTCGCTTTCAGCTAGGAGAAATTCTTTACTTTTTGCCTTATTCTAGGAAAGCATTCTCATTTCTCAGCTAATTATTTCCTTGTTGATATGCATATTTGGCGAGAGCTAGAGGGTTTTTTTTTCCCCTCTCTTTTCATTTCCAACAGTTCCATTAGTGCCAACATGTGAAAGCCATTAGAGAAGTGGGAGTTGAAGGGAAAGGAAGGGGGGCCTTTATAAGTCACATATGAACTTATCATCCAGAGACCAATGGATCCCCACTCACTTCTCCTTTGTTCTTCTGATGAGAATAGTGGGATAGGAAGCTGAGCCAGATGGATATAGATAACTCCAGGGCCAATGCCAAATTCCTGGACCCAAAAGTAATGCTGAATTCCCAACCCCCTCCCTTCCTGTCCAGGAATATGAACCTAAGAGAAAGATGACAACTGTAGAATCCATTTTCATTATCTATAACCAGTTCCAGAATCCTCTTCAAACCTCTGATCAGTATGGAAGTCAGGAAAATGGAGACATGAACAAATTGGGATGGGCCTGATAGTTCATGTTATATGAGCCACTAAACTTCTGACTTAGTAAGGCTATCAGTGATCATATTATAGGACTTAGAGACAGAATGAACCTTGGAGTTCAACTTTCTCATTTTATACATGAAGAAACTGAGTTTCAGTGATATCTCTGGACACTCAGAGAATTCAACTTGCCCAACTCAAATGCAGGGCTTTATCTCCCTGAGACTTTTTTTCAAGTCCCTAGATCCAGTGAAAGCAACCACTGGGGATCACAGAGACTCAGCATGAATCCTTACATGTTTGGTAAGCACAGCAAAGGATTAGCCTTTTGGGAGAATTCCTTGTTCTCATAACACCTGGAATAGCTGTCCATGACTGACGTATTTCTCTTAACTGGGCATCTATCCATTTGGAGCATGGGGAAGGTGAAGACCAAGAGCCATCTTATTTTCATTCCTTGTTCCAATCAACTCCCTGCCCTCAATCCCTCTAGACCAGTAGCTCCAACACTGTTAGAACTGAGCCCAAGGGGGGAAAAAGAAAGGAACCCACAACTTAAACTGGACATCCCACACTATGCCAACAACTTAAATAGTCTTGCAGTATATTGGATGCTCTTTTGCCTCCTTCTTTCCCTTAGGGGTACAGAACTTACCTTAGAGATGTAAGGATCAAATGAAATAATGTTTGCAAAGAGTTTATGACAGTAAAATGCTTCTTTTCTTTCTTGCTTTTTTTCCTTTTTTTTTCTTTTATTGTTCTCGCCTTCCTTCCTTCCTCCCATCCTTGGAACATACTCCAAGGTATAGCTTGGTGTGTGAGTAGAAAGGAAGACTTATTGGTCAGACTGTGAGTGGAGTGTTTGCACATTTTTTTCCAGCTTCTAATAAAAGTATGAGAGGTAGTATGGTACAGAAGAACGAGCACCAAACTAGGAGTTAGGGCTGAGTTCAGATCACAGATCGGGCACTTACCTAGCACCTATATAATACTTACAAAATATTTCATTTTATCCTCACAACAACCCTGAGAGGTAGGTGCTATTACTATTTTCCTTTTACAGAGGAGGAAACTGAAACAGACAGTGGCTAAGTGACTTGCCCAGTCACAAAGCTAGTAAAGTATCTGTGGTTGGATTTGAACTCAGGTCCTCCTGAGTCTAGGACCAGAACCACCCAGCAGCTGCCTACAGATTTTTGATTTGCTAAAGTCATGTCTTCTGGCAAATTATTGGGCCCTTTGAGCTTCAGCTTGCTCAATTGTCAAATAGGAACAATAACATATTACCTACCTTATAGACTTGTTATAAGTAAAACACTTTGAAAACCTTAAAAAGCTGTGTGAAGTTGAATCGTTGCTATTTGGAAGGATGTTCAAGGTACTCAATCAAGTAGTATCTACCTGCCTCTTGGTTTCCCAGGAAATGTCAGTCAAGGACTGTTTGGGAAAGAACATTGAGTGACTAACACATCCTCCTCCCCCCACCCCCACCAATCCCTAATCACTTCTCTGGCAAGCATCCAGGGGATGAGGAGACAGAAAGAACCCACATGGACACTGATGAAAATGCAAATATTTTGAAGTATGAAGCACAGCTTATGAAATGCAGAATTTGGTCACTAAAAGAACAGGTCAGATCCAGAAGAGCAAAGCCCCAGTGTCAAGGCAGATGTTCAGGGATAGGTAAAGAAAAAAGGTCAGAATATGAGAGCATAAGCAGAGTTTGGCTATTCTAGGGATAGACTATGTCTCTGAATTAGGAAATGAGTCCATAGAGGAAGATACAGTCAGAATGAGTTCTATTAGAAAAAAAAAAGTTCAAATCAAATCCTAGGTCCAGGCTATCTAACCAAGTAGGAATATGAAAGACAATTAGCAGAGATCCAGATGAGTTACTGGGTGCACTGGTGAGGTTTGCCAGTAAATATTGAGGACTTGGTCCCAGGGAAACTAAGACTTGAGAAATCTAGTCATTGGGAGATTGAGAGATAAGACAGGAACTCAGTCACTAGGAGTCCCTGAGAACAGGGAAAGGGCCCCATCCTGGGAAGTTGAGAACAAGTCAGGGACATAGTCAAAAGGAGAATAAAAGAAAGTCACAGAGAAAATGGAGAATGAGGCAGAAATCTCATTTACCAGGAAACTGGTGTAAGAGGTAAGACCTTGGGCACAGAAGAAGGGATGCAAGGCAGAGATGTGGAAATTAAGCCATGGATGTGTCACAAGGGACCTGAGTACAAGGCAGTCACAGGACCAAGAGCAAAGGTAACTCAATATTGATCGAGTGAGCTACAGATTGAGCTCCTCAGGATAGCCCCCGCCCCCTGCCAAGGGACAGAATTGGTCCTATTGTCTGGGATAGGCTATAGATGCTGGCTAAGTGGGCCCAGCTGCCAGGGTAAGAGGCCTGTAGGGGCAGGGAAGCAGGTGATGATTATACCACTTAGCAAATAAATTACTCAGCACATACAGCCAAAGGCACCACAAAGAGAACATCCAATTGAGCTCTGCTCACAGGGTGAGAACAGTCTTAAAGAGCAGCAGTAGAATGCTATAGTAGGGAGAGGGATGGACTTAGAGCAAGGTTCAAAACCAGGCATAAGTCACTTCACTTTACTCTGCTTCTTCTGACACAGTGAACCCATCCTTCATTCAACCACTAAAATAATTTTCCTGAAGTATAGGTCCAATTATGTCACTCCCCTTCTCAATAAATGCCAGTGTCTCCCTATCCCCTCCAGAATCAAATAAAAAGTGCTCTATTTGATATTCAAAGCTCTTTATAACCTAGCCCCTACCTATCTTTCCAGCCCTCTTATACCTTACTCCCCAACACATACTCTGATCCAGAGACACTGCCCACCTACCTGTTCCACAAACAAGATACATCATCTTTCAACTTCAGGGATTTTCTCTGGCTTTCCTGCATGCCTGAAACACTCTTCCAAGTCCTCTCTGACTAGTGACCTCCTCCTTGTCTTCCTTTAAATCCCAACTAAAATCCCATCCTATAGTGACAACCTTCCCCAGTCCCTCTTAATTCTAGTGCCTTCCCCCTATTAATTATTTCCTATTTATCCTGTATATATAACTTACTTTGTATATATTTGTTTGTATATCTTTTCCCCCATCATATTGTAAGCTCCATGAGGGCAGGAACCCTTTGACCTCCTTTTGTACTCCCTGTGCTCAGCAAAGTGCCTAGTACATTCTAGGCACTTAATAAATATTTACTGATTGACTGAAATTGAAATAATAGTAGTACTTTACTGGGTTGTTGTGAGATTCCAATGAGAGGGCATATACAAAGTACTTTGCAAACCCTAGAACGTTTAGATGCTTTCTACTGTTCTTCTTTGAAAAGCAGAACAGCTTAGCTGATGAGTCTAAAACACTTGGATTTAACCTCCATACTGGCTGTTTGACCTCATCTTCTCAGTACCTCCAGGCAACTTTAAATTTATTTGCTGATCCACTTTGGTACCAGAAGTTTTCTCACTAGGAGTTACCTACACTTATTAAATTACAGGGTCATGCCAAACAGCAAGCAGATACACACACACACACACACACACACACACACACACACACACACCTTTTTGTAAAAATTCTAGTGTTACTATATTTGTGTACTTGTATAAGTAACAAATTCTCTAGACTATACCTTTTTCATCTGTAAAATGAGAGCATGTTAAATGAGATGGTCTCTAAGGTGCCTCCAATTTGAATTTTTTTTCCCATACTTGGTACTTTTTTCGAATTATATGTAAAGATAGTTTTCAACACTCACTTTTATAAGATTTTGAGTTCCAAAATTTTCTTCTCCCTTCCTCCCCTCCCCAAGGTGGCAAGCAATAGGTTATGCATGTACAAGCAAATTAAACATATTTCCGCGATAGTCATGTTGTGGAAGAAGAAGAAGAACAAAAGGGAAAACCACAAGAAAGAAAAAAAGAGAAAATAGTAAGCCTCAATCTGCATTCAGATTACATTTTCTCTGGATGTGGATAGCATTTTCCATCATGAGTCTTTTGGAAATGTCTTAGATCCTTGTAATCCTGAGAAGAGCTAAGTCTATCAAAGTTGATTATCACAAAATGTTGCTGTTATTGTGTACAATATTCTTCTGGTTCTGCTCATTTCACTTAGCATCAGTTCATGTAAGTCTTTCCAGCTTTTTCTGAAATCTGCCTGCTCATCATTTCTTATAACACAACAGTATTCCATTATGTTCATATACCATACTTATTCAGCCATTTCCCAATTGACAGGCATCCCCTCAATATCTAATACTTTGCTACCACAAAAAGAACCGTTATAAATATTTTTGTATATGTGGGTCCTTTTCCCATTTTTATGATCTCCTTGGGATACACCCCTAGAAGTAGTATTGCTGGATTAAAGAAGTTACAAAGTTTTATAGATTTTCAGTTTTATAGTTCCTTGGGCAGAGTTCAAAATTGCTCTCCAGAATAGTTGGATCAATTCACAACTCTGCCAACAATGCATTAATCATACCATTCTTTAACTGCCAAATCTATTGGCCTTTTTCAGTCCTCATACCTTTTGACTTCTTTGTGACTTTTGACATTGCAGATCATCCCCTTCCCCTTGATCATCTCTTTTTCTCTATGTTTCCCTGAGATGACTTACTCTAGTCTGATTCTTCTCCGACCTATCTGAATCTTCAATGGGTGTCCTAATGGGCTCTGCCCTGGCACCTTCTATTTCACCTATTGATTTCATCAGCCCCTATAAATTGGATGATCATCTGACAATATGTAGACCTCTATCCAGTCTTAACCTCTCTCCTATCCTCCAGACTCACATCTCTAACTGCCTACTAGACATTTCTAACTAGTCCAAAAGATATCTTAAACTCAACACATTCAAAACCAACTCCATTTTCTTGCCCCCCAAACTCTCCCTGCTTCCATATTTGAGGACATCACCTTCCTCCCAGCCACCCAGGCTCACAACCTTGATGTCATCCTTAACTCGTTCCCTATCTTCAACTCATCCCCTATATCCAATCTGTTGCTAAGTCCCATCAGTTTTACCTTCATAACATCTCTTATAAATATCCCTTTCTATTTCTGACATAGTCACCAGTCTTACGCAGACCCTCATCACCTCATGCATAGGCTATTGAAATAGGCTGCTAGTTGGGCTCCCTGCCACAATTCTGTCCCCACTCCAGTCCATCTTCCACTCAGCTGTCAAATTAATCTTCCTAAAGTATGTGTCTGGCCATATCACCATACACATACAACCATTCAATAAACTACAGGGTTTTTTTTTAAATAATAAGAATATTATTATTCTTACCTACAGGATCAACTATAAAATCATTGTTTTGGGCATTCTAAACCCTTCACCACCTAGCCTCCTCCTACTTTTCCACTCTTTCTTTCATCTTAATCACCACCACATACTCTGAGACCCAGTGATATTGGCCTCCTTGCTGTTCCTCACATGTGACTCCCCCAGTACTGGGCATTTTCACTAGCTGTCCCACATGCCTGAAATTCTCTACCTTCCTCATCTCCTGGCTTCCTCAAAGTCTCAGTTAAAATCCCAAATTCTACAAGAAGCCTTTCCTAATCCCTCTCAATGCTAGTGCCTTCCCCCTGATAATTATTTCTCAGTTATCCTGTCTGTGTGTGCACAGAGAGACAGAGACAGAGACAGACAGACAGACAGAGAGTGACAGAGAGACAGACAGAGAGAATGTATATAAGTATTTGCATCTTTTGTTCTCCATTAGACAGTGAGCTCCTTGAGGGTAAAGAATATCTTGTGCCTTATTTTATCCCCAGCCCTTAAGCACAGTGTCTGACATACAGTAGGCACTTAATAATTGCTTTTTGACTGGCATACACAAAAATATAAACACATAAAATTCTTAAATCTAATTCCTTGATCTAATTCCCCTTGCACAAATTTACTAGGTTAGAGGGAAGCCAGTTTCCAAAGAGTCACAGAATGATGGGGGGCAGGAACAGACTATATATATCATCTGGTCTGATCCCCGCACTTTACAGGTGAGGAAACTGATGCTCAAAGGGATAAAGTGATTTGCCTAAAGTTATATAGTTTAGCAAGTAGCTAAGCTGGAACTTAGATCCAAATATTCTGACTCAAATCCAGGGTTCTTTCAACTACAGGATGCTGGCCCTTGCAACTCTCTGGATTGTATCTCCTAATGTGGAGCCTTGATATAAGTGATGGGCTTAAGACTACTATAGTATCAATAGTAAGACTCTATTCCCAGGAGAAGCTGGAATGAATGACTAGAGTGAACCCTTAATTGCCATATTATGTAAACAATCTTTTCATGGAAAAAATAACCCAATCGTGGAGCCACACAGGACAACATCAATACCACTAAGCAAGACTATATGGATACAATAGAAGAAACAGAAGGACTGGCTTTGGAGGGCATTTATATCCACTAGAGAACTTGTAGCCCAAAACGTCAGAAGTCTCCATGTCAAATATGACCTACATCAACCTAGAGTAGATCAAGGGGCTAGAGAATGATAGATTTAGGCTGGAAAGAACCACAGATACCATTGGGTTCAACTAACTCAGTATATAGATAGAAGAAATGGAGGCACAGAGAGGTAAAGATCCCAAGCCTGAGTGCACCAAAGGTACTAGGGAGCTTGTTTCTGGGGATTCAGAGGTTTGGAGCCAACTGCTTGCTAGCTGAAAGAAATATTCTGTGCTTCACAGCCCTCCGTTTTGGCATGAAGTCTTAAGCCTAACACTGAATGTGAATTCAGTCTGGCCTGGGAGACCCAAATAACAAAAATAGCAACAACAACAATATGGAATATATTGGCTTATAGAACATATGACTTAGTTTATAGAATATATGGTTGATAACCACTAAGTAGAATCAGGTCATTAGTACCAGAAAACACCCAAAGCTCATTCTCTACCCTACTGCAGGCCCTCGTCCATTTCCTGGAAAATTGTAATCACCTTCTATTCTTTCCCCTCTCTAATCCATCCTCCTTACAGCTCCCATGGGTCTGATCATGTCATTCCTCTATTCAAGAAGGCTCCTGGTTCTTTTCAGATAAAATGCAAATTTCTCAGCAAGGAATTTAAATCCTTCTAAGATCTAATGGCTTCCTCTAACTTTCCAGATTCACCTCCTCCTATGTTCTAGCCAGACTCCTAGGTCATCATTCTGTTTCATAACTAACTTCATGCCCTTGCACAATTTGTCCTGAATGCTTGGAGTGTACTCCCTTCTCACCGCCACCTCCTAGAACACCTAAACTTCTCCAGGCGCTTCCTCTTACACTAAGCCTTTCCCAAGGATGATCCCAGTTGTTAGAGCCCTCTCCTTCCACAGATAACCTTGTACTTACTCATCTGTTTTATAGTAAGTCAATGACTTATAACAGTGATTGATCTTTCCCTTCTAATTGGGTGGCTTTTTACAGAGCCTGGGACTGAACTAGAGGTTCTGGCAGCTCATTTTGCATTGTCAACTCATTCCCAGCCAGTGGCCATGCAGCACTGAATCCGCCCCCCTCTTCTAAAGCCCAGGAGGCTCAGAGCATCACCTCAGCATGAACCAATAGCCCCAGCTGCTCTACTCTGGTAGAGAAAAAAGAAAGAATTACCAAATATGTTTCTCAGATGGGGGATCCTTCTGGGGCACTTCTGCCTCCTGCCTCCAGCTATCCAAGGAAATGGAGTGTCAAAAGTCCTCACCCCACCAGCAATCCTTGGAGAAAACGCAAGGCGGAGAAGGGAGGCTTCACTGACTAAGTAATACTGAATAGCTCACATTAAAAGAAGCTGGAAGTGGTATTAGGAGCCCAGGAGAGACTCTTTTTAAAAAGATGTTTCACATCTTCACTGCAGAACCATCAGAACCATATCAATGTTGGGCACTCGAAGTGCTAAATGGTCCCAATTATTCTAGTGCCTCCTGCTTTATGAGAAATGCTGGAGGTGGGAGGGTTCCAGAGAGGCAAGGAGCTAAATGTTGTGTGTTAGCAAGGAAACCAGTCTGTGAGTAAATCCAGGCAGGCATCCTTTGCTATTAAACCAGCCCTCAGCTCATCAATTCAATGATAGTTTAGTTTTCATTCCTTCTCCTCATAGTCCATAGTCCTAAAGGAAAACACCTGGCTGATAATTCTCTAATTGTCAGGCAATCACTGATGACTTGAAATTTCCCTCCCCCTAAAGCTCTGCTATCTGCTTGCAACTGAGCAGCAGGGTGAAATGACTGGTTTCTTTGTGGAGATGATTTAGTTGGTGAATTAGAAAATTTAGGATTAGGAAAGCTTTATTGGGCACATTTCTTGAAGCTTGCTCTTGGCCCTTGCTTTTCTTTCTCCAGACTCTCAGTGGACTCAGATCATCTCAGTGGACTAATCCTGTCTCATCTCTTCAAATACAACCTCTACACTTATGACTCTCAGATCTTTATCTCTAGTCCCTATATCTCATCCCTGACTCCAGTTCTGTACCACTGGCTGCCTATAGAACATTTCTACTTTGGAGATTTTTCATCAACAAAATTAATAAGTACAAAACTAAACACCTTTCATGAGTCAGTTCTGCCTGCTATCTTCTTCCCTAGTTTCATCATTGACACCACTGTTCTTCCCATCACCTGGGCTTATAGTCTTATCTTCATCATCATTCTCAGCTCTTAGTACAGTTCCTGGTACATAGTAAATGTTTAATAAATACTTGTTGACTGATTTTATCCCCTAGATACAATATGATATCTCTTTGAAATAGGAAACAGGAACACTTGCCTTTGTTTTTATTTTTTAATGTCTATTTTGTATGAAAATTCTGATGAAGGATTTGGTTTTCAAATAAGCATGGGTAGTAGAGAGCATTTCATGGTGTTATGGACACTATTTGGAATCTTAGGGACTGGGTTCAAATCTCAGATTTTCTGAGATTTTCTGTGTTGGGCTGGTAAGCTGCTCCCCTGCTCCTAGATCAATTCTGAGGTGGTTTTCTAGTTGTTTGGAGGGAAATTTAGGAGGTTCCTTCCTCATTCTGCCATCTTGTCACCAGAAGAATGAATGTACTTTCAATTAGTTTTTTCAAATCATGTGTCTTGATTTTTGTTGAGAAATATGATTCCCCTGAACAATGCCTATAATGTATTATTGTTTAGCTTTTTTCAGTTTTGCCAGACTCTTCATGATACCATTTGGGGTTTTCTTGGTAAAGATACTGAAGCAGTTTGCTATTTCATTCTCCAGCTTGATTGACAGATGAGGAAACTGAGGCAAACAAAGTTCAGTAACTTGCCCTGGGTGACACAGCTAGTGAGTGTCTGAAGCTGAGTTTGAACTCAGGTCTTCCTTACTCCAGGCCCAGTACTCTACCCATTGTACCACCTGGCACAAATCATTTTTATGGCAATATCTGTTCTGAACTCCAAACAACTGATTTCCAGATGAACTAGTAGAACACAACTAACCTCTCAGTTGGATATTGCCTGCATCTATATGCACACACACCATCTATATGCACACAACCTAGAATGCCATGGTCTCCTGCCTCTAAATCTGGAAGAAGAACTCTCTTTACTGGGACTGGTATCAAGGGTTCCTAAAACATCATGTTCCTGAGTATCTATGTACAGGATCTTTGGAGTGGAGAGGGTTGGGAGTTTGGGAGTTTAGATAGAATTGGCCTCCTGTAACTTGTTAACACTTTATCGTAGTATAAAAAGATGTGTGTCTCCAAATTCACATAAGAGAAGATAATTTCCAGGCATGTCATTGATTCGTTTCTTTCTTTTCCTTGGAGAGAGCAGCAGAGTTTTCCAGGATTCCCAGAAGAAATATTTTTGGCTGGCACTAAATGAGAGGCAAAGTGCAAAGACACTCAGATTCCCAAAGCAGTCGAGTATTCTTTGTTCTACATCAGTACTAAAAGTACAACACTGGTTTGGATAAAACTATCAACTTAAAACATCCCCTTATTTCCTTAACAAACCTCTAAGGTTCCAAAATTATTGTGCTTGTGACAATCTGCTCCTACCCAAGCAGCCTTCAGTGACCTGACCTAGAGTCTGTAGGTCTCTGCAATGCCCTAATGTTCTGAAATGGAGAACAAAGTCTAGTTGCTCCAAACCCTGAAAACCAACTTGTTTTTATTTTGAGATCATTCATAAATTGACTATCCATAAGTGGGGGGGGGGGGCTAGATGATGATACTTTGGCTAGTCTTGGTTTCTACTCTCTAGTTTATCTTTTTCTTTTTTAAAAAATTCATTTATTTTATTTTTAATTTATGAAATCAAGCATTTCCACAACACAGAAGAATTTTTAAAAAGATGATTGCACATGAAACTGCAAATTTGTTACTTCTCACTTGCTATTTCTTTTAAATATAATATAGTCATATGATGTAATAAAGTTTTTGTGTAAATTTCTTTTTTTTTCCTTTTTTTCTTCCCTCCTCCTCCCCACCCTAGTGATGGCTACCATTAGACACAAATATGTATATGTGTGTGTATACATACACATACGTAATTTTATATACATATGTGTGTATAAATAAAATCCTTCTGTATATACTTCTACTCATCAGTTTTTTCTCCAGATGCAGATATCTTCCTTCATAAGCCCTTTGTAGTTAATATGGGTATGTATAGTAGTCAAAATGATTTAGTCTCTCTTTAGTTTCTTTTTTTTTTTTTTGCTTTTTTTGGAGGGCATTGGAGTTAAGTGACTTGCCCAAGGTCACATGGCTAGGATTGTGTGTGTGTGTGTGTGTGTGTGTGTGTGTGTGTGTGTGTGTGTGTGTGTTGTGTCTGAGGCCAGACCTGAATCCAGGTCCTCCTGACTCCAGGGCCTTTACTCTATTCACCACACTACCTAGCCGCCCTCTCTTTAGTCTCTTAATTGATACCATCTTTGACACTAACCCAAAAGCTAACTTCTCAAGTAAAAGAGACAAGAATAAAATTACTTAGTGAAGAGCTTTAACTCTAGCAAGTATTTTTGTATTGGACCCAAACACTCTGTTTTTCCAAGCATCATGTGGCAGTGAAAGTGGCTTGTGTCCATACTATCACAAAACATAAGGCTACTTGCCATTCCTACCACATTTCTAACCCTACCAATCTTTCAAAGTACATGTCCTCCAGAAAGCCTTCCCTGATCTACTCCAAGTGGAAATGATGCTTCCTTGTTCACATCTCATAAAACACTTCATACCTCTTGTACTTTTCCCATTCAATTTAATTCAGCAATTATTAAGCACCTACTATGTGAGCTGACAATATGCTATGAATAATGTGAGGGAGAATCCCTTTTATATGGGGAAGGGAAGGTCAGGAAAGGCTTCATGGAGAATGTAGCATCTGAATTGGGCCTTAAAGAGAGAGAGGGATTTCAATAGAAGGATATGGAATCAAAAAGAAGATATTCTGAGCGTGGAGAATGACATGAGCAAAGGTGCAAGAAGGCATAAGAAAAGTCAGGGACAGTGGTATGGTGAAATGATAAACATGAAAAGGAGGAAAGTATGAGAACTGGATCAGCAGCTGGAAGCCAAGTAGTGAAGGACCTAGAAAATCAGTCAGGAATTTATACTTTTTATGGTAGACAATATGGAAACACTGAAGATTTTTTAGTAGAAAAATAATATGATCATAATGCATTGAGATTCCTCAGGCAGAGATATAGAGAATGAATCACAGAAGGGACACTAGAGAGGCATGAAGACCTATTGCCTATTAGGCTAGGTAAGAAGGGATGAGATCTAACAAGGAGGGTTTCAGTGAAAGTAAAAAGAAAAAGTCATATGGATGTAGAAAGGCCAGAATTTGGTAACTGGATTTGGGAAATGAGAGAGAGGGAAAAGTCAAAGACAGTTCCAAGGTATAAGCCCAGGTGATTAGGAGGATTGTGCTGTAATCTATTCTATTTTAAGGTTATTTAATATTTATATATGATATAGTATCTCTGCCAGATTAGAAATTTTATATTATATGAACTTTTAATTATCTTTGTATTTCTCATAACTCCCAACATAATGCTAGTTACTTAGTAAGCGCTTAACAAATAGTTGTTGAATAAACAAATGAGTGAATGAACAAACAACTAAATTCACCTTCAACAAAAAAATATTTCTATTGGGATCCTTAGAAACTGTCTGCTACTCTCTGTGAGGAATGAAGTGAAACTAATCAATGTGTACTGATGCGTACACTGATGGGTAACTGATACTGGTGCCTGGACTCAGATTAATGCTAATTTAAAGCTCACTTTGCTTATATAATAGGTGTACCCATAATAAGCAGCCACTGGTTTATTTTACTCTATTTTTAGAGGTGCAAAAGATAGAGAAGAAGGAAGGGAACCATTAGCCAAAGACCTGTAAAGAAGGGTGATATGCCTTGGTTGCCAAGAGACCAAAATAATTGTATTTCTTTTCTCTCCATTGGTTCTTGAAACAGGGAGTCTGGGAGACTCATTTTCTTTTAAGTGAAAAGTATGTCCAGTTCAGGCCATTTTCCAGAACTTGTAAAAGTTCAAAAGGATGTCCTGTGGAGAAAGGCCAAATATGGACAGATGGCCATTTAACACCTTAAAAGTGGCAGGAAAGATATACTGTTTTAACAGAGTATTTAGACAGATCCTGGACTTAGGATGGTTGCACTTCCTTTTTCTCTTTGCAAACAGCAGGCATGAATAGCATCTACTACAATCCAAAATCCCACAGAAATCTTTGGGGCAAAAAAAAAAAGTCAAATCCTCACTGTTTTTGCTAAGCCAAAGGATAGGTTTTATGTCTGAATAGGTTACTGACTGGTCAGATTACAATGAACAGAGGGGTGGGAGAAAGACAGAGAAAAAGAGGCCCATAGAAACCCAGACACCTGGAGAAAAGAGAGCAGGAACTCGGGACAGGCAAGATGGTCCTCAACCAAGTCAATTTTATATCACTGACAAAGCCTCTAGAAAGTACTCTTCCTTAATTACATGCTTTTTGATATCTGGGGTTCTCATTGTATGCTCATTGTGGGAAATCACAGAAAACAGAAGAACCAGAGCAAACCTTCGAGAACATCTGCTCCAACCCTTTTATTTTATATGTGAGGAAAGGATCTTCTGAAGTCCATACACTACATTTTACCACCTTTCCCTGATTCAGGAAGGTTTGAGAAAGGCCTTGAGGCTGCTACTGGGCATGACTTGTCTACTCCCAGCTCAGAATGAGCTAAAGTTCAATAGAAGCCTTTTGCAAATCAGGTTGTCCCAGTCAAGTTCCATTATTTGATTTGTAGCTTATTTACAGAATATTAAACAAGGTTGTGGGAATGGAAATTTAAGATGTTCCCTGCCCCTAGGCCCTTTGATAGGTTTTAGTGACTCTGAGAACCTTCCTTGATTTGAAAATATACTCTGCCCCCTAATAGGCTGAATGTGGTCACATGGAGCCTGTGGCAGAAGGCTTGTTTTTACTTTGTGATTGGGCAGTGGGTCAAGAGGGTTGTGACATTATCTGAGCCAGAAGAAGGCTATATATACCCTGATGTGAGATTTTGTTTTGGAGTTCACTTTGAGAAGTGTTGTTTGATTTCACCAGATGAGACTCCTGGCAGCCATTGAGCCCCCTGGCTTTGAAAATCCAGATGTTGATGCTTCCCTCTCTGGTAATTGTGACTTGGTATAGATGTAATGGTCAAACAGTTGGAAGCCTGTCTGCTTGATCTGTTTCTCTGTCTTCTTATAACTTCTACTTGTAACTTGTTTGTATTCTCTGAAGTTCAGGGTACTGACCTTTTCCCCCTGAACTAAGTAAATGACATATGTTTGATTAAAGCAAGATTGTTAACCTATTTTGAGTTGCTTTCCTTTAGAAAAGCAAATCTAAGAACCTGTGTTGGCAGCCACCCTGGGTATGTCAGGGTGCTTGCTGCAACAGTCATACTTAAATAGATCAGAAACTATATATTCTAAAGTAAAATACAAATGGTTTGAGGATTATCCATTTAGATTTCTCTATTCATGTAGATAATTGGGAGTTAATGTCACATATATAGTAGGTGTTTGGGGCTTTATTTTGCCACAGAACAGGATGGTCAAGGGTCATGGCAGATCTCTCCCTCTATTTTCAACTAAAAAGCCTTCCTAGGGAATGGAAGAAAATTTTGGCCATAAAAATCAACACCATATGCACATATTTACACAGAGTAGGGCAAACAGACTTAAAAGACCAACTAATGAAGGACTACTTTGTTCATACTTGCAAGCAACAGTGAGCCAAATGTTGATTTTACCTACTGGATTATCCTGCTCGACCCTAGCCCTACTGCCAGGAAGAAAAATGACTGATCTATAGTGGAATACATACTTCAGGGTCTAGCTTATACATGGCCCAGTGGCAAATAAAGGGCTGAGTCCATCACTGAGAGCAACATGAGGGACCTGAGACTAAGCAACGAAACAGTGTTTGAGCTGGAAAACAGAATATATGTTGGTCTGCCAAGCTAGTGTCCTCAGCACCTGACCAATCAATGCCAACGAGCCTGATCCAGGGTGAGCTTTTGCCCAACTAGGTCAGTGGTTTTGTGACAATGATCACAGCATACTTTTCCTGATTTTAAGAAAAGAAAAGCAATATAGACAAATGTTCTAAAACTAAATATTTTGATTTGTTGTTCATTTGCTTGCCTTTTCCTGTCTAGGGATGGTAGGCATTTCTTCATTAGTGGGGAATATGTGAATAGAGATGGACTGTAAGAACCCACTTATTATGTTTCTACTTCCATTGTTTTTCCTAATACAAAGTGGTTTGTTAAATCTGGAGTTAACAATTACTTGCATCTCACAGACTGCTAGGCATATTGCTGGTAATCAACAAATAATGACTGATCAGTTGATTGATTGACCTGGCTAGTATCTATGTTAGAACTAAACAGAGGTAAAAAATCAAAGGTTATACTAAGGGACACTTGGCTTCCAGGCTCAGTTCTGTCATTGACACGATATGTAATCTTGTGCAAAATAAGGCTCTACCAGGTTAAAAGATCTGTCCAAGACTTGGAGCAGCATCTGGCATATAGAAGGTGCTTAATTAGTATTTGTTGACTGGACTCTTTTTATAGAAAATGGGAATGGTATTGGGCTGAGTTCAAGGAATGTCAGGACTAATACATTAAAAAATCAATGGGCCCTTAATCTGTTAGATGTAAGGAAAAAATTCTCAGTAATTAGAGCTGCCTAAAAGTGAAACAGTCAGCTTTGTGAGGACCTCTCTTTGCAGGTCTCCAAAGAAAGGCTAGTTGACTACTTCTTAGATATATTATAGATTCATGGTCAAGTACAGTTTACATTAGATGGCTCCTTAGTGGTTTTCTAATTCTATCATTCTGTAAATAAAACTGCAGTTTAGACTAGAGAGGTAAGATCAAATTTCTTGCCTCCTCTAAAACTTACTTCAGCTATTATATTTTTAATAATGATAATAAGCATTAAGATAGGTGAAATATTTTAACAAATATCATCTCGTTTTATTCTTATAAACAAATCCGTGAGATAAGTGCTATTATCATCTTCATTTTACAGATGATCAAACTGTGGGTGAGAAAGCTTAGCTGACTGGCCCAAGGTTACCTATGAGTATACATCCAAGGTCATATTTAAGCTCAGATCTTCCTGACTCCAGGTCCAGGATGCTTCTCTGCTTGAAGTACCAAGCTACTCCCTATCCCTGGAATTATTGTTATCTAATTTTTTTGGTCTTTTTGGAGGGGGGAAGGCAGGGCAATTGGGGTTAAGTGACTTGCTCAAGGTCACAGGGCAAGTGTTAAGTGTCTGAGGCTGGATTTGAACTCAGGTCCTCCTGACTCCAAGGTTGGTGCTATACTCATTTCGATATCACTGTTGATGCCTTTCTCAATGACTTAGAAGAGGGAAGTGAGAGTGAAGAAACTGCAAGGAAGAGAAAGAATGCCAACATACAAGGAGGATTGTAAACAGAGAAGTGTTGTGGGGACCCATCCCAATCTCTAGGAGGAAGTCTTTTAATCGTTAGTCTGAATAACACAGCCACTACCTAACATTGCTTTCTCTTGTCAAAGTAAAAAATATTTAGTTCATCCAGGCTGTTATATATAACATTTCTCTTCACCTTCTATATCAAACAGCATCCTCCCTCCTGCTGGCCCCTTCAAGATAAGGCTTAGATGCCTTCTCTTCAATGAGATACCCCCTCCCCAAGGAGTCCCTAGGTGAAATGATTTTTCCATCATTTACTTTTGTAGCACTTTGTACTCCTGTTGTGTCTTTGATTGTTGTTTTCAGATTGGGAGGCTGGGATCTAAATCTGTGTCTGCATTAATGTAGGACATTGCCTCCACCAATATAGAACCATAATTCTTCTGACTTAAGTCTTAGAGAGTGACCCAAAGCATAAGAATTAAGTGGTTTTCTCATGGACACACAACAAGTATGTATCAAAAGTAGGTCTTAAATTCAGATCTTCCTAACATCAGATCAGGCCAGGTATTTATCACATTCTAATTTACTCTCTATCTATGCTTATGTTATAAAATAAATTAGTAAATCACATACTAATTTACTTTTTACATATGTTTATATCATGGGCATCTAGGTGTCAAAATAGAGTTCCTAGCCTGAAGACTCATCTTCCTTCATTCAAATCTGGTCTCAGACACTTCCTTTTTGTGTAACCTTGGGCAAGTTACTTAACCCCGTTTGCCTCAGTTTACTCTTCTGTAAAATGAGGGAGAAGGAAATGGCAAAGAAAACTTGCACAAGAAAACCCCAAAGGGAGTCACAAAGAGTCAGACAAAACTGAAAACAATGGAACAGCAAAAATGCTAATGTCATAGTCCTCCATGTGCAGGTGAGGGTTGGGGGTGTGGTGTTTAGACCCATGATTTCAATGATATAAGGAATCTCCCAGTGAGGAATCTCTACCCATGCAGCTTGGCAGTTATTCTATAACTTACAGTCTTAGAATATTGCTTATAACATGAAGAGGTTAAATTACTTCTAGTAGAGATACAGCTAGTATTTGCCATACAATAGTACTCACCACTGCCTTTCAGTACACATTTGTTACAATCTACATCAAACAGTAATTAAGAAAGCCTACCTTGGGTGGAGCCAAGATGTCGGAGTAGAAACAGCACTTCCAAGGAGCTCTAGCCCACAACACTTCAAAATTATGTAAAAGGGGGACTCTGAACAATCTCTGGAGCTCCAGAACCCACAAAAATGACACAGAGAAGCTAACCTCCTGCTGAGGACAGTCCGGCAGCCCGGCAGGGGGCAGCCAGCGAATTGCTCTGGGAGCCCAGGTCCATGTGAGTTGGAAGTTTTAGCCCCAGGGCAGCCAGACCAGCAGCTGGCTGGAGGGACCCCAGAACACCAAGAGCTGTGGCGTTTTCAGAATTATCAATACATAGATGCCTAGGACAAAGTGAGAGGTCAGTGGCCTATGGACTTTGGGACTGGTTGGGAAAGTGTGTGGCCTCTTTCCCCTGGGGGTGAGAAGCTGCTCTGGAGTCAGCACAGCTTGCACCACATTGCCACCTTGCAGCTTCAGCTCTTGGTCTGTGAACTGTAGGGGGATCTGGCGATTAGTCTGAGGGGGTAATCGCTCTTGCTTTACCCTTCTTGGATCTGGATTGCAGTCTGGAGTGGAGGTCTTGGGGTGTGTGACCAGCTTGCCAAAGCATGTGGAGGCTTCAGAGAGGCCACCCAACTAATACCTCCAGAAGTTGGGAAATCCCCAGTGTTTGGGACGGAAGCTCCCCTGGCTGGTGGCAGAGTCCTCCTGTGGCAACAAGCCCATAAGTCAAGTAATTGAGTGGCAACATGACTAGGCAAAGGAAACAAAATAAACAGAAAAATTCAACATTAGACTCCTATTTTGGGGGCAAAGAGGGTCAAAGCATGGAACAGGAAGAGGACTGTGAGGTCAGAACTCCTGCACCAAAAGCCCCAAATGAAAATAGGATCTGGTTAAAGGCCATACAGGACCTTAAGAAGCAGATAAGAGAAGTAGGGGAAAATTGGGTAGAGAAATGAAAAAGATGCAAGAAAAGTATGAAATAACAGTCAACAGCCTGACTGAGGAAAATAACACCTTAAAAAATAGACTAACTCAAATGGCAAAAGAGGCTCAAAAAGGCAATGAGGAGAAGAATGCCTTAAAAAGCTGGCTTTGCCAGTTGGAAAAAGAATCTCAAAAGCTCACTGAGGAGAATCATTCCTTCGGAATTAGACTGGAGCAAATGGAAGCTAGTAACTCTATGAGAAATCAAGATGCTATTAAGCAGATCCAAACAAATGAAAGAATAGAAGGCAGTGTGAAATATCTCATGGGAAAAACCACTGACCTGGAAAACAGATCCAGGAGAAGCAATCTAAAAATTATTGGACTACCTGAAAACCATGATCAAAGAAAGAATCTAGAAATCATCCTTCAAGAAATTCTCAAGGAAAATTGCTCTGATGTATTAGAACCAGAGGGCAAAACAGAGGTTGAGACAGGTGGGAGGGAAATATAAGTAGTCTTTTACAATATATCTACTATGGTAATGTTTTGCATAGCTACACATGTACAGTATATACTGAGTTGCTTATCTCCCTTTTAAAACCAATTTTAAAAAAATATGTATAAATACTATGATTAATACTATTGTGCATATAATTGGGAGATAAGATGTGCAGGCATTGGGGCACAAGGATTCACCTTATCCTACTGGAAAAGTTGAAGGGGGTATGGAAGAAGAGATGGGAGAGAGCAGATTGGATGAGGGGATATCCTGTGGGACTGCTATTCTGGAATGGTGGGTAGGGGAAAAATGGGGAAAAAAATGTAAATCAAAATCTGGAGGAAATGAATGATGTAAACCAGAAGTTAATTAAAAAAAAAAAAAGCCTACCTTGGGAAACTTGAAGCCTATAGGATGAAGAGTCCTCCTCCTCTGGCTAGGTGGTAAACACCCTGAGGACAGGGACTTGGCTTGTTTCTTACACAATGGGAGGGTCTAAGGAAGGCCAGCTTGTAACCCAGGGCATTCCACATAGCCAGGGTTTAATAGACATATGCTGAATGTCACTGAATTTGTTGAATTAGTCAATGAATAAATCATTCATTCATGATTTAAGAAGCTAGTTAAGCTACTTGCCTGGCTTGGTGCTGGGTGGTAAGGATTTAAAGACAAAAAGCAAACAGTCTCTTCCCTCAAGGAATTTATATTCTACTGGGGAACTGTGGGAAGTTATGCTGTCTCTATACCAACATTGTGGTCATTTCCAAAAAGATTAATAGGCTGATCCACACATCTCCTCCCATGCCTGTGAACCCCACTTTATTAAAATGGGGCATGCACCTGTCTGCTTTAGGGATCTGCCATTCTGTTAAATGACCCCAAGTTTCCTTTGCTCTTTTAAATGCCATAACCAGTCCCATGCTTATGTAAAGGGAAGGAGAAGAGACTTAAGCCCAGAGCATTTCTAGAGAGTGGTGGCTGTTCCCATCTGGTTTGAGTGGAAGCAGAAGACGTAGATAACATTATGACGTGGAAGGCAAGGGAGCCTCATCTGCATATAAATAGACCTAATCAGAAATGCAAATTGCAATCAAGAGAAATTTTGAAAGCCTGTGATAACTATGTGATTGTGCAGATAGGGAAAGGTCAAACACTTGTATTGTTAAAGCCTTTAAACTGCTATCAGCCAGCCCCCAGGCTTCCTTTGTAAATGAAATGTGGAAGACATAAATATATGTCAATCAGCAACCAGGGTAGGATGGGGTCCTCAGATTACAGCTTTTTATTGTTCTATCCCCAGTTCTTTCCAGTAACTAAAAACCCTAGAGCTGCCCAGAAGCAGGCCCGATTCAGAAGAAAAACCAGATATAAACAATAAAATAAACATCCTAGTTGCTGTATAATCGAGACTCATGTATAAACCCTCTATTAAATAAAGACAATATAAAATACATTTCCATTTAAACACACTCCACAGCTGACTCTTCTCCATGGATACGGCTCTCATAAACGCAAGATATATCCTTAATGAAGGTTATCACAGCCTCACAGAATGCTAGACTTGGAGAACCATCTGATCTCAAAGGCCATGTCATCCAACCCAGACCTGAGGGAGAAGCCCCTCTACACCATTCCGTAAAAGACAGAACATCCATATCTCACACACACACACACACACACACACACACACACACATTCTTTGCCATACTTTCTCCAATACACTGAAATAACATTCAAATTGATTAATATTGAAAAGCATGATTATGTGATTTAAAAATAAAAGACACAAAGACGAATGCCTTTATCCAGAATTATATCTGTGGTCTTCTGTTGGGTAGCTGAGAAAATCAACATCCAAGAAAAACAGGAAAGGACTAAAAGCAATTGTTTCAACAAGGTGTTATTATTCCTTGTGGGTTCTCTTACAAGACCATTTTTCCTCCTTATTAAAAAAAAAGAATAATTTTTCCACTGACGCTTTCTTAGGATTCAGTGGTAAATTGTTTATGAAATATTTATCATCCTTCTAACTCTTTTCCCCCCCAAACAACAAACTAATGAATCAAGAGAGCCATCTAGTGCCGTACCTTGGAATCTTAAAGAGGGTTTTCACAGGATGCATGTCAAACAAGGGTGGGTCTCCATCCCCCAGCTCTATAGCTGTGATCCCCAAGGACCAGACGTCACATCGAGCATCATAAGAGTAGTCGTACTGCTGTTCGCAGGCAATGACCTATCAGACAAAAGCAGGATGTGAGACATTAACCTTCACTAGCCAGGAGGCCACACCCCCTTCAATGTCATAAGAGGTCTGTCAATCATAGCCTCCTCTCTGCTACCCTGGTTTCACTGAATTAGAATTCCCAAACTAAGAGGAAACTGATTCTTTTCTATTTAAAGATGACTGATTGTTCCACCAATTGGTGTATTCCTTGACTTTAAGAAAAAAAGACAAAACATATGACTACCTGGATCTCTTAGGGTCATCAAAGAACATCTATGTAGTTGCTTTTTAAATTATTATGTCTGTGTCATTGCAACTATTCACAAAATACTGAACAGAGAGAGGCAGCATGATACTGTGGACAGAGGATGGGTCAAGAAGTTGAGTCAAGAAGACCTGAGTTCAGGGCCAGCCTCCAACACTTACTAGCTAAATAACCCTGGGTAAGTCACTTAACCCCTGTTTGCCTCAGTTTCCTCATCTGTAAAATGGGAATAATAACAGTACCTACCTCCCAGGGCTGATGTGAGGATCAGCCTCAAATGAAGTAATAACTGTAAAATGCTTAGTACAGTGCCTGGCATACAGTAAGCATTATATAAATGTTAGCTATTATTAGTATTATCATTGTGGTCTAGTCACTTGAGCTCTCAGTGCCAAAGGAACCCTCTAAGACTCTAGAGATAAACTGCTCATATGCATGGGTACATACCATTTTCACACCAAACTCCAGGTTTTCTTCTATCAATGAAAAAACAGGTCCAGACCAATTATTACTACTACTGCTATTAATAATTAACAACAACCATAATAATAAAAACAATTTATCTTAAAGATAAATGTCATCTTCACTGAGCTTCCAGGGTGACCGAATTGTCTGATAGGAACCTTGCATCAGCAAATGCCAACGGCTAACACCACCTCTTCCACCAGCGCTATGACCTTGAGCAAAACTCGTCTCTGGGACTTAGCTCCCTCATCTGTGAAAAGTGGGGCTGAAATAGCTAATTTCTCTCATGTTTCCCAGAGATCTAACATTAGTAATTAAAATGTGCAGTTTAAAGATCCTTTAAATAAAATTCTCTCTTGCATCTCATAACTGTGCAAGACAAGGAATGAAAGTAAAATCACTGCCAATTAACAGATGAGGAAATTGAAGCAAACAGAAGCCACTTCTCCCAAGTCACCCCCCTAGTAAGGGGCAGAGCCAAGACTAAAACCTGGATCTTCTCATTCCAAGCCCGATATTCTCTCCTCTCTACCATATTGCTTCTCATGAGAATAAAAATAATAGCTGACATTTATGTAGTGCTTTAAAGGTTGGCAAAGCATTTTATTACACGCATTATCTCACTTGAGCCTCACAGCAACCCTATGAAGTAGGTGTTACAAGAATTACAACTGAGGAAACTAAGGCTCAGAGAGCTTTAGTCACACAATTATTAAGTGTCTGAGGGACAATTTGAACCCAGGTCTTTCTGACTCCCAGTCTTGAATGCTCTCCATTATGCCATACTGCTTCTGATCTATACCCCATGGCAGAATCAGTATAAAAAATTCAATTTCCTCAAATGTTGTTTCTTCCTATCAATGTCTATCTGACCTCACTGTTTCCCTTCTCAAAAGCAATAGCTGCTGTGATTGGGACTAAAAGTTACAGAGCAGACTACCACAAGCCTGTCATTCTCAGTTCTCTGTCATCTCCTGTTGTTCAGTCATTTTTCAGTCATGTCCAATTCTCTGTGATCCCATTTGGCGTCTAAAGATACTGGAATGGTTTGCCATTTCTTTCTCCAGCTCATTTGACAGCTGAGGAAACTGAGGCAAACAGGGTTAAGTGACTTGATAAGGGACACACAGCTAGTAAGTATCTGCAGGCAGATTTGAACTCAGGAAGGTGAGTCTTCCTGACTCCAGAACTAGTATTCTATCCACTGGGCTACCTAGTTGTCTATCTGTCACCATGCTGTCCATCTGTCATTGCTCAGTGAACACTAAATCTTATGGGGAGGATTTGTTCCCATCAGCTTCCTGAGACAAATGCAAAGATTCTTTGTATTCAGGCTGCCTTGGGAAAGATCGACTGTTGGGCCAAAGGAAGGGAGAGGGAGGGGAGGCAGGGAGGTGCTTTGGGTACTTTTGTTTGAACTGAATCATTTCCCTCAACTATTTGAGGATGACCTGGGGCCACCTAGAGCGTGACATTCTTCTTCTAGGCCAAAAAGAAAATGTTGGCACATGCTGGAAGTGGTAGCTGGAGGCATACAACACTCCTTTGGTAAAAGCACAGAGCTCTAATTCTTTTTGTTCCTGTTGCTAGCAAGAGACATGCACTGTACAATTAATACCACTGACCTGCCAGCTTTTGAAAAGAGACTCAGACTGAATGGGTCAGAGCTTCTGAGGAAAGGTGAACAGCATAGTCCTTGGCTGGTGTCCTTTGTAGGCAAGCAAGAATTTTTGGAAGGCAGAGCTGCCATTCATGGAAAATGCAGAGGGCCCAACTATACCTCATATTCTGGTTTTATGCAGATCCAAATCCTGTCATTTTTTAAGTGGAGTTCATAGATTCAGAATATTAACGCTAGAAGGAGCCTTGGACCTCACTTAGTTGATATTCCTCATTAGACAGATGAGGAAACTGAAGCCTAAAGAGGTAGGAATATTTTGTCCAAGGACAAATATCTATTTACAGCTAGAGCCAGGACTAGAATGGAGGTCTCCTGAGACATCTAGCCTAGCACTCGGAACTATACAGCACTGTTCTTTGTAGGTCTTACATGATAATTATTTACTTGAAGATGTGGATTTATCTAGGGCTAGAAGAGGGTGTTCTGGATGATGATCCACCTATGAGATGAAATAAGAGGTTACTTTCCCTGGTCTCCAAGGACATTTCACCTCATCTCTTGAGAACCCTAATGTTTCTCTAGCAATGATCCTATATGGCAGTTCTGGGACATTTTTCTTTCTTCTCAAATTAGACTTGGTTCCTCTCTAGGCAATGATCTCTGCTACAAAACCTGTGGCTAAATACAGGTTATACTTGTTAAACTTACTCCATCTCCAACCCCAAAAGTATAATACTTTTTTAAAAAATAAATTTTTGTTGATATCTTTTGCTTTTAAACCAAAATCAAAAAACATTCTTTAAGTACCTACTATACCAGACACTATGCTAAGTACTGAGGGATACCAAAAAAAGGTAAAAACTAATGTCTGCTCTCAAGATGCTCACAATATAAGCACTTGCATTTCTTAGTATATCCTACCCAAGAATTAAAAAAATAGGAAAAATTTTAAAAACAATCAGTGTGGGGCGGCTAGGTGGCGCAGTGAATAGAGCGCCGGCCCTGGAATCAGAAGGACCTGAGTTCGGAGCCGGCCTCTGACACTTAATCCGCACAAACAAAAACCTAGCCGTGTAACCTTGGGCAAGTTACTTAACCCCAATTGCCCTAAAGGGGCGGCTAGGTGGCGCAGTGAGTAAGAGCGCCGGCCTCGGAGTTGGGATGACCCGAGATCAGATCCGGCCTCAGAAAATGAGCACCCACGCATAAATAATGACTAGCCGTGTAACCTTGAGCAAGTTACTTAACCCCAATTGCTTTAAAAAAAAAAAAAAAACAATCAGTGTATCAAAAGAGTCAGACATTATATGCAATTCTCATACCCATGGCTCTCCACCTTTGTAAAGAAGCCAGGATGGGAGAGAATACCTTTCCCTGACTCTTCTTTGAGACCAAGTTTGGTCTATATAATTTCACACCATTCGATTTCAGTTGTTTGGTTATTGTTGTTGTTGTTGTTGTTGTTGTTGTTGTTGTTGTTTCCATTTATATTCTAGTAGTTACTGTGTACGTTATTTTCCTAGTTATGCTTACTTCACTGCATCAGTCCATTTAAGTCTTTTCATGCTTCTCTGTAGTCATGACATTCATCATTTCTTATAGCAAAGTCATATTCCATTAGATTTGCATATTATAATTTGTTTAGTCATTCCCCAATTGATGAGCATTTACTTTGTTTAAAGTTTTTTGCTACCACAAAAAGTGCTGTGATAATTATGTTGATGTATATCAGGACTTTCTCCCAAAAAATAAAGTTAACTATCAAGATGAAGGAGGGGAGAGGGTTAGGATGAAGAGAAATACAGATGTATAAAGTATCTGCTGTCATCAGTTATTTCATTGCATTATGTTGCTGTTCTAAGTATGTGCCTGGTCATATGTTCTGACAAGAATCTAGCTTAGCATCCAATCCAAGAGCTTCACATTCAACTCACTTCAACAGTCATTTATAAAGCATATATTAAGTGCCAGACACCATGAAAGGTTTTGAGATTTAGAGAACATAATCTCTGTCCCCAAGATGTTTCTATTCTGCTAGAGACACACAATGTCTACATAGGAAAGTAGATGTAAAGGGGAGAGGAATGCTATGTGAGGGGGTTGCTGATAAATTAAAATATAAAAATTAAAAAATTAAAATATAAAAATGTATACGACATACTTTTAAGTTTTATCTGCATTAATATTGTCTCTATCACTTTCTTAAGTGTAGACAATCAACAAGACAACAAATCAAGATCTGATTTGTAGCATTTTGTGTATTTCCAAAGTCTAAATACTCTCAAGGATATTTAATAATGGTCCTCATAAACCGGTAGAAGCTGGGTCTAGCACACCCCTGACAAAACCCCTAAAAAGGGGGGTGTATCCTCAGGAAAGTCCTCCTACAGAAAGGGGCACCTTCTATCATCTTATTTATCAACAGGACTAAGCCTGAAAACTGGATAAAGATGGAAAGGAGAGTGGAGCCAAGAAAACTTGTTAGGACATTATTATATGAACCCAGTCATGTGGTGATGGGAATCTGTACTATGATGAAAATGAGGGAGGTGGTTGCAGTGACCTTCAATCTCCCTTAGCACTCTAAACCTATGATCTTAAAGCACTAGCAAGGCAAAAAGAAATTCTACTTTTCTTCTTCTATTTTCATAAATATGAAAAACTCTTACTTGGCTACGGCTAATAGATGAGGTGGGCTTGTTTAATAGGCTGAGAATTGTCAACTGGCCAAATTCTTCTCTTTCTAAAATATAGCCCTCACCTGGCAGAAAGAACTACTGAGCAACCCCACTTCACAACAAAGTTCATAGAATTATACAAAAAAGACTGAACATGATCTGTGGAATGGGAGGATTTGTGAATGGCAATGGTTTAGAATTGGCACAGCCCCTGCAGACAGATGTTTTGGCTTTGTCTACACAGAAAGACTGCTAATTCAAAAGTAAAAGAAAGAAAATGTGTCAATCCATTGATTGTAAAGAGGCAGTCTGGTACAGGGATCTGGCTTTGGGATCAGTATTCAGGTGTGATCCCCAGCTCTGTTACTACCTGTGTCATCTTGGGCAAGTTACTTAACCTCTCTGGGCCTCAGTGTTCCCATCTATAACATTAGGGAGAGTTGCCTCTAAGTGACTTCCAAGTCTGTTCCAGAATTGAACCTATGATCCCATGAGCAAGCAAAGCCTTCTACAGAAAGTCTTTCATTACCCTCCCTTCCTTGCCCCAATTGCTAGTGCCCTCTATCCCTCAACTACCATATATTTACTTATTATTTAGTGTGTGTGTGCGAGAGAGAGAGAGAGAGAGAGAGAAAGAGAGAGAGAGAGAGAGAGAGAGAGAGAGAGAGAGAGAGAGAGAGAGAGTGAAAGAGAGAGAGAGAGAGCGAGCATGTATGTATGTAATAGTCCTTCTGGTAAGGCTTAAACTGGTTGCCTTGAGAGTAGCCTAAGTCACAAAAGACCCTGGGAATTGTTTTCTTCCCAATTTAGGAAGAGAAGAAACTAATGACTTATCAGGATTGAAGGTTAAAATTTTCATAATAGTGGGAGTTTCAAAAGATCTTTTAAGAGAGGAAGGAGGTTGAGAGCATTGGGCATCCATAGCAATATCAGTGAGTTCTCCTCAAATTCACACCTACAAGAGAAACTGTGACAGGCAAAAAGCTAGTGGGCAAGCAGCAAGGCACAGGACAACAATTTTTCTCTGATCTTTCTCATAGACACATGGAGTTAACCCTGTCCCTTTTATCTCTTTGTGACCTTTTCCTTGCTCATTGCATAAGAGTGCTGGACAGCTCTGGGAGCCACATAGGAGAGAATGAACTTTCCTTTGACAAAGATGGAAGCCCCTTCTAACCAGGGGCATAATCAGAAGGCATTTATATGTTTCAAAAGTATACTCCCAAGAGCAAAATTAATTACTATAAATCTGGGTCTTTTCAATCTGTCCAGGGATGTTCTGGTAAATGTTTTAACATTTTAAAAAATACATAAGACATATTTTTAAGTTCAATCTGTATTAATGTTTCCTCCATCCCTTTCTTAAATCTAGAAGATTAACAAAACAATAATTTAATCTCTGATTTGTCTGCTCATTTCTGACATGTAAATGATCACTCTGAAATTTTAGCAATTGGTTATTGCTACCAGCTGGTCAGAGCTGGCTCCAGAACCTCTCTGAATCTGCTCGGAAAGACCACAAACTCTATCTGGTTATTTTTATACTTGCTTTTGGTTTCTCCAAGAGAAAGCAAGCCTCTTGAGAGCAGGCACTATTATTTTTGTCTTCATGTCTCCAGCACCTTGCATAGCGCCTGGCACAAGAGGCAGACACTTCATAAATGCTTGTTGATTAATCCATGATGTTGAAGAAGAGACATTCTGGACCAGTGTCTAATTAAACCTCCTACCTGTGTCTTGAGTTCCTACCACAATGCAAGGTGCCATGAAGTCTAGCTGACTGGTTTTCACACTGCTACTGCCACACTGCCTTGCAAACCAGACGTCCGGGAGCCATGGCTAGCAGGAGCTATGTCACTTAGCTCCAACTCCTGCCCCAGACCCTGCTTCTTCCATCTTCTATTCCTATATCCCAAACCAAAACATTCTTTCTTAAGCATCCCTTTACTATGTGTGTTGTCCTCCCTTGTTAGAATGTATGCCCCTGTAGGGCAAGGACTGTCTCACTTTTGTATTTATAGCCCTAGTGTATATCACAGTGAGTCATAATGAAGTATATTAATAAATGCTTCTTTTCATTAATTCTTTCTGTCATTCATTCATTCAACCATAGGATCTTTATATCTAGAAAAGACTCCGTCCCTACTCCCACCCTAGGCACATTTCTTCTCCACTGAGACTTTGCTGCCAGGACCAGGGAAGGTGATAGTTTCTTCAAAGCATAGTCTCTCTTTAGTCAGGGGATCCAAACAAACTAAAGATTTCCATGCTTCATCTAAGCTGCTGGAAATCCTTTGGTGGAAGGGACACTCCTGAGTTCATTTCCCTTGCTCATCAAAACCACCTTGTGAGGCAGAGATGACAAGTGGCATTATCCCTATCTTATAGATGAAGGAACTGTCGCTCAGGGAAATTAAGTTCCTTATTTAAGGTCAAACTGCTAATGTCAGAGGTGGGATCTAAGCTAACTCCAGTATTTCTTTCACTATACCACTTTGCCTCAGAAAAACATCCCTCCCAAACAGAAGCCTGCCGTTTTTTGTTCTCCTCTCAGAGTACTTTCCTAGAGCAACTTTCTATTTATGTGGCTCTTAGAAGTGATAAGATTTAGAGGTGGCAAGGTGATGCAGTGAATAGAGCATCGCCCCTGGAGTCAGGAGGTCCTGAGTTCAAATCTGGCCTCAGACACTTAACACAAAAATTAGCCATGTGACCTTGGACAAGTCACTTAACCCCAATTGCCTTCCAAAAAGCAAAAAAAAATAAATAAATAAAGAATTTTTTAAAAAGAAGTGAGAAGATTTTAAGATGCCTGTTAAGAGAATGCATCTCCCCTGAAGGTCATCCCTTTTCTCAGTCAGATTCTCTATCAATCTAGCCTGAAAACCCAGAAATAATTCCCTTAGGAAGAAAAGAGGGAAAAAATCATTCTCCTTAGCTCAGCTTTCTCCTTGTCTCCAGGTGAAGTAAAATTGGCACCTTGACAATGACATAAGGAGACATCTGATTGGTCTTTGTTCCTTCATTCTCTTGGAAAAGAGTGATCTCCCAAAAGAAGATGTGGAATCAGCTGATGCCTTATTGCACTTAGAACTCAAGTGTGGCATAGTGGATGTGAATAAAAACAAAGAGAGATTTTAATTATCCACCCACCCACAGACAAATATTATTAAGCACCTGCTGTGTGCGATGCACTTTATTAGGTTCTGGGTATACCAGTGTGAAATAGTGGAAAGAATCCTGGGTTTATACTTGGAAGACATTGGGTTCAAATTCCAGGTCTCCAGCTTATTGCTGGCATAACTGTGGATAAGTCAGACTCACCTCTTGGTTTTCTAATTTGTAAAGTGAGATAGTAGTGCTAATTGACCTCAAAGGTCTTTTTCAGCTCGAATTCTAAGATCATAATCCTAATAACAAATGTATTTCTGCTTTCAAGGTACTTACAAGAAATACTAGTAAACAGCAAAGTGCCAAGGTAATTTTCCTGACCATGGTCTAACCATTCAACCTTCCTAATCTATAAACTTTAATAGCTCTTCATCACCACTATGATCAAATATAAACATCTCTGTTTACCATTTAAAATGCTTTACAACCTGGCCCCTTCCTACTTGCTACTCCCCTCCACCCACTCTCTGGTCTACCCATTCAGGCCCACTTATTATTCCTCACACATTACATCATGCCATCTACCCTCTCCACACCTTTGTGATGGCTGGTCCCCTTGCCTGGAAAGTTCTTCTCTTCCCCTCCACCTCTTGGAATTACTGGATCCCTTTAAGACTGTCTTTCCTGCTCCTCCTGGCTACTAGTGTCTTCCTTCACTGTCCCTCCCTTCCTCCATAAGGTTATTTAGTATTTTTTTTTGTCCTTTTGGAGGGGGGATGGCAGGGCAATTGTATTTAAGTGACTTGCCCAAGGTCACACAGCTAGTAAATGTTAAGTGTCGGAGGCCAGATTTAAACTCAGGTCCTCCTGACTCCAGGGCCAGAGTTTTACTCATTGCAACACCTAGCTGTCCCCTAGTATTTCTTTTGTATTTAATATATATATATATATATATATATATATATATATATATATATATATATAAATATGTACATATTGTCTCACCTTAATAGAATGTAAGCTCGAGGGCAGAGAATCTTTCACTATCTTTGGTATCCTTCAGCACAATGCCTGGCCTGGCTCTTAATATATGATTATTGAATGTCTAATGGATGTTATATTGCTTGCTTTCTCAATGGGTGGGGGAGGGGCTGGAAGGAGGGTTAGAATTCAGAACTGAATTTTTTTTAATGTCGAATTTTTTTTTTTAATTTAGATGCTTGTTGACTGATGGATTAGTTGTTATTGTTGTTCAATCATTTCAGCTATGAAATAATGTACTCCAAACAAACTCCATTTGTTTTTTGTTTTTTTTTTTTTGGCAAAGATATAGGAGTGGTTTCCCATTTCCTTCTCCAGTTCATTTAATAGATGAGAAAAGTGAGGCAAACAGGGTTAAGTGACTTGTCCAGGGTCACACAGCTAGTAAGTGTTGAGGCCTGATTTTAACTCAGCTCTTTAGTTCTTCCTGACTCTAGACCTGGCACTCTGCACATTATGGCACCACCTAGCTGCCTGATAGATTAGTAGAAGAGCTAAAATATGTTATGTAAATAATAAACCCAGAAAGCGGTGTAAGATAAACGCCATATATGTCACACAAAGTGTTATGAGTGTGAGGGCTTTTCTGGATCTAACATTCTATGACTATTAATTATCTCAAAGGAAGAAGGTTTTCATGCATGGGCCTGGGTTTGCTGTGGAAATAGAAATAAATGTTTATTTTCAGTATACTAGAAGAAATTCAGAGGTCATCCTGTCCCACTCATTCACTTTATAAATGAGGAAACAAAAACCCAGAAAGGTACAGTCATTTCTCTTAAATCACACAGCAAATTCAGGCCTAGATTTTAGACCTCCAGATTTCTAGGTCTGTGTAAAAAGTTCACTATAATATGTGAAAAAATTCACTATAACATTCAGGTTGATGGAAAAGAGAAATGAGGAGATTTGCTTCTCCTCCCTAGTAATCCATAAAATAGCCAAACACCTGCTGAGTAGAAGCCAGGCCAAGCCGAGCTAATAGCTCCTTTAAGGAAAATGAGCTTCAGGAGCGGAGGAAGAAAAAACTACTGATAGCTAACATGAATATAGCGCTTTAAGGCTTGCAGAGTAATTTACATACGTGGACTGGCTGAATCCTTACAGCAATCCTATGAGATATACATCCTTATTATACCCATTTTGCAGACAGGGAAAATGAGACTTAAAGACATCATATCAAAGATCATAGAGCTAGTGTCAGCTACATCTTCCCGACTCCCAAATCCAACATTACCCATGCTGCCTTTCTTGGTACTGGTACACAGCCAGACTATAGCCAGATTGCTGACTTGAAGACAAAGCAATGGCTTTTCTAGGCTGAAAGTCAAGTGTTACTTTGGGAAGAATCATAAAACTAAGGCCATAATTCCCAGGGCTATCTATTTACCAAAGATCCCAGATTGATGTTGCCATTACCCATTTCCTCACTCAAAGGGATAATCAGATTTCATAGCAGTTTATACCAGTGTCAGCAGGGGAACCATTCCACAGAGTATGCATGGGGATGAGCATGTGTTCTGGCCTCTTGCTAAAGAATATTCATGACCTATTGGCTCCTACTGGTCCTCAAGGGTCCCATTACTAAAGGCTATGTTGAAGATAATTAGTAAAAATGCCAGGAAGAACCACTCCCTCAGCACAGCTTAAGATCTACCCAAAAGTGCTCTCTCTGCCTCTTTCTGTCTCGTCTGTGTGTGTGTGTGTGTGTGTGTCTGTCTGTCTTGTCTGTCTGTCTGTCTCTGTATCTGTCTCCTCTCTCTCCCTCTCTCTGTCTCTGTCTCTCTGTCTCTCTTTGTCTCTCTGTTTCTGTGTGTGTGTCTCATCTGTGTGTGTGTGTGTGTGTGTGTGTGTGTGTGTGTGTGTGTGTGTGTGTGAGATCTCTCTGTCTCTTTCTCTCTGTCTGTCTCTCTCTTTCTCATTTTCACTCAGCTGTTCTTTTGGATCACATCCAACTAGATGTCCCTTGGAGTTCCAGAAAGAGAAAAGAGGTGATTCTGCTCCCTCTACCCTTTCTTCCCCAGCAGCTCCATTGTAGCCCCCAAGTGTAAGGGTTATGGGATTTAAAGATCTTCCATGCCCCATTGGACTTGCTGACATAGCAGGAAGGGGAGGGGCAAGAGGAAGCGGAAGACGAGTTAGAGTTCCGGTGGGGACTGGCGGTGGCCGCGGCAGCAGCAGCAGCAGCAGTAGCAGCCAAGATAGAGGTGGAGGCACAAACTCCTTTTTGAGCCAGCCAGAATTTCTGCTAAGGACTCTTGTTGGGTACTGCCAGGGAACAGAACTGCGGGGGGGCAGAGCTGTTGTGAGCACGCTTCCTGGATGCTGAGCAGTTGCTGTGAGTGGGGAGAGAAGGACCTTTGCCTGAGGTAGCCTGTTCTGTTTTGAAGGCTTAAGACTGTGGTTGGTTACTACATTAACTACTTGTGCCAATTTCATAACTACTCTGATGGCTTTGACTTTCTGGTTTTGGGACTCAGTTATTTGGTATTTTAGTAAATTATCTGGCTTTATCCCCCATATAGAGAGCTTGATATATTTTGTGATTAATAACCACATAAGCCTATTTATAATTGCCATAGGCATAGTGAATATTGCATTGTTAATACATTTGGCGATGAGGATGGGATCACAAAATATCAGGCCTCTATTTGGAAGCAGGGGGGCTTTAGAGGGAGAAATGGCTATGCCAGGATGGGAGGATTTGCCTTATTCCTCTCTAGCCAGAGAATGGGCCAAAAGTACAGGGCCCTGTGAAAACTGGGAACCAAGACTAAAAGAGGGAGAACCTGGAGATTTGGAAAGATGCTTGCAAGGAATACCTATAGAACCAGGCAAAGAGTTGGCAGGAGTGTGCAGGAGAGGCTGGGTCCTGCTAACAAGTTATCACCTCATGTGTAAAAGTAGGGATAAGCTGCTGGAGGAAAGAGCTCAGATGGCTAGGGAGTTGGCTGGTTTGCTTGAGGATTCTCCTGTGTCACAGCATTCAGAAGAGCAAACTGGAGGGACTCAGGTGGTCCAGGAAAAAGCTACTGTTCATGTAGCTAAAAGGAAGCAAAAACCTAGCAGAAGAAATGTGCATGCAGCTTTTGTACAGGCTGGGCAGAGTTGCCTAGACAACTGCCAGGAGAATGCGTGTGTGGAGAATGCAACAAGGTTAGATGAGGAGTCTTCTAACATAGAAGTTCTCCCCATACGAAGAAGAAGACAGGAGAAGTGCCAGGGCGAAACAGAGTCCAAGGAGATAATTGAGGATTTCACTCAACAGGAGATTACTGACATATTGAGTAGATTCACCCAAAGAATGGGAGAGTCTTTAGTGTCTTGGATAGTAAGAATCACTGATGAAGGCGCTGGAGGAATAACACTGGACAGTGAGGATTGCTTAAAATTCATAAGTATCAGTCAGAATCCTTTTGTCCACTAAGCTTTTAGGGACTACCATGTGGGAGGAGGCCTCAGAAACACTACTCTGTTAGCTTTAGTTGCACAGGGATGCAGAAAGCAATATCCTACTGTCTCTATGTGGCCTAGTGGAGACAGACCCTGGTACTCACTTAGAGACTGTATGAGGAAGCTAAAGGAAGAGGTAATGAAAACTACCATCATGGTTGGAGATGCAAATGCATATCATGAAACCCCCCTAGGAGTTCCTCATAGAAATATCATAGTGAAGACTGCTCCTCCTGCTTATAAGCACTTAATTCTGACTTTATTAATTGGAGAAATAGGACACCCTCTTTCAGAGGTGCTGGATAAGATTTCACAATTAAGTGACCTAGGGGAATGGGGACAAGATAAATTGCCTAGAGAGAGAAGAGTACATAGCCAGAGGATTCAGAGACAAAATAGACCAACTAGAAGGGAACTGTTTTTTGCTCTATTGAGAGCAGGGGTGGACTTTAGAAGAATAGATGGTATTCCAACTGAAGAGCTGCATAAGCTGTACCAAGAAAAGGTACTTAACATTAGAATGAATAGGGAAGCAAGAACCACCCCTGCAGGTACTCCTGAATCAGAATCTTTGTATCCAAGTTTGCCCCACCTTCAGGGTGAATAGGAAATAGGCCAGGCCCCAGCCCAGATTAAAGAAATATACAGAGGAGATTGTAGACCCCATATCAGTTTAACAATATATTGGAAGAATGGATCAACTACTGTGACTAGGGCGTTGCTAGATACTGGGGCTGAGGCCACACTTATCTATGGAAACCCTGATAAGTTTAAACATGGAATCCCTATTACCATCACAGGTCTAGGAGGGGCTGAAATATCAGCCAGACAAGTTGAAATAACAATGAAAATTGGGCAGTTACCTAAGAAAGAATATACTGTGGTTGTTGTACCTATTCCTGAATACATAATTGGAATAGATATATTGAGAGGCATGACTCTGAATTTACCTGAAGGAAGATACCAATTTGCTGTAAGGAAGATAGGAATTAATACAGTTTTAGTGGGAAAAATAAAAATGGACCCAATCATTTTACCTGAACCTTCTGAAGTAATTACTTTAAAACAGTATCGTGTGCCAGGTGGGCAAGATGAAATTACCACTACTATAAAGGAATATGTTGAAGCAGGAGTGTTAGTCCCTACAACCACAAGATGGAATAATCCTGTCTGGCCAGTAAGAAAATCAGATGGGACATGGAGAATGACAGTGGACTAGAGACAATTGAATAAGGTGACTCCTCCTTTGTATGCTGCTGTTCCAGATACCATCACCTTAATAGAAAGGATCCAGAAATATGATGGGACTTGGTATGCAGTTACTGACTTAGCAAATGCCTTCTTCACCATCCCAATAGACCCTAAACAATGGGACCAGTTTGCTTTCACTTGGCAGGGTAGACAATATACTTTCACCCGCTTGCTGCAAGGGTACCTACATAGCCCCACTATTTGTCACAGGATTGTGGCTGAACAGTTAGATGAATTAATGCTGCCTGGTATACAGCTTACCCACTACATTGATGATATCATGATACAGGGAAAAGATGCAAAAGAAGTGGAGAGAAGTTTGACCCTTCTAATTGAGCATATGAAAAGTAAAGGGTGGGGAATTAACCCTGCAAAGGTTCAAGGACCAGCTCAAAATGTAAAATTTTTGGGTATACAATGGAACAAGGGACTACGAGAGATTCTTCCACAAGCCCGACAAAAGATTCAGGACTTTCCTATCCCTACCAATAAGAAGGAAGCCCAAAAGTTCATAGGAATGTTTGGGTACTGGAGGCACCACATTCCACATTTGGGACAGATTTTGAAACCTTTGTATAGAGTCACTTGAAAGAAATATGAATTTGATTGGGGACTTGAGCAGAGTAAAGCTTTTGAAGAAGCCAAGGCTGCCATACAATTGGCCCTAGATTTGTGGCCCATGCAAAATGGTCCAGTGGAATTACAAGTGACAGTACAAGATGATTATGCAAACTGGAGCTTATGGCAAAAACAGCAAAGCAGAAATGTACCCTTGGGATTTTGGTGTAGGAATCTCCCTTCATCTGGAGTCCAGTATACACCTTTTGAAAAGCAGTTGTTAGCTGCATATTGGGCTTTGGTGGAGACTGAACAATTGACTCTGGGCCATGAAGTGGTATTAAGACCTGGAATCCCGATTATGACCTGGGTAATGAGTACCCCAGCTTCTCACAGAATTGGACATGCCCAAGAGGCTAGTATAATCAAATGGAAGTGGTATATTCAAAATAGAGCGAAAACTGGCAAAAGTGGAGTTTCTGCTCTACATGAATCTGTAGCAAATGTAGGAATTGAGAGGAATGACACACCCCCTGAGCCAAAGCAACAGTTAGTACAATCCTCTGTAAAATGGAATGAGGGATATGATGGACTAACTGAAGAACAAAAGAGACATGCATGGTTTACTGATGGGACAGCAAAATATTTGGGCCAAAAGAGACATTGGAAAGCAGT
The DNA here is from genome assembly GCA_011680675.1 of Gymnobelideus leadbeateri. Taxonomy (NCBI): domain Eukaryota; kingdom Metazoa; phylum Chordata; class Mammalia; order Diprotodontia; family Petauridae; genus Gymnobelideus; species Gymnobelideus leadbeateri. The sequence continues at coordinate 169,454 of WOXC01004431.1, forward strand.
GGCCTATAACCCATGTACTAGAAGGACTTTGGAAAGTACTGGGATAGGTGGAAGTAGTCAGTATGCTGAACTTATGGCAGTACATCAAGCCATCAAAATAGAACAAGGAGGACAGTGTCATATATTCACTGATTCACGGGCAGTAGCTAATGGGTTAGCTACATGGATGCCCATGTGGAAAAATCAAAATTGGGAGATTCATGGCAAACTAGTCCGGGGCAAAGAATTATGGGAAGATGTCTGGAATATGTCTTTGGTCACTGACTTGTCAGTTTTTCACGTAGATGCTCATGTGGCCCTCACCACGCCAGAACGTGAGTATAATGCTCATGCTGATCGACTGGCAAAGATTGCTACTCAACATATTGTCCCTACCTTGACAACAACTGATGACCCAATATTAGCAAAATGGGTCCACCAAACGGCTGGGCACTTGGGGGTTCAGGCCACACACCGGTGGGCACAAGATCGAGGTATTAGTATCTCTCAGTCGCTGTTAAAACAGATAGCAGCAGAATGTCATATATGTCAATTGGAAAAGGAGCGAACTGTCCCTCGGGTAGTAACTGGAGAGATAGCAAGAGGAAAAGTTCCAGCCCAAATCTGGCAAATAGATTATATTGGTCCACTACCACAAGATAAAGGATGTAGATTTATATGTACTTGTGTTGACACCTATTCGGGTGTATTAGTGGCTTGTCCTTATAAGAATGCTACCCAGAAAAACACTTGTAAAACTCTAGATCTCATAAGTCTATATTATGGAACCCCAATGCAGATTCAAAGTGACAATGGGTCACATTTCAAAGGTAATGAAATGAAGAGATATTGTATATTAAACAATATAGAATGGATATATCATATTCCTTATTATCCAGAAGCATCTGGGTTAATTGAAAGAATGAATGGATTACTGAAAGAACAGTTAAGGAAGTTAAGTTCCAATAATTCGTATCAACATTGGAAGGATAATTTGTTCATGGCTTTACGTAATTTGAATAATAGGCCATTGGGGGGAAGTACACCTCTAGCCAGAATGATGACACCAAATCTGCAAATTAGAAAACAACAAACACATAAGATCCCAAATATTGAGTATTGGACCTTGAGGCCAGATGTCCCAGCACCATACCCAGGAATACCTGGTTCGGTGGGATATGATTTACATTGTTTAGAGGACTTTTGGTTAGATAGAAAAGAAATAAAAAAAATATCCACTGGGATATGCATAAGAATCCCTCAAAATCACTTTGGACAGATTTTACCCAAATCAGGATTAGCAGCCCAAGGAATACATGTATTAGCTGGAGTAATAGATTCTAATTATCAAGGAGAAATTGTTGTGACATTCCATAATTTAGGTGAAGGGCCCATACAGATTCGTAAAAATGAGAGGATAGTCCAAGTGATTATCGTTCCTTGTAAAACAATACCACTTGTAAAAACTGACCCTCCTCCCAAAATGACTGTCAGAGGAACTGAAGGATTTGGTTCTACTGATAGAATAAAATTGGGAGCTAAAGTATGGGTAAAAAGGAAGCCAGATGATATTCCAAAGGCTGCAGAGATTATAGCACATGGGAGGGATAACACTGTAACTATTGTTTATTCCGGAGAAGATGATTACAAAATTGTACCCTTAACTCATATATTCTACTGTGAGTGAGGCTACAGTAGTCTGGTTATTTTCTCTTTGCTTTTTCTTGGTTTTTTGTCTGTTTACCTTGTTTGCCAGATTTGTTTCCACAGGCTTGGTACCCTCCACCTGTAGACGCCCGATAGCTTAAGCTGGATGTCACCCCCTGTCTGCAACTGTGATGTGTCACCCTTGGACTTGGCATCAAGCACAGTAAGAACTGACCTCTCAAATGGGACCCCTTGGGACAGGGACAGCTCTACATCCGATTTCAGCAGCAAGTAGCCATGGAAGAAGAGATCTTCGCCCCTTACCCCAAGATATCGGGGCCCCATTTGTTCGGGGGGGAATGATGGGGAGCTTGTGCTCAAACCCCACCCTGAAATATTGTTTTCTGTTTTCTGTGTTTATTGTGTGCTATCTTTGTTATATTGTTGTAAAATTCTGTTGATACCAGTTATTCCTAATATACTTTTGCCAAGTAAGGGACATGAAAGATCTTGGGGCCGAATGTAAGGGTTATGGGATTTAAAGATCTTCCATGCCCCATTGGACTTGCTGACATAGCAGGAAGGGGAGGGGCAAGAGGAAGCGGAAGAAGAGTTAGAGTTCCGGTGGGGACTGGCGGTGGCCGCGGCAGCAGCAGCAGCAGCAGCAGCAGCAGCAATAGTAATAGCAGTAGCAGCCAAGATAGAGGTGGAGGCACAAACTCCTTTTTGAGCCAGCCACAATTTCTGCTAAGGACTCTTGTTGGGGACTGCCAGGGAACAGAACTGCGGGGGGCCAGAGCTGTTGTGAGCACGCTTCCTGGACGCTGAGCAGTTGCTGTGAGTGGGGAGAGAAGTACCTTTGCCTGAGGTAGCCTGTTCTGTTTTGAAGGCTTAAGAATGTGGTTGTTTACTACATTAACTACTTGTGCCAATTTCATAACTACCCTGATGGCTTTGACTTTTTGGTTTTGGGACTTGGTTATTTGGTATTTTAATAAATTCTCTGGCTTTATCCCCCATATAGAGAGACTGATATATTTTGTGATTAATAACCACATAAGCCTATTTATAATTGCTATAGGCATAGTGAATATTGCATTGTTAATACACCAAGCTAGAACATGGCAATGGGGATTAACATGGGACCTCAAGCTCCCTTCTGTTTTGAGTTTCTTTTCCTGAGCACAAGTCACTCTCTTGAGAGATAGACATTTCCAGCCTCATGAATTCAAGCAGCCCAGAGAGTTTGGATCAGGGCTGCTCTCCCAGTGGGAAGTGCTTCCTACAACTAGGCTCTTCTTGAGGAGAAGATGGCCACTGCCAAGAGGAGGACACAGATGAAAGAAATAAGCCAATCTAAGCCATTCCTAGATGGCCCAAGGATTGGAACTTCATATGTGTGAGTAGTCAGTCAGTAGATCTCCAAAGGAAATGCTAGTGCCAAAGTTCAGCACCCCCACAAGTCTTAGGAGAATCTTCATCTCCTCAGACAGAATGATAGAAATGATGGATTATTGTTTCATCTTTTAAAAATTTGTAAATATGTGCTTAGGAAGGGCGGCTAGGTGGCACAGTGAATAAAGCATCGACCCTGGAGTCAGGAGGACCTGAGTTCAAATCCGACCTCAGGCACTTAACACAAAAAAACTAGCTGTGTGACCTTGGGCAAGTCACTTGACCCCAATTGCCCTACCTTCCCCCCCTCCAAAAAGAAAACAAAAAACATGCTTAGTAATCTTCCATTCTGTAAGCATCCTTTTTTATAATAAAAGAAATAAATAGTTATGCTATACCTAATATCTACTACATTGTAGAGTGATTCCCTTTCTAAAAAGTACCTTGTTAATCCTTTTTGGGGAGACCATAGGCACAATCCACGAGCCTTGGTGAAGAGATTTTCTCTGATGCTGGGGGAGGGGTAATGAGCAAGAGAGTTCAAGCAAAGCCTATTTTTTCCTCTCCCCCCGGACTCAGTGCTCTGAGTGCACAGTAGGAATCCTATGTAGGAATGAGGTCCCTTAGGCCGGGGGTAGGTGGGGAGGGTGGAGTTTGCCACATTTCTCTCATGGATATATTATATTCAAAGAGAGGGAGAGAAAATTTAAAACTTATGGATGTGAATGGTGAAAACTAAAACTAAATAATTTAATAAAAAAATTTTAAAGCATAAGTTTTATCTCCCCCATTAATCCATTATGTCCTTAAAGGGGGGGTGGGGGTGAGTGTTCTAGCACAGTGCATTGCAGACAGTAGGCACTTAATAAGTAATCAGTGGACAAATGCATTGGGAAGCTATCAGAAACCTAGCTCTTTTTTCCTAGGTCAAATAATCTCCCAAATATTGGCTCTATGACCTAGATAAGGCAGAGCCTGCATCACCTAAACCCAGATAGCCTTTTCCTTTTAGAAGTGAAAGGGGCATTCATTCTGCTCTCCAGAGAGATAATAAGACTCCTTTACAGTTCAATCCAGCTAAGTTCCAGTTGAAAAGGTTGTGAGTTAATGCATTTGATGAGCACTAAGTCTCAGAATTAGAAGACAAGGAGAAAGCAGTTCAGTTGTCCTTTAGCTCCCCTTCCCCTAGGAGAGAGAAGTTCCTACCAAGTCTTCCACTAATCTCATCCCTTTCTGGACCACTTCCCCACCCCCCCAACGCCCCACCCAGGATGGGTTCACTGGGTAGGACAATGTCCTGGACACTAAATCAGACTCAGCATTTTTCCCTCCCTGCATTCTTCTCTGGCTTTAAGAGATTTAGTATTTATTTAGATCATCAATAGATTTTTGTTGTTATTATTACCAACATTTTCCTTGGCTACAGGAGTCAGGCAGTTCAGTGCAATGACAGGGAAAAACCAGCTGTCAGCAGCTCTTCTATTGAAGAGGCACCAGGGACTGTGCTTGATAAAGAAATTCCCTGAGCTGCAAGGTTTAATTTGGACTTTTCCACTCATTTACTGGGTGATTTTTATAAGTTATCTAACTTCTCTGGGCCTTACCATATTCACCTCCAAATTGAGCTTCTCCCCCAGCCCATGGAAAATGCTGATTAAATAAATAGCGCTTAAAATGTTTAGTGTGGCTGTGATAAGATTGGGCTTGCAAGGCCAGCACACTTGATACTGTGTATTTGGTCATCAATAAACTATGTGCCAAGGACTGTGCTATGTGTTCTTTCTTCCTGGCTACTTTAAATGCAATTAAAATAAATTACCACCAGATAGAGCACAGTGCCTATATACAGTATGTACTAAATGAAGGTTTGTTGACTGACTGAATGATGTAGTTGGGACAGGAGTACAAAACATTGACAAAAGCCTGCAATACTGTGTATGTGTGTAAAGGTGCAAAATGAAAGATATATTTTAATATCATATCTTAGCAATGAATTTTAATGACAGGAAATCATATTTTCCATGGGATATAGTTATTTATTTTGTGCTAAATGAAATGTCAGCATAGCTCAAGTTAGAGATCAAGTTAGAGATCAAGTCTTAAGTCAGAAAGGTCTGTGTTTAAGTTCTGACTGACACAGATGAGGCTGTGTGACCCTGGGCAAGTCACTTACCCTCTCAGTGACCCTGGCAATTCCCTAAGATAGAAGATGCAGAGCAATTACTGCTCTGCTTTGACAGAGGGAGTTTCTACCCTGGGAGTTCCTAACACCAATTAAAACAGGTCTGGTTCAAGTCAAGTGGCACATGGAGAGGTTTCAAATCCTGCTGGCCACTTACTTATTACTTATGTGACCTAAGGCAAATCATTTTATTTCTTTGAACATCAGTCTTCTCACTTATAAAATTGTCAATTCAACTTCCAAAGTCACTTCCAGCTTAAGGTCTGCAATGCTATGACAGTAACCCAACAAACCAATGGCACAATATTCAAATACTGAGGGATGCAATTTTGAAACTAGGCCTAGAATAAAGAATTTCTCTTTGGTAAGCAGCTAGGTGGTAAAGTCTGTAAAGCCCTGGACTTGGAGTCAGGAAGGCCTGAATTCAAATTCTACTTCAAGCACTTACTTAACTGTAGTGCCCTGGGCAAGTCACTAGTTCCCTCTCTGGGCTCAGTGTCCTCATCTGTAAAGCAAGGACTTCACAAGGTTGTTGTGATGATCATTTAATATATCGTATTTAGAGCACTTTGCATAATCTCTTGTTGTTATCATTATTTGTTATTTTATTTTTATTTTTATTATTATTATTATTGGCTTTCCAGTGGTTGGATTGTAGTGCCTTGGCCATAGTTTCCTGGCCTGAAGCACTAGGCTTCCCATCTACCACAAATTTTGGAGGATACCCAGTAAAGACAAGAAAGACAAGCTAAGCCCCCTCCTTGTGGGAAGTACAGGGCTCAGGAAGATAAGGTAACTCCTCCTCCAGACCCTTCTGCCTCAAGTTTCTTCTTAGAACTAAATGAAAATGAAGGATGAGAGTCCTTGGGACAGCTGAAATTTCCACCGTGTACAGCTATGTAAGAACCAAGTCCCCTCGTCTCAAGGACTTTCACAATCAGTAAATACCATCTGTGTTGAGCTGAAGGAAAAGGGCTGATAAAACTTGCCAACATCTGAACCCTGGCATTCAGAGAACCTAGATTTCCTCAGAATGATAATTAATTCAGTGCACTTATTAAAGTTTCTATCTAACCTAAGGAGGAGGAGAAAATACTGAAGTGAATTTTACTTTCCTCATGAAGTTTTTAACAAATGCTGTCAAAGTAATTAAGTACCTTACAATTTACAAGTACTATTAAAACAGCACCTTCTACCCTGGAAGAATGTGTTACATGTGGCCATGGAAAACAATTTTCTTTATTTAAAAAAAGCAACTGATATTTAATTTCTTTCCTGTTTCCCCCACCCCACTCCCCCATCCCTGGAAAGTGTATTTTGTTTAATGTTAAGTTCTGAAATAAATCAAAGCTAGGAATTGAGGAATAAAGTGTTTTTAGTGGAGAACAAGATAACAAATCTGCCACCCTGGGTGTTGTCCATGTTCCCAAACCAGAGACCCATGATAAAGATTTTTATACCTTTGGGAGTGATGCATGATGGGACCTGGACCCCTAAAAGGTCTTTGAATGCAACCCAGTGCCTGCATTTTCCCTTATATTCAGCAGCCCAGATCTCTAGCACCTCTGTCCAAGGCCACTGGCCCACCTAAATGGCTAATTAGCTTACTTGACATTTCTTTCACAGTGGCTCTCCCCAGTAGCCTACCCCAGAATACTTGCATATACAAACAGCTCTTTAATCCCATCCAGATAACCTAATCAGCCTACTTGATAGTCCTTTCACTGTAGCACCTGGTCTCCTCAGTCCACCTAGGTCACCTAATTAGTTTATTTGACATTCCTTTCACTGTAGCTCTTGGCCCAGCCCAGACTACTTATATAAAGGCCACTCCTTAATCCTTAAATCACCTAATTAGTCTACTTGATATTCCTTTCACTGCTGCACCTAGCCCACCCAGACTACTTACCACTCCTTAATCCCATCCAGATCCTTTCACTATTCTTTTTGTATATAAGCATCAGACTCACTCCTATTAAATTGCAGGTTCACTAGAAATCCTGCCCACCCCTATTGGCCTTACAATAAACTGCCCCTTTGACTGGAAGATGGTTTGAGTGCGCGGATTCATTCTGATGGGGTCCTTGTGATGTATATATATGTCTGTAGTATCAATGTGTAACATCAGTTTGTAAATGGGGTGCTTTGGGATCTATGTCTGTAAAATCAATTTGTAAAACCAGTCTGTAAGATCACATTTCCACCCCCCAACCTCAGAGCATTGACTCTTCCCCTTCCCCCTTCCAGCACTCTGCCCAGCAACAACTCATGACCTGTTTATCTCTGCTTGAAATAATAAGTTTTGTAAATGTTATCTCCCTTAGTTAAGAGTGGCCAGCCCCACCATAAATTCTTCAATATCTTATCTATAGGATAACTCCTTAGTCAATTATATACCCACACTGTCTCTGATGACCTTGGTGGGTGGCAGACTGGGCACTCTTTAGTGACGTATCAGGCCTAAAACCACACCTCCAGCTAGCCCTCCCTTAAGCTATTTCCCAGTGTATCATGGGCAATACACCTGCACAGTTGATATTAAAAGTGAATGGTCCTTTGAGCACTGACCACTCTTTAACTCCTCCCTGATCCCACCCTTACTCACCTAGTTAGCATAATTGACACCTTAAAACTATGCCTGCGGCCTCTGCGAGTTTGCAGGTTTCATAAGAATCTAGCCCCTGTTCTCTACAGCGTAACAATAAACTTTGCAATTTTGGCTTCAAAGTTTGCTTGAGCCTGGTGAATTCCTTCCAGACTGGATGCCAGGGTGCATCCCTGGCAGAACCACTTACCCTCCCCCCCTCCTTATCACCCTTCCCTCTTCAATTCCACTTCCACCCTGTACCCTGACATTTGGGGTTGCCAGCAACCCCCAAACCACATCAGGAGAACAAGAGGAAGAGTTTGGGTAGCAAGGCCTGGTCTTGAGACCCCTGTTGCTCTGGGCAATCCGAACAAGGAAAACCTACTTCATTCTGGATGTTTTGCCCTTCCTGTCATGAATCCCTAATGGAAGGGGTAAGAGTATCAGAGGCTTCAATCTGGCTCTGGCTGGCTTTGTTTGAAAGGAAAGGCTTTAGGGTAGGCTCTTAAAGTGTGGCTCAGTTCTACCTAATCTGCAAGGACATTAAGGGAGTTCTGGAGTTGCTAGCGTGATTAAAAGATAGCGACAGTTAATGTTACATTTGGTATTTTTATGTTACATTTTGGTATAGTTTTCTGTCAGCTTTTATAAGATGCTCAAAAGTTCTAAATCCAAGATTCTTTTCAGCTATAGCCAAAACCAAAAAGGTTTGTTTGTGTTCTTTCTGATTTCTCACCTTCCTAAAGTCAATTGTGTAATCCCAAATTACAGCCTCAGGTTGAGATGGAAATTTTGCTCAAGTACACAGGCAAAATGCTATTCTTCTGAAGAGCTAAATTCAGCTAGATAAAAGCCTAAAAGCTCTGTAAAGCAAATAGTCCCAAAGTCCTTAGTCCTTGGCTGACCTCAAAAGCCCAAAATGCAAGTGACACACTGACAAATAAGTGGAGCTGGATGGTTGTGAAGAAACTCTGACTCAATATTCCTTAGAGAATTCATGCAACAGAATTCACAAAACTGTTAATGAGAGAAATTATACAAATTTCCAGAACAGAGTTTTCACACAATCTGACAGCAACTGGAAACACCCAGTGCCAGGTACAAAGATGTTTTTAGGTTTTTGTGCATTCCGATGTCTTAATGTTTTACAAAGTAATTTTCTGTATTTTCAGGGAAGAACTATGGCAACTTTCAAGTAGGAAGTCGTAGTTCTTTTGTGAGGACAGTTAAGGAATGGGGAAAGAGGTTGGAGGAAGGCAAGAGTCCCAACCTAGGCAGATCTGGAGGGACTGAAATTTATACATTTTTTTAATCATTTCATGGAACCAAAATTAAGAATAGGCTTTGTACAGTGAGAAAGTGTCTGAACAAATTAAAAATGTATTGTTCTTATGAAACCCAGAAAGAGTCCTAAATTAAAATGTGAAGTCTATAAGACTTTTTCCCAGGATTGTAACACAAAGCTTACCCCTTTTTCCTTAAACAAAACAAGATTCAAATTAAAAACACATATACAGAATGGTTACACAATCCCAATTTTAAAACAAAGCAGGCAGGAATCACTTTGGGTAGGTATGGTTCCCTAGCACTCCACTAGCCTAGGGGTGAAGCATACCTACCCAAAGTGGGCACCTCTTTGTGTTAACATTATGCCACCATACTATGTGTTTTTAAATGCTTTTTGAGTTCCAGTGACATGTCTCTGACTTCTGAATGTTCTTTGTTCAGTTTGTCCTGAACTGGACTTAGGCCACACGCTTTAGTGCTTTAGCTAAGCTAAAATATCGACCTAAGATCATGCCACACATTAATTGCAGAGCCAGGATTAGAATCAATGATATCTCCCTAGGACACTCAACTGGACATTCTGTCTGATATAGCAAATATGGAGAAGATGGGGTTCTCTAGAGATTTCACTTATTATATTGTAGGGTTTTTTTTTTTTCTTGAGCGGGGGGAAGGCAAGGCAATTGGTGCTAACTGACTTGCCCAAGGTCACACAGCTAGTAAGTGTGTCAATGTCTGAGGCTAGATTTGAACTCACATCCTCCTGACTCCAGGGCCAGTGCTCTATTCACTGTGCCACCTAGCTGCCTCATCTTACTATACTGTGACCTGAAATTACAGTAATTTCCAAATTATTAAACTGTTGCCACAACAAAGAAGCCAAAAGGTGCTAGATACTCTGCCAAGAAGAGGGAAACATGGAAACCAAGGGCCATACTAAGTTAGGGTATGGACTTCTTTTAAAAACACATATAAAAGGAGGATAGATGATTACAAAGAGGATCAGGTCACAAAACAATAAAAAGTAATCGAGGTGGAAATAAGATAGATCTTAGCAAATGAACCCTAACATTTACGAAGGTTAACCTTAGCCAGGCAACCCTAAGACTTTTGATAGCAAACAGATATGAAATGAAAGAGATATATCCAGATGTTTCTAGAGTGATCTATTTTCATTTGTTTCAATGATATAGTATTTGGACACTACCACCTCACTGTTCGGTGTAGTATATGAGTAGGTGGCAATGATATTTAAGAAAATGAAAGGAAGGGCATTTGTCCCCTGTGCTTAAGCACTTAATAGGTTTTTTAATTTATCTATTCTAAATAGCCAAGAAGCAAATTAGCTATCCTCTAACTTTACTATCTCTTGGTTGCCCATTCCCCAGTCATCCCCCTCACTAATTGGTGCTACTAAAGAGCATCCAAAGCAAGGAAGAGCAATCAATAAATAATTCAAAGAAGAATGGCACTGAAATATATAAAAATGTATCCAAGATGAAACTCCAAAAAAGGAATCAAAAATAAAACCTAAGGTTTGGGGAATCTATACACAGACATACATAGACCCATGACTAGAATATGGTTTTGAAAAAAATTTTATCTCATTATAATTTTTTTTTAGTAAGATAGGTTGGAATAGCATTGAGCACTAAGAAGATATATTCATTGGAGAAAAATCAGGAACCAGAGGAATGAAAAACTATATAGAACATCTGGATGAAGAAAAAAGGAGGCAGAAGGAGAAGGGATATTGTCAGTTGAGTATACTACAAGACCATCTGGACAGAAAGAGGAAATAGATGAGAAGTTTGGGAAAGAGATCACAAGCTTGGCAGGAGACATGATATAGTAGTGAAAAGGCACTTCAGTTATCCAGGAACTTTCTCTGTCTCTGTCTCTGTCTTTCTGTGTGTGTGTGTGTGTGTGTGTGTGTGTGTGTGTGTGTGTGTGTGTGTGTGTGTCTCCATCTCTTTCCCTCCTTCTGTCTCTCTTTCTCTCCCAGGCAACCCAAAGGAGAACAGTGAATAATTTCTTGGTTTGACTTAATGATAATGTCATGCCTCAAAAAGTAGATGAACTAATGAGTGAAACTGATATCCTGGACTTAGGTGTATGGGAGAATGACCAATCCATCTTAAAATTTGTGATAAAGAAGAAAACCAGAGACAGTCTAACACACACATGTTCTGAGAGCAGATTTCAAAGGGTTCAGAGAAAGGATAAATAAGATTCCATGCATGAAAATTCCATAGGGATATCAGTCCAGGAGAGATAAGAAATTTGCAAAAATAAAATTCTGAAATCGCAGAGAGAAACCATTCTGAAAAAGGAGAGGTGTCTCAAGAAAACAATGTAGAACAATGTAGACATACAGGGAACTTATCAACTGACTTAGATTTAAGAATAAATGTGCATAAAATAAAAGGACATAGGACAGATTCGAAAGCAGGACACAGTCCTTTAAAAGTGGTGTCAATTTAATTCAAGGAAGAATGGCATTGAAATACATTAAAATTTATCAAAGATGAAACTCCAAAAAAGGAATAAATAAAACCTAAGGTTTTGGGAATCTACACAGAGACATACATAGACCTATGACTAGAATGTGGCTTTGAAAAAAATTTACCTCATTATAATTTTTTAGTAAGATAGGTTTTATAAGGATAAAGCTCATAATGGACTGATGCTGATGATGAAAGTTAATAACAAAAAACAGAAATTTTAGCTATATTAAGGAAAGGAGGGACTCAAATAAGGTCTGAGACTTTTGCTTGGGGTGAATGGGACATTGATAACTAATAAAAAAGAAAGCAAACTTGTTCAACACTAATCTTGCTTGTTTTCTCTGTCAAAGAGAATCATCCTTGGACAGAAAAGGGCAAAACACAAATGGCTAATATTGATTTGATACTGAAGAATAAGACATAGCAAAAGAATGCCTAGTCATCCTTGATAAGTCCAAGTTATCAGGTCCAAATGAACTATATTTTTGGATGCCAAAAAATTGACAGATAGTGTAGCTCAACAAGCCAATCATTTTTTTTTTAAAGAATGGAGCAGGGTGTGGTGCATGTCTCAAGTTCCCTCTGTGAATGACCAGACCTAGTGGAATGACTTTGGGAAAGTCACTGAACATCTCTCAGTCTCAGTTGCCCCATTAATAAAATGAGGGTTGGATTAGATGGCCTCCAAGATCTCTTTTAACCCTAGTTCTAAGATATTATGGCTATACTTAAATTTGAACAAAACTTATGACACTCTCAGATTATTCCCATGGAAAAGATGAAGAACTGTGAGCTGTACATAAGTACGGGTAGGTAGATTAAATGGCTGGACCAAAAGAGTAGTCACCGATAGTTCAATGTCAAGTTAAAAGGTTGGCCCTGTCATGTTTATCAAATCTACAGAAGGCATAGAGCTGGGAGGAATAGCCAACATGATACATTGAGATCCATAAAGATCTTGACAGATTAGGCTTGGGTTAGTATAATAAGATGAAATTTAAAAGGGATAAATGCAAAGTATTACTTTGGGACTCAAAAAGGCAATTTTTTATTTTTATTTTATTTTATTGCTTTTTAGAGGGACAATTGGGGTTAAATGACTTGCCCAAGGTCACATGGCCAGTTTTTGTGTCAAGATTTGAACTCAGGTCCTATAATGGTAATGTGATTTTGAATTTGAAGATCCTTTTGTGTTGGCAAAAGTAGCAGGTACTTAGCACTTAGTAACTGATAAAGATTCTGTTGGGGAAACAGAAGGTATGAACTCCTGTCTCCTGTTACTGATGTACCAGGCAGGGGTTGGATGAAACAGAAAGCTAATACTGTGTGTATATAAAAAAAGCCCCAAAAAGGCACAGTCAGAATTTCTTGAGACCAAGATCTGGTGGCAGAATTTCCTGAGAACTTGTGGTGGTGGAGCTTCTTCTGAACAGGATCCCAGGAGCCCAGAGCCTGGAGTGAGCAGCCCAGAGTCCAGAGCCTGGAGCCTGGAGCCCAGGAGCCCAGGTAACTGAGGAAGCATGACCAGGATGCTGAGACTTTGTTTGCTTGTGGCTTGGTTGAGCCTTGAATTCCCTGGAGAAGAAATGGTGAAGGATCTGACATGGACCAGACCCTGTGAACTTCAGTGTGGAGTAGGACCTGCCCAGAGAGCTGGTCAAGGAACTGTCTGCTATTGAACCCAAGTGACAATCTGGTGAATCTAGGTAGATTCTTGGACCATGGAAGGGGATCCAGGGAATATGAGAACAGGCCCCAAGCGAAGATGAAAAGACCTCTCCTTGGGTACTGAGTAATTATGGAATTATAGTTTACTAGTGACCTAAGGGGTAGAGGGATTTGTGTATGATATTTAGTAATTGATTGCTGAATAAGTTACTGATTGAGTTAATCAAGACTTTTCCCCAAGAGTAGAAGACTTTGACTATTGTAGTTTGAGATATTGTTACTGATAAGTGACTGATTTAGTTAACTTAGTTGCCCCATGAGTGGAAGACTTTAACTATTTTACTTTGAGACTATGTTGTGAATATTATATTGTGATTTTCTGTGATAACTTGTAATATTGTAAATGATTTTCTGTGAAAGTTTTGCTTTGATTTGTTATGGGATAAATAGAGTGATCACTATAATGTGTAATCAGAATCTTAAAAGGTGTTCACAGTAGCATTCTTCTGGAAAGCTGCTTGTATGTGGCATTACAGGTCCTCCTGACTTCATTGCTGATTCTCTATTCACTGAGCCACCTAGCCACCCCCAAAATGGCAATTTCACAAGTACAAGATGGGAAAGTTGTAGGTAGGCACCAGTTAATATGAAAAAAATAATAATAATAAACAAAGGCTTTAAAAGATTAAAAGGTCCATTTAAGTCAACAGTATGAGACAACAACCCAAAGAAATGCTATGTAGTCCTAGCCTAACCTAAATTAAGAGAGTCAAAGCATCTGAAATGGCGAGGTGATGGTGTTGCTGTACTCTACTCAAGTCATCAGACTACCTATGTTTTGTACTGGGCACTACATTTTAGTATGGATCCAAACACTATCCAATTTGCAATAAAAGAAAACTGAGGCAGAGCTTCCAAGTCAATAACCATCTGTTAAAGGAACATGGCCAAATTTAATGAATGTGACCTCAGATCTTCCTCACAAACTGAAATGCCCCCTTCGTCCAAGACCTTATGTTTTATAGGGCTTGACAGTCAGATGATATACATGAAGCAGAATAAAAGACAGGATTTCATTGGTTGACAGACCTAGAACTTGACAGTCCAGGAGGGCCAATAAGGGCTGATTGACAGGCCAGTAGACAAGGCATTTTTTACAGCCCTTTGGGCATAGTTCCAAATTGCTCTCCAGAATGGTTGGATCAGTTCACAACTCCACCAACAATGCATTAGTGTTCCAATTTTTTCACATCTGGAAAGGCCAAGCACACGCGATGACAAAGCAAGGCAAGATATCCACTGGCCAAATAAGGGTCATTTCCTCATGTTGGGCAATAGAGAAGAATGATGCAGAGCAGAAGGATGACAATAAGTTGGGAAGGAGGGGCAGCTTTCCCTATCATTAGGTCATCTCCACCACATTGGTCTTGCTCATTTACTCATCAGGAAAGAAATTATGGAAGTCCTCTAGCTAGGTTCCTGTGGTTAAGCAAGTAAATTTATAATCAACTGTTCAGAGTTTTGGGGCCTAATATTAGAAAAAATCTGTCTAGCCTTACCTAATTAATATAAGATATGTAAAACAGGGACGGCCAGGTGGTGCAGTGAGTAGAGCGTCGGCCCTGGAGTCAGAAGGACCTGAGTTCAGATCCGGCCTCAGACACTTAACGCACACACAAACAAAAACCTAGCTGTGTGACCTTGGGCAAGTTACTTAAACCCAATTGCCCTCCAAAAAAAAAAAGCAAAAAAAAAAAAAGATATGTAAAACAATATTAGTCAACAAAAGGTCCAGAATATCAAGGGAACTAATGAAAAGAAATGCCGGGGAAGGTGGCTTAGCCATACCCAATTTTAAACTGTATTATAAAGCAGCAGTCATCAAAACTACTTGGTACTGACTGAGAAATAGAGTGGTAGATCAGTGAAATAGACTAGGTATACAAAACACTAGGTATATCAATGACAATAGTAATCTACTATTTGACAAACCCAAAGACCCTACCTTCTGGGATAAAAATTCACTATTTGACAAAACCTGCTGGAAAAACTGGAAAATAGTATGGCAAGAACTGGGCATAGACCAGTATTTTACACTGTATATCAAAATAAAATCTAGATGGGTACATGATCTAGATATAAAAACTGAGACTGTAAGTAAACTGGGAGAGCAAGGAATAGTTTACCTGTCAGATTTATGGAGAAGGGAGAAGTTTATGAGTAAAGAAGAGATAGGGAGCATTAAGAAATGCAAAATGGATAATTTTGATTACATTAAATTGAAAAGTTTTCATACAAATAAAGTTAATGTAACCAAGATTAGGAGGGAAGTGGAAAATTAGGAAAGAATTTTTACAACTAGTGTCTCTAATAAAGGCCTCATTTCTAAAATATACAGAGAATTGAGTCAAATTTATAAGAATACAAGCCAGGGGTGACTAGGTGGCGCAGTGAATAGAGCACCAGCCCTGGAGTCAGAAGGACCTGAGTTCGGAGCCGGCCTCCAACACTTAATCCACACAAACAAAAACCTAGCCGTGTAACCTTGAGCAAGTTACTTAACCCCAATTGCTTTAAAAAAAAAAAAAAAAGAATACAAGCCATTGGAGGGGCGGAGCCAAGATGGCAGAGTAGAAACAGCATTTCCAATGTGCTCTGCCCCACACAAATTTCAAATGATGTGAAAGGGGACTCCGAACAACTTCTGGAGCCACAGCACCCACAGAACGGTACAGAGAAGCTAACCTCCTGCTGCGGACAGCCCAGCAGCCCTGCAGGGAGCGGCCAGCGCAGCACTCTGAGAGCAGGCAGCACAGCGCGCTGGGAACCTACAGTGCAGCGTGCAGAGCCGAGCCCAGGTCCTTGGTTTTAGCCTCAGGGTGGCCGGGCCTTCAGCTGGCTGGAGGGACCCCAGAACACCAGCAATTGTGGTGATTCCAGAATTATCAGCACAGATATGCCTAGGACAAAGTGAGAGGTTAGTGCCCTATGGACTTTGGGACCAGTATTTGGGAACACGTGGCTTCCTCCCCTGGGGGCGAAAAGCTGCTGAAGAAACAGCTGCACAGAAGCCATTTTGCAGCGTCAGTAGTGGCTCTAGCACCTGGTCTGTGAACTGTAGGGAGATCCAGCAATCAGTCTGGGGGTTAATCGCTCTTGCTTTAAACTGCCTGGATCTGGATTGTGGTCTGGGGGGGAAGTTTGGGATGGGTATCCAATTTGCCAGAGTGGGTGGAGGCTTTACAGAGGCCACTCAACTGGAGGAAGTTGTGAAGACCCCATGTTTGGGCGGAAGCTCCCCTGTCTGGTGGCAGAGTCCTACTGTGGCAACAGGCCCAAAAATCAAGTAATTAAGTGGCAACATGCCTAGGCAAATGAAACAAAAGAAACGGAAAAGTTCAACATTGGATTCCTATTTTAGGGGCAAAGAGGCTCAAAGCATGGAGGAGGACTGTGAGGTCAGAACTCCTGTACCAAAAGCCCCAAATGAAAATACAAGCTGGCTACAGGCCATGGAGGACCTTAAGAAGCAGATAAGAGAAGTGGGGGAAAATTTGGGAAGAGAAATGAAAAAGATGCAAGAAAAGTATGAAATGACAGTCAACAGCCTGACTGAGGAAAATAACACCTTAAAAAATAGACTAACTCAAATGGCAAAAGAGGCTCACAAAGGCAATGAGGAGAAGAATGCCTTAAAAGTCGAATTTGCCAGATGGAAAAAGAATCTCAAAAGCTCACTGAGGAGATTCATTCCTTCAGAGTTAGACTGGAGCAAATGGAAGCTAGTGACTTTATGAGAAATAAAGATGCTGTTAAGCAGATCCAAACAAATGAAAGAATAGAAGGCAATGTGAAATATCTCATGGGAAAAACCACTGACCTGGAAAAATAGATCCAGGAGAGATAATTTAAAAATTATTGGACTACCTGAAAGCCATGATCAAAGAAAGAACCTAGAAATCATCCTTAAAGAAATTCTCAAGGAAAATTGCCCTGATGTTTTAGACCCAGTGGGGGAAATAGGGGTTGAAAGAATCCACCTGTCACCTCCTGAAAAGGATTCCAAAAAGAAAACTCCTAGGAATATTATAGCCAGGTTCCAGAACTCCCAGATCAAGGAGAAAATACTATAAGCAGCCAGGAAGAAACAATTTCAATATTGTGGAAACACAATCAGAATAGCCCAGGACCTGGCAGCTTCTACACTGAGGGAACGAAGGGCATGGAATATGATATTCCAGAGGGCAAAAGAGCTGGGATTGAAGCCAAGGGTCACCTACCCAGGAAAACTGAGTATCTTGTTTCAGGGGAAAATATGGTCATTCATTGGAATAGAGGACTTTCAAGCATTCTTGATGAAAAAAACAGACTTGAATAGAAAATTTGACATTCAGACACAAGAAGCAAGAGATGCTCGAGAAGGTAATCAGGGAAAAGAAATCAAAAGGAACTTATCAAAGTTGGACTATTTACATTCCCACATGGAAAAACAATAACTGTGTTTGATGAAACCTTTCCCATTATGAAAATAATTGAAGAAGGGTACATGGCATATGTTCACGGGTATACATGGATAGAAGGCACAGGCTGAATTTGATGGGAAGGGGTGATTCTTAAGGGGTGAAGTCAAGAGGTGAGAGAGGAAAGTGGCAAGAGGAGATGGGGAGGGACAGGGTAGGGTAACCTATCTCATGTAGAAGGGGCAAGGGAAAGTAGTTGCAGGGGAGGGGAAGAACAGGAAGGCAAAAAGGCAAAACCATATTCTCATTGAAGTTGGCTCAAGGAGAGAATCACATACATAATAAATGGAATATCTCACCCTCACTCAGTCTCCTGAGTAGGGGAAAGGGGGATGAGAAGGGGGATGATGGAGGGGAAGGCATTCTGGGGGAAGGGGAGGTTGGAAGTACCCACTATCAAAGAGGGACAGGATCAAAGTAGGGAATGGACCAGGTGGGAGGTGAGATGGGTGGGAGGGAAATATAAGCAGTCTTTTACAATATATCTACTATGGTAATGTTTTGCATAGCTATACATGTACAACACATACTGAATTGCCTATCTTCTCAGAGGGAGTGGGTGACAAGGGAGGAAGGGAATGGATCTGAAAATTGAAGTTTTAAAATTAAATGCTTCATAAGATGTCCAGGCATTGGGGCTCAGAGATTCACCTTGCCCTAATGGCAAAGTCAAAGGGCGTATGGGAGAAGATATGGGAGAGAGCAGATTGGATGAGGGGATATCTAGTGGGAGTGCTATTCTGGGGTGGTGGGTAGGGAAAAAATGGGGGGAAAATGTAACTCATAATCTGGTGGAAATGAATGATATAAACCAGAAGTTAATAAAGCATTTGTTTAATTAAAAAAAAGAAGAATACAAGCCATTCCCCAATTGATAAATGGTCAAAGGATATGAACAGGCAGTTTTCAGAGGAAGAATTTAAAGATATCTATGAACGTATGAAAAAATGCTATAAATCATTTGATTTAGAGAAATGCAAATCAAAACAACTCTGAGGTGCCACAGCTCATTGGTCAGATTAGCTAAGATGACAAAACAGGAAAATAATAAATGCTGGAGAGGATGTGGGGAAATTGGAACACTAATGCATTGTTGGTGGAGTTGTGAACTGATCCAACCATTCTGGAGAGCAATTTGGAACTATGCCCAAAGGCCTATAAAAAAATGCATACCTTTTGACCCAGCAATAACCTCTTCTAGGGCTGTAGAAATCATACAAGTGGGAGGAAGACCTGTTTGCACAAAAATATTTATAGCAGCTCTTTTTGTGGTGCCAAAGAATTGGAAATCAAGGGATGCCCATCAATTGGAGAATGGCTGAACAAGTTGTGGTATATGAATGTAATGGAATACTATTATGCTATAAGAAATGAGGAGTGGAAGGACTTTATGATAACCTGGAGAGATTTATATAAACTGATGCTGAGTGAGAAGATGTAGCAGCAAGCACCCCAATATCCTCAGGGTGACTGCCAACACAGGTTCTCAGATCTGCTTTTCAGAAGGAAAGCAACTCAAAATGGGTTAACAAGCTTACTTTAATTAAACAAACATATATTACTTAGTTCAGGGGAAAAGGTCAGCACCCCAAACTTCAGAGTATACAGACAGATCAAACAGACAGGCTTCCAAACTGTCCAACCATTATCAATATCAAAATCACAGTTACCAGAGAGGGAAGCATCAACATCTGGGTTTTCAAAGCCGGGGGGCTCTCAACAACAGCTGCCCAGAGTCTCATCTGGTCAAATCACACAACACTACTCAAAGTGAGCCCCAAAACAAAGCCTCAAATCAGAGATTATATAGTCTTCTCCTGGCTCAGAGAATGTAACCACCCTCTTGATCCACTGTCCAATCACACGCATCAAGCTGTGGTCATTCCTGAAAACCAAGCCTTCCACCACAGGCTCCATGTGACCACATTCAGCCTATTAGGGGGCAGAGTATACTTTCAAATTAAAGAAGGTTCTCAGAGTCACTTAAGTCAATCAAAGTCTCTTAAGCCAATCAAAGGGCCTAGGGGCAGGGAAGATCTTCAAATCTGCATTTCCATTACAGAAGAGCAGAACCAGGAGAACTTTGTACATAATTACAGACACATCATATGTGTGATGACTAACTTTGATAGACTGGGCTCCACTCAGCAATACAAGGTTATAAGACAACTCCATATCTATGGAAAGGATATCCACATCCAGAGAAAAGAACTATGGAGTTCAAATGCAGACTGAAGCAAACTACTTGCTCTCTTTTGAGTTTAGCTTTTTCTTCCTTCTTCTCGTTGTTCACTTCATTGGTTATAATGCTTCTTTACAACCTAATGCTTAATGTGAAGGCATTTGTAGAGCCTGTATTGGATTGCATGTCGCCAGGGGCAGGTGGAGGTGAGAGGGAGAAAATCTGGAACTCAAAGGATTGTGGAACTGAATGTTGTAAATCAAAAGTAGATAAACAAATTTAATAAAATAAAATTGAAGGGAAAAAACAATTAGTCAACTAGCCTGACCAAATGCCTGTCAATAGATAAATATAACAGAAACAATAACTACTCTTATGGAATCACACTAAACTGAATAATATTGATTGGAATAAAATAGGGATTAAAATAATCATTTGACACATTATGAAGGCCAATGATCAACTCGAAATGTCTAGAGCAGAGCTAATGGGATAGTGATGGCCTTCTAGATCATGCCAAAGAAGGATCAGGTGAAGAAAATAGGATATTCAGCCTAGAGAAGAAACATCTTTGAGAGACATATCTTTCTCCAAGTATTGGAAGGGCTATTAATAAAGGATTAGTCTTTTCTGCTTGAAGCAAGAGAGCAGAGATAGAAGAAATATTATAGACCAGCAGAGTTGGATTTAGACTTGATAAAACAATTAGAGGTATAAACTGAGATACATCAGGGAGTAGTAGATTTCCTCTTCACTGGAGGTCTCCAAGCCAGCCTGGAGGATGACTAGTGGATTCTCATTCAGGTATGGATCAGGTTAGATGCCCTATGAAATTCTTTTTAATTCTGAGATTCTGGTTATTCAATGATAATACAAACATTGCCCCATTTGGGACTAATAGTACTTCAGTCATTTTTCAGTCATATCCAATTATTTGTGACCCCTTTTGAGGGTTTTCTTGGCAGAGATCCTGGAGTTGTTTGCTGTTTCCTTCTCCAACTCATTTGACAAAGGAGGAAACTGAGGCAAAATGGTTAAGTGACAGCTAGTAATTGTCTTGAGGTCAGATTCAAACTCAGGAAGATGAGTCTTCCTGACTTCAGGCCTAGCACTTCATACAATGTACCACATAGCTGCTTAGATAGTACTAGGGATATCAAATAAGGAATACAGTTCAAGGTTCTATGTCCATTCAGCCAGTACTACCTTGATCCCGTTTTTCCTCTTTTAATGTTAGAATCAGCCATCATGTAGAGGATGGAGGACTAATGTGCAATCAGAAGAACCTTGGTTCTAGTCCTGACTCTGACATATTCTGGCTTTATGAACCTGGACAGACTCTTAATCTCTCAGTGCCTCCAGGAAACACTAACACCATAAGCTATGAAGCAGGTGCAGATGGCCATTGGTAGAGGGAGTTTCCTTGCCAAGATCTCCCTACATCCATGAAATCCTAAATCTGGTTCATCACGTTTCAGTATAGATCTTGAAGCAACCCTTGATTATCTCTGTGTTTGGAGGAGAGGTGAAGAAAGTTGGAGGAGGAGTGCATGAAGATTAACAGGAAAGCCTCAAACCCTCACCCTAGTAATTAGCTTCCATCTCTACTCTCAGCATGGAGCCAATGGGAGGCACATCCTCAGAGCTGAATGCGCTCTTCTCTCTTCTTTTGGGACCCAAAGCCTCACCCCAGATCACACTCCTCCCTGCATTCCAGATGGGCTGCTATATTTAGTGCCCTCAGAAGGAGCTGATGATGTGTCACTCCCACCTCCTGAATCCAGATCCCCACCTCCCTCCTGACATCTGACATATGACTCAGCTTTGCCAGGGCTCCAGCTAGGGATAGGAGCTGGACCTGAGGTAAAAGCTCAAATAACATTCGGGCATGGCACAGCCTTAAGCACCTGCCTGGAACCCATCTCATGGCTAGAACCCCTGGGAGCCTATTTTGTTCTTTAGAGCCTAAGAAACCAAGTACAATTTCCTGGAGCATAGGATGATTTGTCCCTAAGGCAAGGAGACTCTCTCAGAATGAAATGGCTTGATGCCCTTGAGAGACAAAGGGAACACAGATGAATGAATGAGCGACAAGTAAAGCATTTTTGTTCAGGAACATCAAGTAACACTGGAAATTTCAGGGAAATAAATCTCTGGTAGATGCTCAAGCTCCTTCAACCTCCCTAAAGCCATCGACTTTGTTCCTTTTTGGTATAATAGGATTAGAAGGAGGGAGAATAAATTCCCTGGCCTTCATTGTTAACACTACTTACTTTATGGTTCAGCCACCTATGTGGACCTTACCTGATTCATCCTCCAGCTTTCCTTGCCCATGGTCCACCTACCTTTCCCCTCAAATCACCTGTATTAGGTAAATTCCTATTGTTGTATGTGGTTTCTCCCCATCCCCAAAGGTACCCCAAATGAAATGTAAACTAAAGAAGGACAAGAGGTGTTTCTTTTGTTGTTAGTTTGTTTTTAATCATCAGCACCAGTACCTGGCTTACACTATAGGGATAGTGGCTATACCTGGAATTTTGATGATCAAATTGCCCTATTAAGAGTCTCCCTGGGGTGAGTGGGGGGAGACATAGCCAAGATGGCAGAGTAAAAGCTGGAACTTGTCTGAGCTCCCACTCCAACTACAGAACCTACAAAGTGACAGAGAGAAACAAATTTCCCACTGAAGCAGCCTGGCAGGCCAACAGGGTCTATCCCACCAGGCTGGGGGTTGAGCAGTCCCATGTGAGCTGCACCAGCCCAGAACCAGGGCAATCCAGACCAATGGCACAGACCAGCCAAAGCAGACTTCAGGAGAGTGAATCACCAGCAGCTGTAGTGGTTTCCAGACATCTCAACCCATAAATGCCAAAGACAAAGTAAAAGGTCAGTAGGGAGCCCTGTTGGAACTGGGTGACAGAAGAACATAGTCCTGTCCTGCCCCTGGGAGAGAAGTGGTAGAGACACGGCAGCTGTAGTTGCTGCCATATGGCTGCCTTTGGAGCTCCTAGCCTGAAGATTGTAGAGGGGCCAAGCAATCATTCAGAGGGTAATCGCTCTTGGTTTGACCTGCTTGGATCTGTGGTCTTGGGTGGTGGTCCTGGGATATGTGGCAGTGTGCCAGAGCTTGGGGTGTCTCTACAGAGGGCACCCTCCTCAGACCTCTGACAACATTTGTGAAAACCCCAATGATTTGGGACAAAGCTCTCCACTCTGGAAGCAGAGTTCTACTGCAGCAAAAAGCTTAAATGTCAAGTAATTGGCTGGCTAGATGAACAAGCAGAGGAAGCACAATCAAACCATAGAATCCTTGTCCTATGGGACAAAAAGGATGGATGTCCTATGGGACAAAAACATGGAACTGGAAGAAGTCAACAAAGGCAAAACTCTGCATCAAAAGCTTCCAAGAAAAAAATATGAATAGGTTATAGGCCATGGAGGAGCTCAAGAAGGATTTTGAAAATCAAGTAAGAGAAGTGGAGGAAAAATTGGGAAGAGAAATGAGAATGACACAAGAAAATCATGAAAAGCAAGTCAACAACCTGCTAAAGGAGACCCAAAAACATACTGAAGAAAATAACACCTTAAAAAATAGACTAACTCAAATGGCAAAAGTGGCTCAAAAAAGCCAGTGAGGAGAAGAATAGCTTAAAAAGTCAACTTGCCCACATGGAAAAGGAATTTCAAAAACTCACTGAAGAGAATAATTTCTTCAAAATTAGATTGGAGCAAATGGAAGCTAATGGCTTTATGAGAAATCAAGATACTATAAAACAGATCCAAACAAATGAAAAAGAAAAATACAAGGCAATGTGAAATGTCTAATTGGAAAAACCACTGACCTGGAAAATAGATCCAGGAGAGATAATTTTAAAATTATTGGACTACCTGGAAGCCATGATCAAAAAAAGACCCTAGAAATTATCCTTCAAGAAATTCTCCAGGCAAATTGCCCTGATATTCTAGAACCAGAGGGCAAAATAGAAATTGAAAAAATTCACCAATCACCTCTTGAAAAAGATCCCAAAAAGAAAGCTGCTAAGAATATCATAGCCAAATTCCAGAGTTCCCACGTCAAGGAGAAAATATTACAAGCTATCAGGAAGAAACAATTTGAGTACTATGGAAACACAGTCAGGATAACACAAAATCTAGCAGCTTCTACACTAAGGGATCAGAGGGCTTGGAATATGATATTCTGGAAGTGAAAGGAGCTAGGATTAAAATCAAGAATCACCTACCCAGCAAAATTGAGTATAATGGTTCAGGGGAAAATATGGTCATTCAGTGAAATAGAGGACTGTCAAGTATTCTTGATGAAAAAACCAGAGGTGAATAGAAAATCTGACTTTCAAATACAAGAGAAGCATGAGAAGGTAAACAGGAAAAAGAAATCACAAGGAACTTATTAAAGCTGAACTATTTACATTCCTACATGGAAAAACAATAATTGTAACTCATGAGACTTTTCTCAGTATGAGGATAGTTGAAGGGAATATATATGTATATATGTATCCATACATATATATGTATGTATAGGAGGGTGTGTGTGTGTGTATAAATACATATGTGAGTGTGTGTATATATGTATAGATAGAACAGGATGAGTTGAATAGGAAGGGATGATATCTAAAAAATAAAGTTAAGAGATGAGAGAGGAATATAATGAGAGAAGGAGAAAAGGAGAGATAGAATAGGGTAAATTATCTCATATAAAAGAGGCAAGAGAAAACTGTTACAATGGAGGGGAAAAGCAGGAAGGTGAAAGGGAATGGGTCAACCTTATTCACATTTAATTTGGCTTAAGGGGGGAATAACATACACACTCAATTGGGCATCTTACCCTACAGGAAAGTAGGGGGAAAGGGGATAAGAGAGGGGATGATAGAAGGGAAGGCAGATTGGGGTAGCGGGTAGTTAGAAGCACACACTTTTGAAAAGGGACAGGGTCAAAGTAGAAAATAGAATGGGGGGGTGGGATAGGATGGAAGTAAATATAGTTAGTCTTATACAATACAACTAGTATGGAAACGTTTTGTGTAACTACACATGTACAACCTATATTAAATTGCTTATCTTCCCAGTGGGGGTGGTTGAGGAGTGAAGAAGGGAAAGAATCTGGAAATCAAAGTTTTAAAAATAAATGTTAAAAAAATTGTTTTTACATGCAACTGGGAAATAAGATATACAGGCACTGGGGTATAGAAATCCAACTTGCCCTACTAAAAAGTTAAAGAGAGGAGGGGGAGGATATAAGAGTGAGCAGATTGGGGGAAGGAATATTCAGTAGGCTTGCTATCTTGGGGTGGTGTGTAGGGGAAAGATGGGGAGAAAATTTGTAACTCAGAATCTTGTGGAAATAAGTGTTGAAAACTAAAAATAAATAAATAAAAGATTTTTAAAAAAGAATCTCCCTCTACTGATGCAAATTGTTAACTTCCCTGCAACTCAGAGAGTTGTCTAGAGCACTTAGAGGCTAAGTAACTTGCCCAGCATCACAAAGCCAATATGAGTCAGAGGTGGGATGGGAACCCAAGCCTTTCTGGATATCCATCCACTATGCCTCTCATAATATATTCTTAATGCATGATGGATAATTTTTTTTTACCAGATCTTCAATTTTCTCTCACTGAGAAATATTCTTTATCAATGCACATCACACTTCGATTGCACCTTTTCTGCAACTTTTGGTTGCCTGGGTCTCTAAGAGTCTAAAGTGACATATCCAAGACCACACAGTGTCAGAGGCAGGATTTAAAAGTAGGTTTTGTGAATCCAAGGTCAGCCATCTTTCCACTGTATCAAGCCACCTCATGTTACAGAATAAATTAATACCATCAGAACATATTATGCACTGACATATGCTAACAAAACTCAGAACACAAAAGAAATAGAGGAATAGCTTCAAAAATATAAATTACTTGGGACAGCTCAGTGGCGCAGTGAATAGAGCACGGGCCCTGGAGTCAGGAGGACCTGAGTTCAAATCAGGCCTCAGATACTTAACTAGCCGTGTGACCTTGGGCAAGTCACTTAACCCCAATTGCCTTGCCTTTCCCCCTCCAAAATATATATATATATATATATATATATATATATATATATATATATATATATATATACATATACATACATATATTTATATATAAACTACCCAAACTATCAGAAGACCAGATAGACATCTTAACCCAATTTCAGAAAAGGATATAGATCTAACTGTAGAGGAACTACCGAAGGAAAAAATAACTCTTGGCCCTAATAGATTCATAGGAGAATTCTACCAAGCCTTTTTTTTCCTTTTTGGAGG
The DNA here is from genome assembly GCA_011680675.1 of Gymnobelideus leadbeateri. Classification (NCBI taxonomy): domain Eukaryota; kingdom Metazoa; phylum Chordata; class Mammalia; order Diprotodontia; family Petauridae; genus Gymnobelideus; species Gymnobelideus leadbeateri. The sequence continues at coordinate 195,715 of WOXC01004431.1, forward strand.
GCAGTAGGGGTTAAGTAACTTGCCCAAGGTCACACGGCTAGGTTTTTGTTTGTGTTCCTTAAATGTCTGAGGTCAGATCTGAACTCAGGTCCTTCTGACTCCAGGGCCAACGCTCTACTCATTTCGCCACCTAGCTGCCCCCCTACCAAGCTTTTAAAGAACTGTTAATACCCATACTTCACAAATTATTCTCCAAAATTGAGAAAGAAAGGACCCTACAAGAATCCTTTTATGAGACCAATATAATCCTAATACCTAAACCATAGAAAGAAAACTATACATCAATATCATTAATGAATATTGCCTAAAACTTTTTTAAACAAAATTTCTCAAATAAATGAATGAATGCTGAATGTTTAGGTTTGTCATAGGAGCTTTATACCTGGTCAAATACTGCACTATCAGGAAAATCAAAGTGCTCTTATATACTAAGGACCTAATCAATATTTGTTGAATTAATCTGAAGTCCTAGCATCATCTTCACCTACCACAAATTTGTGACAGCCATTTTATAGCTTATATTTAAGGAAAACAGAGGCCCAAAGATGAAGTGAATTCATTCACTCACTGAGTCTGAGGAAAACTAAAATAAAACCACAACTTACTTGCTAACTGACTGTTGAGAACTTAGTTGTCTAAATTTTTCATCTCAGGCCCTGATGAGACAAGCTTCAAATCCCTTACCCCAACCCCAAGGCAGAGAAATTGAGGTCATAGGGCAGAAAAGTGAGGGTGTTTGGGAGGTGAAAGAAGAAGTGAGACAGTTGGATTCAGAGAATCTTAGTAGGTTCTATAGTGTATAAAGTATCACAGAAACTTCTCAAGAGTGGCAAAGAAATATTCTTAATGCCAGGACACCAGGTAGGGCATCTATTTTACTTTGGAATATGTAAAAGTTGCTATTTAGCAAAAGAACTGTCTAAAGGCCAGAAACAGTTCATGGGAAGAGTGGCTTGGGGGTGAAGTCACTTGAGGAGTTGAGGGTATTCAGATTTTCTGGATCACCTGAGCTTATCCTAATTTCCCCCTTTAATAGTCCAATTCTGATGCTGATCTGTGTAAAGATAGGGAGAAATATGATCCTTAAAAAGATATTTTGCTTTGTCAGATGAAATAAACACATGTAGAATTTTTTTTAAAGTCAAGCCAGGCCCTTTTTAGCAACCTGGTTTTATCATTCTCTAGGAAGGAGCCAGGCCTGAGTGAGCAAATTCTGGAATACTTGAGATAAGACACAGTAAAACTATGTGTACCACATTTAAAAGGTGGTCTCTAGTCACTGTAGAGAGAGGGCTGCAGAAGTTAAGAATTCTGGAGGCAGAGGAGAGCTGAAGTCCAAAGACATTTGGTGCTTAGGATGAGTCACAGAGATGCTTAAAGCAGTAACAAATATTTGTATTATAAACAGCTAAGTAGATAGAACCTGAGAGGGAATTGGACCAGTCTTGAAAAAGACTGACAGAAATGATAGCTAGGAGAATTGATAACGAAATAACTCTAACAGTAGCAACGAAAACAGTTAAATTCTTCTGACTTAGGATGTGATCGCTCATACATAGAAAGTGGAATTATGCCTGTATGAAATGCTTTTTTTTTTTAAAAAAGAAAACAACCTTTTATTTTATAAAAAGTACTGGTGAGTGTATTTAGCGATCAGTCACTGCTTCTCTCCTAGGCTAAATCTAAAGTTAGGTTTGTGCTGACCTAATTAGGAGCCACCTGGTAGTGGCAACCCAAGGTGAAGGTCAATCTTGATCTAATGAGAATGTTCTATAATTCAATTGAGCAAACATTCCTTAGCTGGCCACTGTTTGTTAGGTGCTGTACTAGGAAGCACCAGGGGTACAAAGACAAAAAAGCAATGAAGTCCCTGTCTCAAAAAACTGACTGATGACTTACCCAAACAAGAAAGGTACCAAGTAGAGCATTCATGGGGCAAAGGATGGTCAGACAAGAAGCTCCTGGGAAATTTGAGGAGGGAGAGATCTATAAGTTAGGAAGAGAATGGGAAGTAAAGACGTTGAAGACTGGCACCCAGGTTAAACATTGAAGGATAAGCAGTCTAAGAAGCACCTTGGAGAAGAGAGATCATTTCAGCAATAGGTGATTCATAGTAAAGAGCAGAAATTTTCAAAATTTACAAGGATGCTGATTTCACTCACAAAGCAAAATGTTTTTTATTTTAGGGACCAGATTTCTTCATATCTGTATACAGATCAGTGCTAGAATTAGACTATTAAAGAACAAAATTAGGAGCTCAGCCAGTCCAGGAAATCTGAGCAGCCTCAAATCCTGGAGTAACTTTATCCTTACTTCTCAACCTTCTTATTTCTTTCCTATTTTTAGGATCAACTTCTATATATTTTGTCATGTTTGAAATTCAGGTAACAGAGGCACAAAGTTACAACCATTACCAGTTTATTAATAAAGCACTGATTTATTAATAAAGATGGTCAATGGCTACTTCAACTATTCCAGAGACACTGAGTGAGGATTGATAGGGTCTTTTATAACAATTAGCAAGATGATAGAACAAAATTTCCAACAACATAGATGTCTTCTTCTGACTGGCTATCAATAACATAGTAAGAATTGAGATTATATCATTTGGACCTACACAGTCAAAACATGCGATTTGAGTGACAAGACAAAGGTTCTCAGGTGATAGGAGAAGCATCCAGGTAGGAATTGCTACAATAGATCAAACTGATATGATTTGACCTTTTATGTTAATGAAATTTCTCTGGAAAGTAGATGATGGAGTGGATCTACAAAAATGAAAGTAATTACAAGACAAAGCTTGACCTTTAGGCAAGTTTCTCCTTTGATGTGGGTGGGTGAAGTTTCCAATGGGAAGGAAATGAGAAAGGGAATATTAAATCTAGCTTGATTCAGCTTCAAAAACAGAATTAAAATCAACTTTCAATTTTACAATTCCAAAGAAAAATAGAAGATGGGGGACCATTAAGAAGTCTAATTTGAAAACATTATACAATATCAGCAACATTATATGATGATCAGGCAGCTAGGTGGCTTGGTGAATAGAGCACCAGCCCTGGAGTCAGGAGGATCTGGGTTCAGATCTGGCCTCATACACTTAACACACACACATACAAAAAAAAAAACTAGTCATGTGACCTTGGGCAAATCACTTAACCCCAATTGCCCCCCAAAAAAACATTATATGATGATCAACTATGAATGATTTAGTTCTTCTCAGCATCACACCAATCCAAGACAAGTACAAAGGACCCAATGAAAAATGCTATTCACATCCATATAAAGAGCTGATGGACTCTGAATTTTCTTCATGGGTTTTTTTCCTTTTGATCTGTTTCTTTTTTTCACAACTGTGACTAATATAGAAACGTTTTACATAATTACACATATAAAACCTATATCAAATTGCCTACCATTTTAGGAAGAAGGAAGTGGAAGGGAGAAGAGGAGAGGGGAGGGGAGGGAGGGGGAAAAATCCAGAACTAAAAATCTTGTAAAAATGAGTGCTAAAAATTGTTTTGATATATAATTGGGAAGAAATTAAGTACTACTAAAATTTTTTAAAAAGAAAAATAAATAAATCCAATTTGGCTGAAGCAAAGGATTCAAGAAGAGGAGTAACATGAAATAAGATTGGAAGGGCAGGAGCGGCATTGAATTGGAGGTCCTTTAATACCAGGTTAAAGAGCTTATGCTTCCTTCTGTAAACGATAGAGAGCCACAGAAGGTTTTTGGAAGAGGGCTATGATCCAGTCAGGCTTGGACCTTAACAGCATTATTTTGCAAGCTGTATGGAGGATAGATTGAAGATGGGAAGAGAATGGAGGTATGGAGAATTAGAAGGCCATTAAAATAGTAAAGTTGATGAGGGCCTAAGAAGGAGGGTAATGATAGTATGAGTGAAGTGGGGAAGAGATTATGTAGACAAGAAAGATCCAAGAGGCAGAATTAATGGCACAAAAATAAATGTTTATTGATTAATAGATTTATCAGCTCCTTGGCTGCTGGGGAGTAGGGAAGGGAGGAAGGGGATGAAAGAGGGAGTGAGAAAGAGAGAGAGAGACAGAGACAGACAGAGACAGACAGACAGAGAGAGAGAGAGAGAGAGAGAGAGAGAGAGAACAGAGAGAGAGAGAGAGAGAGAGAGAGAGAGAGAGAGAGAGAGAGCTATAAAGACAAAAAGAAAAAACACAGACACACACAGACAGTGAGAGAGACAGGGACAGAGGAACCAAAGGTGATTCTAAGGTTTTGATCCTGAGAGACTAGAATGATGGTTTGGGACATATTGAGTTTAAGGTATTGGTAATACCGCTGAAAATGTCCAGTAGTTAATAGAATTGTTGAAGTGGAGCTCAGGAAAGACACTGAAGCTGAATAAAAACCTGAAGGTTGTTTGCATAATGGTGATAATAGAAGTCATGAAGAAAGCAGAGCTTTGGGAAGAACAACAATTAAAGGGCAGGAGAAGCCCAGTGAATGAGTGAAGGAGGAACAAAGAAGGAGAACCTGGAGCAAAAAGCATCATTGGTCAAAGGAGAGTGGCCAGATGGAGAGTTTTTGGTCAACAGGTCAAATTCTGCAGAAAATTCAAATAGGAAGGATAATAAAAAGAGAGAGTGCAATCTGGCATCAGAAAGGTCACTGTTGAGAGGGCAATTTTAGTAGCATGGTAAGTTTGGAAGCCAGACTGCAAGAGACTGAGGAGTGAGTAGTAGGTGGTAAGGAAGTGGAGACAATAATTATAGACTAGTATTTCTTTAAAAGCTTAACAGTGAAGGGGGAGTGAGTGGCAGAGGATGGTGGCTTGAGGGAATGACAAGGAAAAGGATTGGGGGGGAGGTGTTGGGTTTTTTTTTTTTAATATAGGAGAAACCTGAGCATGTTTGTAGGAAAAAAGCCAACTGGAAAAGAAGGGGCTGAAGAAAAATGAGAAAGGAAATAGGACAGAAAATATGATTGATAGAATAATCTCTGAGAGGGAACAGGAAGGCATCAGATCAAGGATAAAAACTGAGAGCTTGGCCTAGGCAAAGAGAAGGTTCACCTCAGCTTCTAAGACTATAGAGAAAAAGGAGAAATTCAGTGAAGAAAGGTTTTGAAATGGGAGATAAGGGAGTTTAAGACATATGACCTCAATCTTCTCACGTAAGTAGGAAATGAGATCATCTAAGAAAGAGTATTTGGGGAATTAAGGAAAGAGGAGATGGTTTGGAATAGCTACTCAGAGAGTGTGACAAAGAGTCAATCAAATAAACAAAGGGATTATTGTGTAGGGGTGATGGGCTAGTTAAGTTTAAATAGCATGAAATGATAATGGATTCCATTTTGGATGGTAATGAGGTCTAAGGTATGGCCAATCACCTCTAGTAGCTGAAGGAATTTGGAGATGGAGGTCACAGAGACTGACTGATGAATCAGAGTCCAAGAATATTAGAAAGGTCATCAACTTGAATTACCAGGGATAATTATAAGGGTTCTGGTGGAGGGCAAGATGGCAATGAAGTCCTTAAGGAAAAAGAGAGAAAGGCCTGAAGATGAATAGATGGATTTGATGGCATGAATTTAAGAGGAAAGGTCTGGAAGTAAGTCTCACTTCCAAAGTCCTCCTGTCATATTTCATCATGTCATGCAGGTGACCCTCGGTACTAGGTCCAACTAAGCTGGGAAGTCTTTGAGTAACATCAGACTGGGAGTTTGTCATTCAATGGACAACCCAGCTAAATTCAAAGAGGCTCATAAAATATTTTTTTCAGTCATAGTACCTAATGAAGACTATTTACAAAGATGTGAGGGGGCTGAAATCTAATTGGGGAAGAGAAGAAATCATAAGGAAATCAGGAACCTTTGAAATATAAAAATAAATTCAATAAGTGAATATGAAAATTAAAAAACAAAAATCAACAACATATAAAATAAGAGGTGGTTATTTTCTTCACAAACACATATAAGAATATTATAAAAATTATCAATTTTTAAAAATATGTGGAAGAAAATGGAATAATATTTTTATCTCAATTCTGGAAAGAACTTTTCCCTTTTAAACAGAGGAATTATTATGGACAAGATAGATGTGCTTGGTTACATTAAAATAAATATGTTTATAACAAAAATAATATAATCAAGAGAAACTATTTTATGGCAAATATAACTTAAAAGTTTGGCATCTAAAAATAAGAAATTATTAAGAATTTCCAAAGGCAACTCCTAGTTCATGATGGATAAATTGCTAAAGGATATGTTCAAGTAATTTTCAAATGAGGAAATTTAATGTGCTAATTGTCACTTGAAAAATATCACCTCATTCACAATTGCTGGTGCAAATTAAACTAATGTTGAGGTACTACCCCACACCTAGTAAACTGACCAAAATAATTATAGGATCATCGATTAAGAAGTCTCTACTGGATCATCTCATCCAAACTAATTTTTTTGTTACTTTTTTATAGATGACTCCAAGTGGCAAATGATTTGTTCCAATATGTGGCAAAGCCAGAATTTGAACCCAGGTCTTCCTACTCTAGCTCTAGTGCTCATATCAATGCCTCCCCAACTTAACAGCAATAAAATGTCAATCCTGGTGGGACTGTAGGAAAACAGGTACATTCATTCCTCATTGGTGGAAAGAAACTAGAAGAATTTTTTTTAGAAAGTTTTCACAAAAATGATCATCCTTTTGATAAAATAATTCCATAGTTCAGAGTACACACATGCCCTGAGACTATTAACAAAAAACAAATTTCCAAAAAGAGTTCTTTTGAAAATCTTTATAGCCATGTTATTTGTCCTATCCCAAAATAAAACAAATTCAATCTAACACTAAAAAAATGAAAAGGATCAGAGGGTTTAGAATATGATATTTCAGAGATCAAAGGAGCCAGAATTAAAACCAAGAATTACCTACCCAGTAAAACTGAGTATAATACTTCGGGGGGGGGGGGGGGGAATGAACATTCAATGAAATAGAGGACTTTCAAATATTCTTGATGAAAAGATCAGAGCTGAACAGAAAATTTGGCTTTCAAATACAAGAATCAAGAGAAGCATGAAAAGGTAAATAGGAAAGAGAACTCATAAGGGACTTGTTAAAGATGAACTGTTTACATCCCTACATGGAAAGATAATATCTGTAACTCATGAGGCCTTTCTAAGTATTTTTTGGAGGGAATATATATATATATATATATGTAGACAGAGGGCACAGGGTGAGATGTATATGAAGGGATGATATCTAAAAAATAAAATTAAGAGGTGAGAAAGGAATGTATTGAAAGAAGGAGAGACAGAGGTAGAATGGGGTAAATTATCTCATATAAAGGAGGTACAAAAAAGCTTTTACAATGGAGGGAAAGAGGAGCGAGGTGAGAGGGAATGAATGAACCCTACTCTCATCAGATTTGACTTAAGGAGGGAATAACATACACACTCAACTGGGTATGAAAATCTATTTTTACCCTATAGGAAAGTAGGGGCAAGGATAAGAGAGGTGGGGATAATAGAAGGGAGGATAGATTGGGGGAGCAGGTAATCAGAAGCAAACATTTTTTAGGAGGGTCAAAGGAGAGAATAGAATAAATGGGGGGGATAGGATGGAGGGAAATATAGTTAGTCTTTCACAACATGACTGTCGTGGAAGTGTTGTGTATCACTACACACGTATAACCTATATTGAATTGCTTGCCTTCTCAGTGAGGGTGGGTGGAGAAGGAGGAAGGGAGAGAATGTGCATCTCAAAGTTTTAAAAATGAAATGTTAAAAATCGTTTTTACATGCAACTGGGAAATCAAATACACAGGCAATGGGGTACAGAAATCTATCTTGCCCTACAGGAACATAGAAGGGAAGGGGATGAGAGAAGGGGGATGAGAGAAGGGATAGCAGTTTGGGAGAAGGGTTAATCAGAATGCATTCCATCTTGGGGTGGGGGAGGGGAGAGATGGGGAGAAAATTTGTAATTCAAAATCTTGTGGAAGTGAATGTTGAAAACTAGAAATAAATTAATAGAAAATATAAAAAATAATTAAAAAGATTAAAAAATAATACAGAGTAAAGAATGCATAGTTGGAAGAAATGAGTATATACCAATTATATTCACATAAGAGGAAAAGTGAATTAGGAATAAATAGACAAAGAATCATGGTGGAGACTTAGTGGTCTTAAAAAGTTCTGATATTAGAAGCTTTCAAAGTCATGTATTTCAATGTAATTGTTACAAAGCTAGTTGAATGGATCATAATGATGCTTAATATTACGTTTATAATAAAGCATTTTAAAACACTCAAGTATCCCTTTAAATAAGGAGTTGCCTCCAAGTATGTACTGAAGTATTTATTTTGGCACCATCTACTAGAGACAAACTAGAGAAGGGGAGACAGAGAGAGAAAAAAAGAGAGGGGGAAGTACATAAATTTCCCCTGCCTTTCATCATTAATACTATCACTTTCTTCATGGTTCATCTCTTTCAAAGATACATTCTTGAGGTTTTTTTGTTTGTTTGTTTTTGCTTTTTGGAAAGGAGAGGGCAAGACAACTGGGGTTAAGTGACTCACCCAAGGTCACATGGCTAGTAAGTGTGTCAAGTGTCTGAGGCCAGATTTGAACTCAGGTCCTCTTGACTCCACAGCCAATACTCTATTCACTGCTCCACCTAGCCACCCCTCAAAGATATATTCTTATTATGGATTTTTCAAGTGGCTATTTGGCAGAATATCAAATTACTCTAATAACTTTTTAAAAAGTATACATACTTTAATTATTTCATTAAATATTCCCAATTACATGCAAAACATTTTAACAATCATATTTTAAAATTTTGAGTTCAAAATTCCCTCCTACCCCTGGCCTCACCTCGAGAAAGTAAGCAATTTAATATCAATTATACATGTGAACATATATACAAAACATATTCCCATATTAGCCATCTTACAAAAGAAAATATAGACAGAAAATAAAACAAGAAAAGTAAAGAAAAAAAAATTTAAGTATGCTTCGATCTGTATTCAGTTCTCTCTCTGGAAGTGGACAGCAGTTTTCATTGTAGTTCCTTTAGAATTGTCTTGGATCATTGTCTTGATTGGAGTAGGTAAGTATTTCACAGTTGATCACTGTTACAATATTGCTGTTACTATGTATAATGTTCTTCTGATTCTGTTCATTTCACTTTACATGATTTCCTAGATGTCTTCCCAGGTTTTTCTGAAATCATCCTGCTTGTACTATTCCGTCACAATTATATACCATAACTTTTTTGGCCATTCCCCAATTGATGGGCATCCCCTCAATTTCCAGTTCTTTACTACCACAAAAATTATGGCTATGTACATATATGCCCTTTTAGCTTTTCTTTGATTTCTTTGGGATACAGACCTAGTAGTAATATTACTGGGTCACAGAATATGCATGGTTTTATAACATTTATAGCATAATTACAAATTATTTTCAAGACTGGTTAGATTAGTTCACAATTTCCACCAGCAGTGCAATAGTGATCCAATTTTTTCACATTCCATCCAGCATTTGTCATTTTCCTTTTCTTTCCTGTAAGCCAACCTGAGAGGTATGAAGTGGCATATCAATTGTCTTAATTTGCATTTCTCTAATCAGTAGTGATTTAGAGCATTTTTCATGTGACTATTGATTTTCCACTGATTCCCTTGGTTGTTGACTTTTGTTGCTCCAGATGAATTTTGTTATTATTTTTTCTAGCTCTATAAAATAATTCTTTGGTAGTTTGGCACGGCACTGAATAACCATGCTGTTAGGTAGAATTGTCATTTTTATTATACTGACTAAGCCTACCCATGAGCAATTCATATTTCTCCAACTCTTTAGAGCAGGGGTGGGGAACCTGTGGCTTTAAGGCCACATGTGGCCTCCTAGGTCCTTAAGTGCAGCCTTTTGACTGAATCTAAATTTTATAGAACAAATCCTTTTATTTTTATTAATACATTTTGTCCATATTTTTATTGTCATTTTATTTTTTAAAAATAATGCAGAGTAATTATATTTAAAATACCAAAGAATAAGATAAGTTTCAATGAAATAATCCTCCCAGATTGACTAGCACATTTAAAACATTAGTAAGTCATAAGTGTTAAATTGATGGCTGCTATGTTCACTGTGCTCATTTAGTTCTAACTTCCCCCACCCTACTGGCACTACTACCATAGGATGTTGGTTAGTGAGAGTTTATGGGGGTCGAGTGTGCCAGTCTGGCATCAGCTTCTGACAATGGTACACTGTGTTTCTGTTTGAACTGGAATTTGTGAATAGCTTTACAATTCAACACTCAGAAGTACTATTTTGGCTGCATCCCACAAATTTTTAACTGTTATCTTATTGTTGTCATTTTCTTTAATAAAATTACTGATTGTTTCTATGACTTGTTCTTTGACCTGCTAATTTTTTTACATTTTTAAAAAAATTAATATTTTATTTCTTTATTTTTAGTTTTCAACATTCATTTCCACAAGATATTGAATTACAAATTTCCCCCCCATCTTTCCCCTACTCCCCACCCCAAGATATCAAGCGTCCTGAATACCCCTTCCCTCAATGTGTTCTCTCCTATATCCTTCCCCATCCTCCCCCCCACTTTTTAGTAGGGCAAGATGGGTTTCTATACCCCAGTGCCTGTATATCTTATTTCCCAGTTGCATGTAAAAAACAATTTTTAACATTTGTTTTTAAAACTTTTATTTCCAGATTCTTTCCCTTCTTCCCTCCTCACCCACCCCCACTGGGAAGACAAGCAATTCAATATAGGTTGTACATATTAGTTATGCAAAATATTTTCATACTAGTTATTTTGTGAAAGACTAACTATATTTCCCTCCATCCTGTCCTGGTCCCCACTTATATTCTATTTTCTTTTTTTTTAAACAAATCCTTTATTAACTTCTGATTTACATCATTCATTTCCACTAGATTTTGAGTTACAATTTTTCCCCTGGGCTCAGCTCTCAGAGCGCTGTGCTGGCTGCTCCCTGCAGGGCTGCTGGGTTCTCCTCAGCGGGAGGTTAGCTTCTCTGTGTCGTTCTGTGGTTGCTGGGGCTCCAGAAGTTGTTCAGAGTCCCCTTTCACACTGTTTGGTGACCTGCTCATTCTTTAGGATTAAATTATTTAATTTCCAAATAATTTTTATCTGTGCTTGCATGGTGCTTTATTAAACGTAATTTAATTGCATTATGGTCTGAAAAGGACAAATTTAATATTTGTGCTTTTCTGCATTTAGTTGTGAGGTTTTTATGATGTAATACATGGTCAATTTTTGTGAAGATGCCATGTACAGAGGAGAAAAGGGTATAATCTTTTCTATTCCCATTCAGTTTTCTTTAAAGATTTTCTAAGATTCTATTCATTTCCTTGACTTCTTTCTTATTTATTTTATGGAAATTTATCTAGCTCTGAGAGGGAAAAGTAGAGGTCCTTCACTAGTATAGTTTTACTATTTCTTCCTATAATTCATTTAACTTTACCTTTAAGAATTTGGATACTTGGGGTGGAGTCAAGATGGCAGACTAGAAACAGCACTTCCCTGGAGCGCCAGCCCACACCACTTCAAAATTATGTAAAAGGGGGAATCTGAATGACCTCTAGAGCACCAAAACCCACAAAATGATACAGGGCAGCTAACCTCCCACTGAGGACAGCCTGGCAGCATGGCAGGTGGAGTGGCCAGCACAGCATTCTGGCAGCTGAGCCTAGGCCCACATGAGTCAGAAGTTTTAACCCCTGGGTGGCCAGACCAGCAGCTGGCTGGAAGGACCCCAGAACACCAGCAGCTATGGCATTTCCAGAATTATCAACACATAGACACCTAGGACAAAGTGAGAGGTCAGTGCCCTATGCACTTTGGAACTAGTTGGGAGAATGCGTCAGCTTCTTCCCCTGGGGGCGAGAAGCAGCTGAGGAGCCGGCACAGCTTGTGCCACATGGCCACATTGCAGCTTCAGCTCCTGGCCTGCAAGCTGTAGGGGGATCTGGCAAGGAGTCTGGTGTGGGGTAACCTCTCTTGCTTTACCCTTCTTGGATCTGGATTGTAGTCTGGGGTGGAGGTCTTGGGGTGTGTGACCAGCTTGGCAGAGTGTGTACAGGCTTTAGAGAGGCCACCCAACTAATACCTCCAGCAGTTGAGAAAACCCCAATGTCTGGGACAGAAGTTCCCCTGGCTGGTGGCAGAGCCCTACTGTGGCAACAAGCCCATAAGTCAAGTAATTGAGTGGCAATATGCCTAGGCAAAGGAAACAAAATAAACAGAAAAATTCAACATTAGACTCCTATTTGGGGGCAAAGAGGATTGAAACATGGAACAGGAGGAGGAGTGGGAAGTCAGAAATCCAGCACCAAAAGTCCCAAATGAAAATACAAGCTGGCTACAGGCCATAGAGGACCTTAAGAAGCAGATAAGAGAATTGGGGGAAAAATTAGAAAGAGAAATGAGAAAGATGCAAGAAAAGTATGAATGACAGTCAACAGCCTGACTGAGGAAAATAACACCTTAAAAATAGACTAACTGAAATGGCAAAAGAGGCTCAGAAAGGCAATGAGGAGAAGAATGCCTTAAAAAGCCAAATTTGTCAGATGGAAAAAGAATCTCAAAGGCTCAATGAGGAGAATTTCTCCTTCAGAATTAGACTGGAGCAAAGGGAAGCTTGTAACTTTATGAGAAATCAAGATGCTATTAAGCAGATCCAAACAAATGAAAGGATAGAAAACAACGTGAAATATCTCATGGGAAAAACCACTGACCTGGAAAATAGATGCAGGAGAGATAATCTAAAAATTATTAGACTACCTGAAAGCCATGATCAAAAAAAGAACCTGTAAATCATCCTTCAAGAAATTCTCAAGGGAAATTGTCCTGATGTTTTAGAACCAGAGGGTAAAATAGAGGTTGAAAGAATCCACTGAACACCCCCTGAAAAAGATCCCCAAGATAGATTCCCAGATAAAGGAGAGAATATTACAAGCAGCCAGGAAGAAACAATTTCAATATTGTGGGAACACAATCAGGATAGCTCAGGATCTGGCAGCTTCTACACTGAGGGACCAAAGGGCATGGAATATGATATACAGGAGAGCAAAGGAGCTGGGATTAAAACCAAGAATCACCTACTCAGCAAAACTGAGTATCATGTTTCAGGGGGAAATATGGTCATTCAGTGGATTAGATTACTTTCAAGCATTCTTGAGGAAAAAACCAGAGTTGAATAGAAAATTTGACATTCAGTCACAAGAAGGAAGAAATGCTTGAGAAAGTAAATAGGGAAAATAAATCATAAGGAACTTATCAAAGTTGAACTATTTACATTCCTACATGGAAAAACGATAACCGTAACTGATGAAACCTTTCTCAATATGAAAATAACTGAAGAAGGGTATATGGGCATATGAATATATATGTGAATGTGTGTATATATGTTTACAGGTATACATAGATATAGGGCACAAGTCGAATTTAATGGGAAGGGATGATACTTAAGGGATGAAACTGAGAGGTGAGAGAGGAACATAAGGAGAGGAGATGTGGAGAGACAGAATGGGGTAAACTATCTCATGTAGAAGAGGCAAGGGAAAGTGGTTACAGGGGAGGGAAAGAACAGGAAGGCAAAGAGGCAAAACCTTATTCTCATTGAATCTGGCTCAGGGAGAGAATGACATATATACTAATTGGGATATCTCACCCTACAGGAGAGTGGGAGGGAAGGGAATGGGTTGGGGGAGATGATGGAAGGGAGAGCAGGCTGGGGAGAGGGAAGTTGGAAGCACCCACTTTTGAAAAGGGACAGGATAAAAGTAGAGAGTGGACCAGGTGGGAGGTGGGATAGGAGGGAGTGAAATATAGTTAGTCTTTTACAATATATCTATTATGGTAATGTTTTGCATAGTTATGTATGTATAACATATACTGAATTGTTTATCTTTCCAGTAAGAGTGGGTGACAATGAATAGAGCGCCGGCCCTGGAGTCAGAAGGACCTAAGTTCGGAGCCGGCCTCCGACACTTAATCCACACAAACAAAAACCTAGCCGTGTAACCTTGAGCAAGTTACTTAACCCCAATTGCTTAAAAAAAAAAAGAGTGGGTGACAAGGGAGGAAGGGAATGAATCTGTAACTCGAAGTTTTAAAATCAAATGTTTTAAAAATATATAAATACTATTATTAATACTATTTTATATATAATTGGGAAATAAGATGTGCAGTCATTGGGGCACAGAGATTCACTTTGCTGTACTGGAAAAGTCAAAGGGGATATGGGAGAAAAGATGGGAGAGAGCAGATTGGATAAGGGGATATCCTGTGGGACTGCTATTCTGGGGTGGTGGGTAAGGGAAAAATGGGGAAAAATTGTAACTCAAAATCTGATGGAAATGAATGATGTAAACCAGAAGTTAATAAAACATTTGGGAAAAAAAAAGAATTTGGATATGATGTTATTTGGTGCATATAGGCTTTGTATTGATAATACTTCATTATTTATGGTGCTTTTTAGCAAGATGAAGTTTCCTTGCTTATCCCTATTAATTATTATTAACATTTTATTTTAATTAATATTATAATTATTTTTGGTTTTTCTTTGTCTGAGATAATAATTGCTATTCCTGCCTTTTTTCTTCAGTTGATCCTTAATACCTGCCTTTTTTTCTTCTGCTGAAGCATGACAGATTCTGCTTTAGCCCCTTATTTTTAACTCTATGTGTCTCTCTCTGTTTCAAGTATATTTCTTGCAAACAACATATTGTTGGATTCTAATTTTCAATTTATTCTATCTGTTTCTATTTTATGGGTGAATTCATCCCATCCACAATTATGATTACTAATTGTGCATTTTTCTCCATCCTATTTTCTTCTGTTTATCCTTCTCTCTTTTTATCCTATCCCTCCTCTAAAGTTGGTTTTTGGGTTATTTTTGGCTTCTGACCACTGCCTACTTTTATGAGTCATTCTTTTTATTACCTTCACCTTTCTCTTATCCTCTTCCCTTCTTACTTCCCTGTTGGGTAAGATAGATTTCTATTGGCAATTGAGTGTATATGTGGGGGGGGGGGTGTACATATATACATATGCACATACATATGCATGTGTGTTTATGTACACACACACACTTTTTTCCACCTCTTTGAATCAATTTAGATGTGAGTTTCAAGTGTTACCTGCCATTATGCTCCCATTTTCCTCTCTACTGTAAAAACTCTTCTTTGCATGCCTCTTTTATGTAAGGTAATTTGCCCCATTCTTACTCTCCCTCTCTTCTCACAGGTCATCTCTCTTTCTCATCTAATTTTTTTATATCATCCCAACATACTCAACCCATTCCTGTTCTCTCTTTCTATGTAGAATCCTTATTGCCCTAATGATGATAAAGTTCTTAGAAGTTAAATGTATCATCTTCCCATATAAATAGTTTAACCTTATCAAATCCCTTATAATTTCTCTTTCATGTTTACTTTTTTATGCTTCTCTTCAGTCTTGTATTTGAAAATCAAACTTTCTATTCAGCCCTGGTCTTTTCATAAAGAAATCTTGAAAAATCTTGCAAAAGAAAATCTTGCTAAATCTTGTGTGATTTTCACTTGTATGATCACAGTATTAGAATGGTTTCTTTCTGGCTACTTGAAGTATCTACTCTGACCTAGGAGATCTGGAATTTGGCCATAATATTCTTGGGAGTTTTCATTCTGGGGCCTCTTGCAGGTGGTAGTCTGTGGATTCTTTCCATTTCTTTTTTACCCTCTGGTCCTAAAATATCAGGGCAGTTTTCCTTGATTTTTTTTTGAAAGATGATATCTAGACCCTTTCTTTGATCATGACTTTCAGTTAGTCCAATAGTTCTTAAATTACCTCTCCATGATCTATTTTCCAGCTTAATCCTTTGTGCAATGAGGTATTTTACCTTTTCTTCTATTTTTTATTCTTTTGATTCTGATTATTTATTGATGTTTCTTGAAGTTATTGACTTCTACTTGCCAAACTCTAATTTTTAAGGAATAATTTTCTTCAGTGAGTTTTTGTACCTCTTTTTCCATTTGGCCATTTCTGTTTTTAAGATGTTATTTTCATCAGCATTTTTGGTGCCTTTTACCAAGTTGTTAATTGTCTTTTAATAATTTTCTTCCTTTGCTTTCATTTCTTTACTTAATTTTTACCACTCTTATTTAATTTTTTTTTTTTTTGCTTTTTGGAGGGCCATTGGGGTTAAGTAACTTGCCCAAGGCCACACGGCTAGGTTTTTATTTGTGTGTGCGTTAAGTGTCTGAGGCCGGATCCAAACTCAGGTCCTTCTGACTCCAGAGCTGGCGCTCTATTCACTGTGCCACCTAGCCGCCCATCTTATTTAATTTTTAATAAAATTTTATGTTTTTTTTTAGTTTACATCATTCATTTCCACAAGATTTTGAGTTACAAATTCTCTCCCCATCTTCCCCCTACCTACCACCCCAAAACAGCAATCCCACTGAATACCCTCTCATCCAATCTGCTTTCTCCTACATCCTCCCACATCCTCCCCTCTGACTTTCCAGTAGAGAAAGATGGATCTTGATGCCCCAGTGCCTAGTATATCTTATTTCCCAGTTGCATGAAAAAATGTGTGTGTGTGTGTGTGTGTGTGTGTGTGTGTTAAACATTTGATTTAAAATTTTTGAATTCCAGATTCTTCCCCTTCCTCCCTCCTCACCCACCCTTACTGGGAAGATAAACAATTCAATATAGGTTGTACATTATAGCTATGCAAAACCTTTTCATAGTGGATATATTGTGAAAGACTAACTATATTTCATCCTATCTGGCCCCCCACTTGTTCTATTCTCTACTTTGACCCTGTCCCTTTTCAAAAGTGGGTGCTTCCAACTTCCCTCCTCCCAACCTCCCCTCCTCTCCATCATCCCCCCTCTCATCCCCTTCCCCCCTACTCTCCTGTAGAGTGAATACCCTATTTAGTGTGTATGTCATTCCCTCCCTAAGCCAAATTCAATGAAAATACAGTTGACTCATTCCCTTTTGCCTTCCTGTTCTTCACCTCAATTATAACAGTTTTCCCTTGCCTCTTCTATATGAGATAATTTACCCCATTCTGTCTCTCCCCATTTCCTCTCATTATATTCCTCTCTCATCTCTCAATTTCACCTTTTAAGTATCATCCCCTCTATTCAATTGGTCCTGTGCCCTCTGTCTATGTATACCTGTACACATATATGTACACACATATGCATTCATATGCCCATATACCCTCCTATATAGACATATATATTTATATTTCATTCCCTTCAATTATTCTCATAGTGACAAAAGTTTCATCAGTTACAATTATCATTTTTTCACGTAGGAATGTAAATAGTTCAACTTTGATAAGTTCCTTATGATTTCTTTTCCCTGTTTACCTTCTCAAGTATCTCTTGCTTCTTGTATCTGAATGTCAAATTTTCTATTCAACTCTGGTTTTTTCATCATGAATGCTTGGAAGTCTTCTATTCCATTGAATGACCCTATTTTACCCTGAAACATGATACTCAGTTTTGCTGAGGAGGTGATTCTTGGTTTTAATCCCAGCCCCTTTGACCTCAGGAATATCATATTCCAAGCCCTTCAATCCTTCAGTGTAGAAGCTGCCAGATCCTGTGTTATCCTGATTGTGTTTCCACAATATTGAAATTGTTTCTTCCTGGCTGCTTGTAATATTTTCTCCTTGATCTGGGAATTCCAGTACCTGGCTATCATATTCTTAGGAGTTTTCTTTTTGGGATCTTTTTTAGGAGGTGATCAGTGGATTCTTTCAACCTCTATTTTGCCCTCTGCTTCTAAAACATCAGGACAACTTTCCTTGAGAATTTCTTTAAGGACGATTTACAGGTTCTTTTTTTTGATCATGGCTTTCAGGTAGTCCAATAATTTTAAATTCTCTCTCATGGATCTATTTTCCAGGTCACTGGTTTTTCCCATGAGATATTTCACATTGCCTTCTATTTTTTTTCATTTGTTTGGATCTGTTTAATAGTATCTTGATTTCTCATAAAGTCACTAGCTTCTATTTGCTCCAATCTAATTCTGAAGGAATGATTCTCCTCAGTGAGCTTTTGAGATTCTTTTTCCATCTGGTAAATTTGACTCTCTAAGGCATTCTTCTCCTCATTAGGTTTTTGAGCCTCTCTTGCCATTTGAGGTAGTCTATTTTTTAAGGTGTTATTTTCTTCAGTCAGGTTGTTAACTCTCTTTTCATGATTTTCTTGCATCATTCTCATTTCACTTCCCAATTTTTCCTCCACTTCTCTTATTTGGTTTTCAAAATCCTTCTTAAGTTCCTCTATGGCCTGTAACCAGTTCATATTTTTCTTGGAAGCTTTTGGTGCAGGAGTTCTGATTTTGCTGTCTTCCTCCTACTCCATGCCTTGGTTCTTTTTGTTCCCAGAAAGGAATCCAAAGTCGGACCACTATGCTTTTCCCGCTTCCCCCACTTGCTCATGTTGCCACTCAACCACTTGATTTTTGAGCTTTTTGCCACAGTAGAACTCTACTTTCAGAGAGGAGAGCTTTGTCCCAAATTGCTGGGGTTTTCTCAGCTGCTGGAGCCATCAGATGGGTGCCTTCTCAGAAGCCTCCACTGGCTCTGGCACACTGGTCACACACCCCAGGACCTCCACCCAGGACAGGGATCCAGATCCAACCAGGTTAAAGCAAGAGCAATTACCCTTCAGACTGGTTGGTTGGTCCCCCTGCAATCTGCAGGCCAGGAGCTCTGAAGCAGCCAGATGGCTGTGGCTGCCATGCCTCAGCTGCTTCTCCCTCCAGGGGAGTCTGATCCACATTCCCGGACTCCCTGTTCCCAAAGTCCACTGACCTCCCACTTTGTCTTTGGCATTTATGGGTTGACAATTCTGGAAACCATCACAGCTGGTGGTGGTCCCCTCTCCCAACATCCCTCTAGCCGCCACTCTTATTTAATTTTTAAAATAACTTTTTAGCTGTTTCAGAAATTCTTGTTGGGCTTGGGTCCAATTCACATTTTTTCCTCTTTTGAAGTTTTTCTTGTAGTTGTTTTGACTTTATTTTCTTCTTCTGAGTTTGTGTCTTGATCTTCTCTTTAGGAAAACCTATGGTATCTTTTTATGTCTGTGTTATTTTTTTGTTTGCTCATTTTCCCATCCTACTTCTTGCTTTTGAACTTTATATTAAAGGTAGACTCTCTTCCGAGATTGGGGGTAGGGAGGAGAGAGAAGTACTGTATAAAGCTTTATATTTTTTCATACTGCTATCTTTAGAGTTAGTTTGGGGGTTTGGAAGTTTCCAATGCTTCCAAAATTATGTGATCTGGGGAGACATGTGGTCACTATTCTCCTGGTCTGCACTCTGGTTCTTACCCAGGAAGGGCTCCTGATCCCTTGGTTCACAATCACTAAAGCTCCTCAGGGACTGTGCTTCTTTGGGACTGGAAATGATATTGTTCTTCAGGATGCCTATTCACTTGGGACCAGAAGTGATACTGTTCCTCAGGGTCCCTAATCCTTTGGGTGCAGAAGAGATAATGCTCCTTAGTACCCCCACTTCCTCTTGAGCAAAAGTGTTCCCTTCTGCCCTTGAACTATGATCCATAATTAGGTATAGCCAATGAAGTTGGCAAACAGTGTCTGGTCCTACATCCAGTGCTAGAACAGGGGTCTCCTGTAATCTTTTTATGACTAGATGCCAGTTTCCCTTACTGTCTCTGGTTTGAGAACTCTCAAAGCTGCTGCTGCTATCACCATCAATAAGGTCTACCACTACTGTTTATCCCTGTGTGCTCTGGCCCGGCCTCTATCCCCATGTCACAGATTTCTCTTTCCTAAATCCTAAGTTGTTGTGAGCAGGAAGAATATCTCACTCTGGCCATATGTTGGCTCTGCCACTGCAGAATTCAATTTGAGTTATCTCAAAGTTATTTGGAGAAGAATGTTGAGAGAACTCCACTGAGTACTTCTCTACTCCGCCATCTTGGCTCCACCCTGAGAATACCCTCTAATAACTTTATGAAAGATTAACACTTTTTGAAATGATTAGAATAGTATTTTATTTTTTGATACCTTAACTTTGTTTCTTTTTTTTTAATTGGTTCTCTTGGGGTGGCTAGGTGGAGCAGTGAATAGAGCACTACCCTGGAGTCAGTAAGACCTGAGTTCAAATCTTGTCTTAACACAAAACTAGCTGTGTGACCTTGGGCAAGTCACTTAACCCCAATTTCCCTACCTTCCCCCTCCAAAAAGCAAAAAAACAAAAATAAAGTTGGTTCCCTCTGATGATTATCATGAAGTAGGTTACTATTCAATGATGTGATTTGAACATCTAAAGCCCTTGGTCTAGACTGGTGGTTCTCAAAATGTGGTCCAAACCTGGGGTTTCCCAAGAATCCACAATGGGGTCCACAAGGCCAAAATTAGTTTCATAAAAATGCTAAGACATTTTAATTTCTAATAGAGTAAATACTGATAGATATAACCCATACAAACAAAAGCTCTTGGGGGAAGGGGATGGAGTTTGAACTCAATAATTTTATAAGAATGTAAAGGGATCCTGATATTAAAAAATTTAAGAATAGAGCTTGACCATCAGTCAAAAAGCTGCTAAAGATAATCCAGCATCTGTACAATCTGTGTAACTCAAAGGCCCTGGACAGTTTTCAAAGTGCTTTCACTGATCTCATTTGTCATCCTATTTCCTGACAATGCCAAAAGAAATGCTGCTATTACAGGGCCATTAAGTCAGCTGATGGCATAATTAATAGTCACATGATAGTTGCTATAAGTGTGCTATGTTTCTGTTCTGGTTTAAACGAGTTGCTATGGCAACTGTACCATAGCCAGGACTCTTTGCCAGGCTGCGGGAGACCCATTTTCAGATCTATCACACCAGATTTGTTTCTCTGCACCACTGATTAGCTCTCCTTTGCAACACTGAGCAGATGGAAGAAAAAATATTTTTTCTAAAAAGAAACAAATGTTTACTGTATTCCCAGGCCTGTTTCCAATACAGAAACAGACCTTTGGCTGTTTTAACAAAGTATAGTGTGAACTGGATCCTTGTAGATTGGGAATCTCTCATGTGTTGGTGGGATTTAAGCGTGAATTCATTTATAAAATCACAGATGGTGTTTCCCTTCTGGGTGCTCTTTATTAAATATTTCTTCCCATTCCTATTTCACAATATTTCCCTGAAATATTTACCATTTCCTAAAATCTAAGAATCAGCAAATTCTATAAAGGACCTCAGCAATCATTTCTGTCCAGCCTCCCTAATTTTATATATAGATGAAGAAAATGACATAGAGGGATAAAGTAGGACTGTGGGTCTTTTAGAGGGTGTGTACTCTAATGACCAGAAAACTGAAGTGATTTTCCCAGGGTCATTTGCTCACAGCTAGCAAGTGACAAAGCCAGGATTTGAATCCAGTTATTCTGACTCTAAACGCATTGCCCTTTCTACCATGCTCTACCTTCTCTCTTCTTCCTGAGATTTCTTTCTTCCTATAGTTCACATATATTTTCTACATGAAGTAATAGAAAGAACTCAGAATCAAGAGCAAGGAGACCTAGATTCCAGTCTCAACCCTATCCCTTACCTTCTCTGGATCTCTTCAGCAATATATAATAATATCCACCCTGCCTACCTTATTAAATCATTGTAAGGATCAAATTCAAA
>WOXC01004432.1:0-118036 GCA_011680675.1 Gymnobelideus leadbeateri
ACTAGATATCGCTTCCTCCAATCTGCTCTCTCCCATACCTTCTCCCATACCCCCATCGACTTTTCCATTAGAGGAAGGTGAATCTTTGTGTCCCAATGCCTGCACATCTTATCTCCCTATTACAAGCAAAAGAGTATTAATAGTAGTATTTGTGTATATTTGAAACATTTAATGTTAAGACCTTGAATTTCAGATCCATTTCCTTCCTCTCTTGTCACCCATTCCCTCTGGGGAGATAAGTAATTCAGTATATGTTGTACATGTCTAGCTATGTAAAACATTATCATAGTAGATATATTGTACAAGGCTGCTTATAATTCCCTCCCACTCATCCCACCTCCCACCTGGTCCATTCCCTACATGATCCTGTCCCTCTTCTATAGTGGGTACTTCCAACCTCCTCTCACCCCAAGGATGCCCTCCCACCCATCATCCCTCCTCTCATCCCCCTTCCCCCTATCCTGCTGCAGGTTGAGATATCCCATTTAGTATGTATGTCATTTTCTCCCTGAACCAAACTCAATGTGAATGTGGTTTTGCCTTTTTAGCCTTCCTTCTTCTCCCCCTCCTTTGTAACCACTTCCGCTTGCTTCTTCTACATGAGATAGTTTACCCTACCCTGTCTCTCCCCATCTCCTCTTGCCACTTTCCTCTCTCATCTCATAATTTCATCTCTTGAGTATTCTCCCTTCCCAACAAATTCAACCTATGCCCTCTATCCATATATAACTGTAACCATATACACACATTCACATATGTATTCATATGATCACACCCCCTTCTTCCATTATTTTCATAGTGAGAAAGATATCATCAGTCACAGTTATTGCTTTTCCATATAGGAATGAAAATAGTTCAACTTTGATAAGTTCCCCTTGATCTCTCTTTCCCGATTACTTTCTCAGGCATCTCTTCCTTCCTGTGTCTGGATGTCAAATTTTCTATTCAATTATGGTTTTTTCCTCAAGAATGCTTGAAAGTCCTCTATTCCACTGAATGACCATATTTTCCCCTGAAACAAAATACTCAGTTTTGCTGGGTAGGTGACCCTTGGGTTCATTCCCAGTTCTTTTGCCCTCTGGAATATCATATTCCATGCCTTTCGATCCCTCAGTGTAGAAGCTGCCAGGTCCTGGGCTATTCTGATTGTGTTTCCACAATATTGAAATTGTTTCTTCCTGGCTGCTTGTAGTATTTTCTCCTTGATCTGGGGATTCTGGAACCTGGCTATAATATTCCTGGGAGTTTTCTTTTTGGGATCTTTTTCAGGAGGTGATTGGTGGATTCTTTCAACCTCTATTTTGCCCTCTGGATCTAAAACATCAGGGCAGTTTTCCTTGAGAATTTCTTGAAGGGTGATTTCTAGGTTCTTTCCTTGATCATGGCTTTCAGGTAGTCCAATAATTTTTAAATTGTCTCTCCTGGATCTATTTTCCAGGTCAGTGGTTTTTCCCATGAGATATTTCACATTGCCTTCTAATCTTTCATTTGTTTGGATCTGCTTAACAGCATCTTGATTTCTCATAAAGTCATTAGCTTCCATTTGCTCCAGTCTAACTCTGAAGGAATGAGTCTCCTCAGTGAACTTTTGAGATTCTTTTTCCATCTGGCAAATTCGACTTTTTAAGGCATTCTTCTCCTCATTGCCCTTTTGGGCCTCCTTTGCCATTTGAGTTAGTCTATTTTTTAAGGTGTTGTTTTCCTCAGTCAGGCTGTTGACCCTCATTTCATACTTTTCCTGCATCCTTCTCATTTCTCTTTCCAATTTTTCCTCCACTTCTCTTATTTGATTTTTAAAGTCCTTCTTAAGGTCCTCTATGACCTGCAACCCGCTCATGTTTTCCCCTGGGGCTTTTGGAGCAGGACTTCTGACCTCACAGTCCTTTTCCCGCTCTATGCCCCCAAAATAGGAGTCTAGGGTTGCATTTTTCTGTTTCCTTTGCCTTGGCATGTTGCCACTTAATTGCTTGACTTTGGGCTTGTTGCCACACTATGGCTTTAAGGCCAGATAGAGGAATTTTCGTCCCGAACGTGTGGGGGGCAACTTCCGTTTCTGGCAAGCTGTAAACCCACCCACGACTTCCACCCTAGATCACAATCCAGATCCAGGGAGGTTAAAGGAAGAGCGATTACCCCCCAAGACTGATCGCTGGATCTCCCCACGATTTGTAGGCTGGGAGCCGGAGCTGCCTCTGAAAACTACAAAATGTCATGTCTCCTCAGCGGCTTCTAGCCCCCAGGGGAGGGAGCCGACGCATTCCCTAATACCAGTCCCAAAGTCCATAGGACACTAACCTCTTACTTTGTCCTAGGCAAGTCTATGTTGATAATTCTGGAGTCGCCACAGCTCCTGGTGTTCTGGGGTTCCTCCAGCCAGCTGCTGGCCCTGCCGCCCTGGGGCTAAAACCTCGGCTCACGTGGACCTGGGCTTGGCTCGGCTCCTGCGCTCTGCGCGCTGCCAGGTCCCAGACCACTGTGCTGGTCCTTCCTGCAGGGCTGCTGGGCTGTCCTCAGCGGGAGTTTGGCTTCTCTGTGTCATTCTATGGGTTCTGGGGCTCCAGAAGTTGTTCAGAGTCCCCTTTTACATAGTTTGGGGGGAATCTGGGGGCAGAGAGGCTTGGAGGAGCTGTTTCTACTCCACCATCTTGGCTCCACCCCTCCTGACATTAATTTTCTACCCATCAATGTTGACATATAGTCATCAGGCCTCTGATTCCTTATCTCCAGTACACAGTAAGATTATTACCTATTCTTCTATCAACACATGGAGCTCTTCTTTTCTTCTATGGTTGTTGGAAGAATGGACTGAATATTCCTTAGGACCCTAATTACGTCCAGAATTATCATAATAGTATAAATTTCATGGGCTCTATTACTATTTCAGCCATTAGCTTGATTTGTCTCTGTTGCTCTAAATTACACTCAGACTCAGAAGCCCAACTTGGAAATATGTATCCTCAGTAATGAAGGGCAAGAAAGATTGGCCCAAATCCCAATCTTCTGTTATATAAAAACTAAAGCAATTGACTAGTAATATTATCATGTATGAAGAAAAGCATCAAAATTATAATTATTTCTTTTCTATTAATTGACAGAAGGGGAGGTAATATGGTGTAGTAGAAAACCACTGTTGGGATTGGAATTAGTTGGCATAGCTTCAAATCTTTGCTCTGGCATCTATGGTCTATATGACCTTAGACAAGTCATTTAACCCGGTTGGGACTCCATTTCCAGAAGTATAAAATCAAGAGATTGAATAAGATGACTTCAAAAGTCCATTCTCTATCCATCCCCTAATGCTCTTTCTCTTTCCAATTCTGTGATCCTATTTATTAAGCATCCACTATAATGTGTGCAATGTATTATGCTGGGCTCTGTTAAGATCATATGTATTTTTAGACTATCCTTGCTAGGTACAGTCCCAAGGGTCTAATTCATAGACAAGTGTCATAAAAGAAAGTTTCCAAAAGTCCTAATTCATGTCAGTGAGTTGTTTTCTCCAGTTAACCAACAATCAAAACCAGACCCAAAACTCTGAGACTGCTGAATTCCAGACAAGCAATGGTATATCACATTTATAATTGCCTCTCCCTTGAATACATGAAGATCATCTCCTAGTCCAAGAGCCAAAGGCAGAACAGTACCAAATTCCACCCTGAGTCTTTCTTTCTGCCTCATTTCTCCTGTGGAATGAATAAGTGCTATATTGAATCAGACTCTATTATGGGAGCTGATCTGAAATTTCTTTGCTTCTTCCACAAGGTTGACCTAGGATTCCTTCTCCTAGGTTAGAGACAACCCTGCCTAGGATTTGGCATTTCAGGAACATTGGTCCAATGTGCCAAGGAAACCTCATGGCCAATCATTTTGTGTAGTCTAAACTTTGGTCAAGAAATATACAGACACCTGGGCTTATGTCATCTTAGTGAAACAGTGTCAAATGCAGCATAATGTAGGAGGAGGGGATGGGAAAGCATTGCTTTTGGCAGAAAATCTAGCATTTGTTCCTTGTTATATTTGAAATTTTGAAGAATTCACTTGACCTCTCTGAGACTCAGTTTCCTCATCTGCAACATGGGGATAGCAAGTCTGCTTCACAGGATATTTTTGAGGGCTCAAATAAGATTTGGGAAAGCATATTATAAACTGTAAAGCCCTTTATTAATGCAACATATTATTGTTACCATTACTAATATCACCTTCAACACTACTATAGTATTATTAGAGGGTTTATTTTATTATTATTAATTATATGATAACATGATTATTCATATTATTATATTTCATTATGAATAGAAGTACTTGCCATTACAAGTGATTTCTTTAAAGGAGAGTTTGACACATTCCTCTATGAGGCATTTCTTCTGCCAAAGAAGCTTTACCCTTTCTCTGAAACATAATAGTTTTAATAAATTGCCAAGGGCACAGACAGATGAAATGTCTTATCTTTATACACCTGGTATTTGTCAGAGTAATAACTTGAACTCAGGTCTTCCTGACTGTAAGACCAGCTTTTATGTTGTCTGTCAATGGGGTTACAATAGATAGAGTGTCAGGCTTGGAGTCAGGAAGATTCATCTTTCTGAGTTCAAATCTGGCCTCAGTAACTTAACCCTGTTTGCCTCAGTTTCCTCATCTATAAAAGGGGACAATTATGGCATCTACCTCACAGTGTTGTTGCAAGGATCAAGTGGGAATACTTTTCAAAATTCTCAATAATATTTTATTTTAAATGGGAATACTTTTGAAGCACTTTGCAAATCTTAAAGTGCTTTATAAAAATCTAGCTATTATTACTGTATCAAAATGAGATAATGGATGTAAAGCACATTTTTAACAGTAAAATTCTACATCCTTATACATTAAATTGTGTGGAGTACATTGCGTTTTTAAAAGTGCTTATCCATCTATTACCTTATCTGAGTTTTACAAAAAGCCTGAAGGTATTTTAGCTTTTAGGAAATGAAGATATCATGGGTATAATAAAAAGCTTGATGAATTTAGCATTAAGAGACATTGAGTCAAATCTCATATATAGTTATATTTTCTCTGTGCACATAGACCTGTCTGTCAGCCTCACTTTCCTTATCTATAAAATGGGAATGAAAATATTTGACTACTAAACAGGGTGGTTGTGAGAAAAAAAAAACACTTCATAAGCTTCAAATGTTTTTTTTAATTATTATTATAAGGTTAATGGTAGAATTATTACCAGAAGACACCAATTGTCCTGCTAGTTTGGTAATAGTCCTGCATATAGAATTGGAAAGATTCCCCAGTAGTCACTAGCAGTATCATTTGTATAAATCCTTCAATACTCACCCCTTTGCTGCCCCTCAGGCTGTCCCCAAAGAACTATATTCTTAACTGCTATTAATTTCTATCTTATAACCATTCAAAACCCTGTGGCATTGATAAATATATAATGGAGTTGAGAAAGACTGAATTTGGGAATACTAAGAGAGATGAGTTTTGTAGCACACTCAACAATTCTTTTATCAAAGGTTGGGGTATATGGGGTATTCAAGGAAGACTAGCACCTCACTGAAATAGACTCCATAGAAAATAAATATATATTTAATAAGTCAAATGACTAAGAGTAAAAATATCAAAGACTCAGTAATTCACAGGACACTATAACCAGGAAGAGGGGAGGAAATAAATTCAATGCCTCAGATATCTATACATCAGTTCAGTTTATCAAACATTTATTAAATGTGTATTTTTACAAAATATTAGTCCACAGGCTATGGAGCAATGGATTTAGTGAGGTAGTGATCTTAATGAAAATAGGTAAATACTACTTTATAGGAATAACCAAATATTTGTGGGGATATTACTTATAATTGGAGTATCCTTCAAAATGAACAGATTAGACAAAAAGGGCAGCAGATCAGTGTTTTAAAATGCTGTTAACTTGATCACCAGTGATTACACTGAAAAAATAGAATGCAGTAGTATATAAAGAGACTCATGGAACTACTAGATTTATTTACCATTGAGCTCAAGTAGAGGGTGTCCCAAAAGTCTTAGTGCAGATTTTAAGGTTTAATAGAGTTTTAGGACAACCTATATAAAAGGACCATGTGCCACACATAGCAATAAAGGCAGGTAACTCAATGGTGCTGTCTTTCGAGAATTGTGCCAGGAAGTTGAAAGCCTGGTAGAACTGAGGTCTGTGGTAAATACTAAAGACAAAAAAAAGATTTTTAGAATTGTTTTTTAAAGTACTCTGGGCTGGGGTTGGCTTGGTGGCACAGTGAATAGAGAACCAGCCCTGGAATCAGTAGGACCTGAGTTCAAATCCAGTCTCAGACACTTAACACAAAACTAGCCATGTGACCTTGGGTAAGTCACTTAACCCCAATTGCCCTACCTTCCCCTCTCCAAAAAGCAAAAAAAAAAGTACTCTGGGGGCCAGGGAAAGAACAAGGAAGGTATCAGAACATTTTGGGATGATGAGGTGATGCCAATGAGCTAGTGAATTATTGAATGAAAAAACATTCATTAATCAAAACACTGAAAAAGAAGACAGAACTGCTCAACTCCATATAGTTAGTGGCAGAGCCTGATTCTAAGCCCAGCTGTCTTTCCATGATGCCATGTTGCCTCCCATTCCTGAACCACCTTTATGAATCCTAAGGAACATCTGTTTTCTCCAGAGAGCCTGGGCTTGGGTAAGGTCAAAGGGAGGTGACTTAGCCTGTCCTCATAGGCTTGGAACAAGGGCATCTTTCTATAATTCATTGTTGTAGCTTGGGAATTATGGCTTCATTTTGCTCTTGATATGCAGTTCAGAAACAGCTGCCAGCTCAGATCCATCTTTGTCAAACACTGTACTTTTTCAGGAGTCTGCAGGCAGGTTAAAAGTGAAGTTCAGTGCCAATGTTATTGACATTGCATTGTCAGAGTTTTCTATTCATTTTTCATATGCAAGAGAACAGGATACCCAATAATGGAAATCACCTTCTTTCATAAGGATCAAAAGACACCTTCAATGAAATACAGGAAGGTCAATTTGGTAGCCCATGGTGGTCATACAAATTCAGTGGTCAGAGTTTTGGGGGATAATAATCTGCCTTCAGGAACCGGGGACTTCTGCTGCTGTTGCTATTTCTCTGATTGCTTATTTTCCTGGGATGACCTGCCTTTGCCACCAGCTACTGTCTTGCTCCTGAAGAAAGATCTTCCCTTTCTAGCTTTCTCCTCCATATCCAGTGGGACCTCCATAATCATCTTGGCTCAAACCAGATTTATACGGTTCTAGTCATGGAAATCCATGAAAGATTGGAAACCACAGAAGTCCCAAATATGCTTTTCCATTCAAAGGAAAAAGAGTGAGAATGTTGTTCTCAGTGATTTCTAAGACTTCCATATGCCATTGTCAGCCAATATCTAGAAGTACTTGATTAGCATTGACCATGTGTCAGGTACTGTGCTAAGAACTGGGGAGTACAAAAAGTAAAAAATAAAATTAAAACATGTTACCTTTCCTCAAGGAGTTCACATTCTAGTTGTCATTTATAGAGAGCACATATCAGGCTAACTCTTTGTCTCTGAAGAAGCGCCTGCATTTGATAAAGCTTAATACTTCAGCTTGTGACCTGTTTATCATTCCCACAACTCTCATCTTCAGGAAGAAAGTGAAAAGGGTAAAAAGATTGAAAACATCTCTTATTTTTTCATAAGAACAACCATCTTTTTGGAATTTTGATAAGAAATTTCTAAGCTATGCTAATATAAATAGAAATTCACTCTTCAATATTTAAAGTTCCACCAGACAAATCGATACATCTCGTTCATTGATTCATTCATTGATTCATTTCTTCATTCATTTGCCTATCTATCTATCCATACTTTTGAATATGCATTTATAGTTAGGGCCTAAGTCAAGATCCCATAATTATATGAAGATTTCCTTCCTTGCCTTGGAAATCTTGATCTTTTTGCTGACCAATCCATTGCTTCCTATTTGTAGACTCATTAGCCCAAACAGTAGCTAAGATTTGCTTCCTTAAATCTGGATCCTTGCTTTCTATTAAGAAAGACAATTATCTTTGTTAGGGAACCCCAAAACATAACATTATGATGGGATCTTGAGGCCCAGAAAGTGGCTGAAAATAGTGGAACATATATTGATACATGGCATTTCCTACAAGAAAATTCTTGGCCAGGAGTCCCTCTGCCCTCACTAGGTGTTTGAAATCATTTTTTTTCTCACTCAAAAATTCAGGTGAAGTGTAGTGTTAAATAAGTTTTAGTTTTGCTCTAAGAAACATCTATTTTATTTTTTTAGGTTCACACCACTTCATTTTTAATTAAAATCATTGAATGGATTTGCTTAAAAAGAAATACTAGAGACTCTTACTTTGTACATTGAGAACTAAATTATCATTTGAGGGATTAGAGATGCCTCTCTTTTGATTTTAATAAAGATTAGAAGAAGAAAAAACACAAAGGGATGGATCCATCTAACCCAATATAATAAATTGGACTATTTCCTCCCTTGATAAAAAAAGGAATAAATGTATTAAACAAAGAGTATGGATTTGACAAACTAGCTCTGTTCTTGGTATGGATTTTCAAGAGGATTTGGGAAGTTGTAGCCATCCCTTCTCCTCCTCCTCCTCCCCCCTCCATGATGTTTTATTTGTGTGTATTAAAATTAATCCTTAGCTAGTTTGTGCAGATATGGTACTTGCATTTGCTTTGCTTCTTGTCAATAGAGTCTTTTAAAAAAATAGGGAGATACCCTGGCCTAGGTTCATCTGCCCCGCCTCCCCCCTCCCCCCCTTCATACATGTGACTAACTTGATGTGCTTCACTGGAGATGTTGAGATTATATTACAGTAACACATTTCTTTTGCCAAAAGAATAGCCTATTGTCTTGAAGGTGCTGCTGGATTTCCATTTGTCATGATTACTTTTAGGCTTGGTGTAAACCTTCAAAAGCCAAATGTGACTCTTCTCCAGATAGGAACAAGGCTTTTATTCTACTGTGGCTTTTGCAGAACATTTTCAGTCTTTTTCCATGAAAGAAAAGGGATATGGAAATAGATTATTCCACCTTGGTATATTTCTGTAACCTTCAAACTTGTAGAACAAAGAGAGGCTTCAATAAATGTTGAGAATGGGCCGACAGCTCCCCCATTGGAGGCATGCTCAGAAATGATGCTCTGTGGGTGAGAGCTATGTAATGTCAAGCTCCAGATACAGATAGGATTCCAGCCATCCATCCCTTCAGTTTGCTTCATTACTAAGCCATCTTGATCTTCAACCTGAAGCTAAAACCCACAGACTCCTGAGGATTGCAGTTAGCCCAGTTGGTCATAGAACTGTGTTTGCACCCTCCTGGCCTTTTTGAATGATGTGTCATGCCAGGTTAGGATAGTCTTCCATAAGCCATTCATAGAATATTACAGCCTGGAAGAACCTTGGAGGTCATCTAGCTGCTTCTTTTTATGCATAAGCTTAGAAAGGTATAACCTTAGTGTTACAGAGTCAATTAGGGGTAGAACCCTGGTCTCCTGGCACAGTCCTGAGCTCTTTCCAGTACATCATGCTGTTCTTATTCATCATTCATCACAGGCAGTCTGTGAGCCGTGAACAGCTGACTTCCAAACATCCTGTATGCATGACTGGTCACCCTATTGGGCTCTCCCCAAGCCCTAGAGTGAGAAACATACTTCAAGCTGTCACCTTCCCTAGCCATTGCAGTTGTGTATGTATGTAGGGAGAGAGATTCCTTTCTCTCTGGGTGGCAAGCAATTCGGGTTCATGAGGGAATTTCTTTCTTTCCAGGTGGCTACAGCTTCCAGGGAGACAGGAAGAATATTCTCATTTTTCTAGGTGATTAGATGCTATAGAAATGAAAGAAAAGTGGATTTGTATTCCAGCCACTTGAAGTTTAGACTGAGAATTAATTTTAAAATGGACATGGTGTAGACTCTGAGGCTAGGTCTATTAACTGTTAATGTAATAGAAATGGTTCTTTTGTTTAATACTACTTTGGCTCACATTCAGAGAAGATATTACTGAAATAGTCCTTTATCTCAAGTCCATTATGAGTTAAATAAAAATGCTGCTTAGTTTAATGTTTTCATAATTATCGGGAATTTTATTTCTGAAAACCTAGGGAGGTAGAGTAATTGTCAATATTCCCATTTTACAGAGGAGAAAACTGAGGCTTAGAAGCATCACACAACAAGTACCAGAACCAGACCTTAAACCCATGCATTCTAATTTGGGGTCCAACAATATTTCTACTATATCATTATGAAAATAAGCTCACGTGGTAAAATTAGACTAGGAAATCAACAAAGATTTCTATGGGGAAAATGTTTTAAATAGTTGACAGTCTCTGGATTTTAGTTTCTTTATCTAAAAGTTTCCTTATATTTCTTGTATCATGAAGCCCTTTGGTAGTCTGGTGGTGATATATTTGGACCTCCTAGAATAACGTTCTTATATTCATCCAATAAAATTCATAGGGCTACAAAGGAAACCAATTATATTGAAATACAGTTGGAGAACAATTTGGAACTATGCCCAAAGGGCTATAAAACTGTGCATACCCTCTGACTTAGCAATACTACTAAGTCTGTATACCAAAGAGATCAAAGAAAAAAAGGAAAAAGAACCTATATCTACAAAACTATTTATAACAGTTTTTTTGTGGTAAAAAAGAATTAGAAATTGAAGGGATACTCATCAACTGGGGAATGGCTGAACAAGTTGTGGTATATGACTGTGATGGAATAAAATTGTGCTATGAGAAATGATGAGTGCAGTGTTTTCAGAAGCACTGGGAAGACTTATATGAATTGATGCAGAGTAAAGTGAGTAGAACTGGCAGTACATTGTAAGAGCAATGTATGATGATCAGCTGTGAATTACTTAGCTATTCTTAGTAATACAATGGCCCAAGACAATTTTGAAGGACCTGTGATGAAAAATGCTATTCACATCCAGAGAAAGAACTGGTGGAGGTTGAATGCAGATCACAATATGCTTTTTAAACTTTCTTTCTCTCTTCCCTCTGTTCTTTCTTTCCTTCCTTCCTTCCTTCCTTCCTTCCTTCCTTCCTTCCTTCCTTCCTTCCTTCCTTCCCTCTTTCCTCCCTCCCTCCTTTCTTTCTCTCTCTCTTTTTCTTTCTTTCTTTCTTTTTTCTTTCTTTCTTTCTTTCTTTCTTTCTTTCTTTCTTTCTTTCTTTCTTTCTTCCTTCCTTCCTTTCTTTCTCTCTTTCCTTCCTTTTTTCTTTCTTCTGTATTTTCTTTTGCAACATGGATAATATGGAAATTTATTTTGCATGACTACGCATGTACAATCAATATCAAATTGCTTTCTCAAGGAGGGAGGGAGGATGATAATTTGGAACTCAAAATTTTTTTTAAAAAAAGAATGTTAAAATAATTTTATATGTAATTGAGGGGAAATATCTCAAAAAATAATGTTATCAAGATTTTTAAAAATCACAGACCTCCTGGCCTAAATAATCTTGTATTAGAGGGCACTAAATTCTCTTCGACTTTAAAACATGGAAGTTGGAGTTTAGTGTTCATTGGTATAACTTTGGCTGATTTCTATGCTTCCATGTGGGCCTGCTTTCTATGTGGTAGGAAATGACACAGCCCTTCCCTTCCCCCCATCACTTCTTGTCTATTGGCAGCTGCTGCCTATGACTCTTAGAAGCACTTCCCATATTAAGTGAGTGATATTGGTCTAGGCTTCCTTGTTGCTAACCAGCTGTTCTTTTTCAACATGAACAGAAGGAGAACAAATGGGATGATATCAAAAGCTAGTATTTCTTTAAGCCTTATATGACAATAGTGGGACTTAGCAATGGCTATGGGCACCACTTACTGATATTGATAGGACTAAAATGTAGGCAGGGGTTAGTTTAGGTGTAATCCTACCTAGAAGCATTGGGATGGAGGCAATGTGATAGGGTAGAAAGAGGGCTAGATTAGCATCCTGAGTGTGTATGTCACTTTGTCTGTGATGTTTTCTAAATGTCTAACCAAGACAAGTCACTTGTACTCTGAGCCTGTTTTCTTTCACCTCAGTGGTGGGGTGGATATTAATACTCACATTAAGATGTATGGGATGTTAAGTGAGTACCTCTGGGGTGAGGACTTGCCAAACACTTTTCAAGGCTGCTCATCCACTTTTGGTGTCCACCTGACACACAACTCTCACTTGTGGCTCCAAGAAGCATGCATAGTTGTCACTCCCCAGAAAACCATCTCAGCAGATAGTCTTAAAGCAGGTTGAAGGTGACCAATAGACCTCAAACCTAGCTATGAGTTAGGGGGATGTCAGCCCCAAGGACTGCCCTTGGTGGAATGGGTAGATGAGAATAATTTGTTCCAAGGGCAATGGAGGTGACTGAAGTGGAGCTTGGGCAGACATTGAAGATGCCCAGGTGACCCGGAGCCATTAACAGTCATTCTGACTTTTGTTTTGCCACTGAATGTCAATGACTTAGTAAGAGAGAGTGAGGCTGCAGATTTTGTACAGCTCTGCCTCACCTAAATATAATTCACTGGCATATTAAGACACCCTGTGATATCATTTGTCCTCTTAGAAAACAAAGAAAGAATAACAACAATTCTTACACTATCTCACGTGGTTGTTGAGAGTGCTTCACAAACCTAAAAATGCTATAGAAATGACAGTTGTGGTTATTGTTATTATTTTCCCATTCATTGTAGGATCCTTTTAATAGTACCATTCTAATGATCGCCCCTTTATTGTAGCCTTGTACCATCTCAGAAGAAATGAGAGGAGCTTTGTTCTACTTTGGAGAATTCTCGGTCCCCAGAGAGATGCTTATGTTCAAATGCTTCCTGCTTTTGAATTCAGTCCTTCAGTATCTTAGTCCTTCCTTCACCTGCAACATGGTTATTCTTTAGGGTGTCTTTCTCAGTATGATTCAGGCAAAGGGAATGAATGTCACAATTGGAAAATCATATAAAGGGGTTCTTGTCCTTGAAACTTATTTCTAGAAAAAGTTCTTTGAGGCTATGGGGCTAGTTAGAAACGTCATAACAGGAGAAAATTATTCAAGTCAATTCAAAGTTTATATTCCCTATCAGGTATAGGATTTGAAAAAAATACTTCTTTATGGGAGATATGAACTTTTGCAATGAAGGTGAGAATGCCAGCATTGATGCCCAGCTCCGTGCCTCCCTGTCTGGGTTCCTATTGCTTTCTGGAGGCCTATTAGAACTTTACTGGGGACAACAGTAACAAAAGACAAAAGGAAAGGATAAAGTTCATTCTGGATCTCAGAAAAAACTCAACCCAAGGGGCAGAGGACACATTGCTCCCTGCAGTAGAGAAAAGGTATAAATTAACTTGCCCAAACTAGACTGACCACCTTCCATTATGAGGAGCAAGTGAAGAAGTCCCACAGAATCCATTTTGGACATGAGACTGTTCAATGACAAGTGTAAATATGTGGATTAGCATGAGATCTGTGGCATGAGGCAGACACTGCAAGAGTGACAGCAGTGACTAGAGAAAGCAGCAATGTAGAAGTAGAAGAATGACAAAGCCTAAGCTAAAGCCAGCTAAGAAGTCAGAAGAATGTGTGACATGAGAGCTTCAGTCAGATATTGACCACACACCATATACTGGTCACTCATTGAATTCAAGTAGTAGTGTGATTCTAGAGTCAGTGGGACAGCCATGGTTGAGCAGAACCATCATTTCAATTATTAGGAGTTGATACTCTATCCAGTGTTGGGAGTCATAATGCTTCCACACTCTCTCATTCTGACTGATTTTTGTTTATATATTTCCATAATTTGTCTTTGAGGATGAAATGAACTACCTGAAGGACTTATGATTTAGTCCATGTGAAACTCCTAGGGCATATCTCAAATCCTCCAGAGAAGTCCTGGGAGTTGATTGAGAAACACAAAGGGGAAGTATCTTGCCCAGGGTCACACAGCTATTAAATATCAGAAGTGGGATTTGAAACCAGTCCTTCCTGCTTCTAAACCCACCACTCTACTGTACCAGGCTGCCTCTGAGAAAATGTGTGAAAAATAGCTTCATAATTGTAAAACACTATAATATAGAATCATGCTTCTTCTCCCAGACTGAGGCGTCTCAGAGGTCCTTCAGAACAATAGACCTTTGTCATGGGACCTTAAGATTATAGCTTTGGATCATCAGAGGTTCTCTAGTCTAGGCACTCCAACTTTTACAGATAAAGAAACTGAGTCCCACAGAGGTTAAGTGACTTTTTCAAGGCTATGCAAGTGGCAGAGCTGGGATTTGAACTAAGGACTTCTGACTTCAAAACTAGTAATCTTTTCCCTAGACCATCCTGCCTCTTCCTCTGCTTATGATCCTATTTTCCCAGGGAAGCCTCTTTTTTTTTTAATGATTTATTAACTGCATCATGGAAACCATGACAAGAAGCCTCTCACTCTGGGACAGGATCGTGTTTAAATATTCCCTGTGTTTTGCTCAGATGGACAGAACTCTGGCAAAAACACACCAGTCTGAGAAATGTCCATAGGCGAGTATTTTAGCCTTCTACTCACTCCTTTTCTGGAGGTGGTGGTTTTAAACTAATTAATGCCTGTGCTTGGGACCATTCTCTTCAACTAATTGTACCAGTATGGGCATCATTATGTTGGTGTGGAATGATGGGAGTTCCCTCTGACCTAGAGAGGCCATCTGGGTGTCCTGGTAGGTCCTCATAAAGGGATAAGAGCAAATTCTCTGAGATTTTCTAAGTTTCATGGATAACCAGATTTTTGTTTCTCTATCCTATAAATTTCTCTCAGAACTCAGAAGGCCTTCTTTATTTTCTCTTCTCACGGGCTTTGCTAACTGGCTTGGTTAAGGGCTTCAGTGTTTCCTCAAATTAAGGAATGAAGCTGCTCCAAGTGCTTTTGTTCAGTGTCTCCAGGATGACCTTTTCTGATAATTCCTCTTCCCTCCCTGGTGCTGGGCTTTGCTGGTATTCAGATTCAGGGCCTCCTTGGATAATCGGAATTCATTATTTTCATTGTCAGGGGAAAGGGAGCTTTCCCCCCCCCCCCTTTTTGCATGGAGGAAAGGCTTCTGGGTGAGTGATAGGTGGGATTCCCATTGCTCATGGTAGCTAATCCAGACAATCTCCTATTTCCTTTTCCCCTCTCCATAGGCAAATGTGAATGTGTTTATGTGGCCATTCAGTGACTCTAAGATAAATACAGTCACCCTCCCAAAGCCTTTGTTCCAGCTTCTCTTTACCACAGAACACAGGAACAAACACTCAAGGTTAAAGCAGCATAGAGACATGCTGGTTTCTTCACTTGTAACTTTGTGGAAATGATTCTTTGGAGTTTGAATTTCCCACATACAATCACTGTTCAGGACTAATTTGTGTGTGTGTGTGTGTGTATGTGTGTGTGTGTGTGTTTGAAAAGTTTAAGTAAACTTTGTTCAACCACTTTTGAAGGTAGAAGAGCACAGTTTTATACTCAGGAGACAATCTGGAACCTGTTTTTTCCCTTTCCTTTATTGTATAGCTAATCCCCAAATGCCTCAGGTTTCATTGGCAAAGTCTTTCCAATAATGTAGTCCTTGCTAAGGAAACATTTTTGAGGTAGTGGCTATTGGGAGAATTTCTTTTCTTTAAAAAATATTTTATTTTTTACCCAATTACATGTAAAATAATTTTTTTTAACATTTTGTTTTTTAAATAAGTTTTGAGTTTCATATTCTATCTCTCCCTCCTCTCCCCCATCCTTGAAATGGTAAGCATTCAGATATAGGTTATACATGTGCAATCATGTAAAACATTTCCATATTAGTCTTTTGTACAAGAAGTCTTGAGTAAAAGACAAAGAATGAAAGAAAGAGTGAAAAGTAGCATGCTTCAGTCTGTATTCAAGCAATATCAGTCCTTTCTCTGGAGGTGGATAGTATGCTTCATTATTTATTAGTCTTTTGGGATTTTCTTGGATCATTGTATTGCTGAGAATAGTCAAGTCATTCACAATTCTTTGTGAAACAATATCATTGTTACTGTGTACAGCATTTTCCTGGTTCACTTCACTTTACATCACTTCATGTGAGTCTTTCCAGATTTTTCTGAAATCATCCTGCTTGTCATTTTTTATAGCACAGTAATATTCCATTACAACCATATACCACAGCTTGTTTGCCCATTACCCATTTGATGGGTGTCCAATTCTTAACCACAACAAAAACAGTTGCTATAAACATTTTTGTACATATATGTCCCTCTGCCCTTTTTATGATGTCTTTGGGATATAGACTTAGTAGTGGCATTGCTGGATCAAAGGGTATATGCACAGTTTTATAGCCCTTTGGGTGTAGTTCCAAATTGCTCTCCAAAATGTTTGGATCAATTCACAACTCCACCAATACTGAATTAGTATCCCAGTTTTCCCACACCCCCTTCAACATTTATCATTTTTTAAAAAGATTTTTCTTTTTTCTGTTTGGAGTGGGGGAAGGTAGGGCAATTAGAGTTAAGTGACTTGCCCAAGGTCACATGTCGAGTTTTGTGTTAAGTGTCTAAGGCTGGATTTGAACTAACATTTATCATTTTTTGGATCACATTAGCCAATCTGATACATGTGAGATTGTACCTCAGAGTTATTTTAATTTGAATCTCTTTAATCAATAGTGATTTAGAAATATTTTTTCTTATGACTATAGTCATATTTCTTTGTCTTAGTCTTTAAACTGCCTATTGATATCCTTTGACCATTTATCAATTGGGCAATGACCTGCATTTTTACAAATTTGACTTAGTTCTTTATATATTTGAGAAATGAGGCCTTTATCAGAGATGCTGCAAAATTTTTCTATTTCTGCTTTCCTTATAATTTTGGTTGCATTAGTTTTGTTTGTGCAAAACCTTTTAATTTTATATAATCAAAAATATCTATTTTACATTTCATAATGCTATCTCTAGTTTGGTCATGAATTCTTCTCTTTTCCATAGTTCTGACAGATAAACTATTCATGCTCTCCTAATTTGCTTTTGGTATCACCCTTTATGTGTAAATCATGTACCCATTTTGGCCTTATCTTCCTATGTGGTATGAGATGCTAGTCTATACCTAGTTTCTGCTCCATTCTTTTCCAGTTCTCCCAGGGTTTATCATATACCAGGTCACTAGGGTAATTTACTATATATAATTTGTACTTATTCTATTCCACTGATCAACCACTCTATTTCTTAGCCAGCATGAAATTGTTTTGATAATTACCACTTTGTAATAGAGCTTGAGATGTGGTATGGCTAGACCACCTTCCTTCATATTTTTCCCCATTTATTCTATTGGTAAGATTTCTGAAAAACCTATGCATAACAGCAAATGTGTGTCACTGAAAACCAACAATTTCCCTAATTCTCCCTGTACCCGAGAGTTTGCTAACAGGATTCAGGGAGCATAGTGTTGATCAGAGTGCAGCCCTGATACTTAGGGTCATAAGAGTAAAGATTCAGAGCTAGAAAGATCTTAGCTATCATCCACTTTGGGAAACTAGGACCCAGAAAGATTGTGACTTGTTCAAGGATTGGATTTCCAGTTCTCTGATTCCAAATTTAACACTCCTCTGTATCACAAGATTCTTGTTACATTCCAACATCTATCACTGACTTATTTGTTTGAATCTCTCTCCTTCCTTCTTTTCCTCCATTCCTTCTTCCTTTCTTCCTTCTTTCCTTTCTTCCCTTCTTCCTTCCTTTCTTCCTTAGGCAATCTAGTAGTCCTCTTACTCCTGGGGGTTCAGCCATTTGTTTCAAATTGATGCAGATGTTTTATCATCCTCTGACAGCTCAGAATCTTTGTGCTCAAATGATCCTTAAGTCTCCTTAGTAGCAGGGACCAGAGACATGAGTCAATAAGCCTAATTATTTTGGTGACCTCATCAATTCCCATGACTTCAATGATCATTTTTATATAGAGATTTCCCAAATCTCTATCTCCATCCTGACTTTTCCTCATGAGTTCCAGGTCTACATTTACATCAATCTTTTGGAAAACCCCAGCAAGATTTCCTAAAGTCAGTACCTAATGTCAGTATGTATAAAAT
Source organism: Gymnobelideus leadbeateri (assembly GCA_011680675.1). Classification (NCBI taxonomy): domain Eukaryota; kingdom Metazoa; phylum Chordata; class Mammalia; order Diprotodontia; family Petauridae; genus Gymnobelideus; species Gymnobelideus leadbeateri. The sequence continues at coordinate 18,079 of WOXC01004432.1, forward strand.
TTAGCTCATCCTCTCACCCCCTTTAAATCTGCCCCTACTCTCAATTTCCTTATTTCTGTTGATGCCACCATCATCTTCCCAGATAACTAGATTCAAAACCTCAGAGTCATCTTTGATTCTTATCTCTCCCCTATTCCCTCATACCCAGCCAATTGCCAAGTTCTGTCACTTCTATTTACGCAATATCTCTTGGATTTGCTTCTTCCTCCTTTCTCATACTGTCACCAGCCTACTTCAGGCTCTCATCACCTCTCCTCTGGACTATTGGATTCTTAAATAGTTTTTCTGCCTCAAGTTTCACTACTCTGTAATCCATTCTTCAAATTGCTACCATATTGATCTTCACACATCTCATCTAGTGACTTCACTATTCAGAATCATTTGGGGGCTCCCTATTGCCTGTAAGATTTTATCCTCAAACTCCTCAGCCTGAAATTTTTGTGTGGCTATGGGACAGCTCCATGGACAGTAGGTTCAATTGTTTATCTTAATCTGGCGAATGGGAATTCTTCCTTCATCTGGATTTTCCTGTGTGGATTGTTAGACTAGATGCTTTTGAGTGGTTCTGGGCCACATTAATGGTGTAATTAGCAGTTGCCCATTCAGGAGAATCTCGTCATTTTCAGGGAGCTTTTCTTTCATTAAGAATCTGAGCTGGATATCATTTATGACAGTAAGGGGTGTGTGTGTGTGTGTGTGTGTGTGTGTGTGTGTGTGTATGTGTGTGTGTGTTTTGAGCCTTTATTTCCCTGTTTAATGCCCTTCTTAATATTGGTAAGATAATGATTGTAATTAATAATAATAATAGCTAATGCTTATGTAGTCTTTTAAGATTTGCAAAGCACTTTATACCTACATATGCCTATATCTACGTATATATTATATATGTATATGTATGCATGTACATACACATATATCTACATATATCATTTGGTCTACCATTATTATTTTATCATTATGTAACATCTTTCAAATAAACCTATATGATCTTAACATATAAATGGGTTCTACTTCTTGTTGAAGTAGAGCCTTACATCTTCCCTAAATGTATGTCTCCATACATATTCTCTGAGTAAATAAGTTCTCTCCCCTTCCAATAACATGGAAACTCTGGGATGGGATACTCCAATTTTGCTAGGGGAAAGGAGCATTTTTGTCATTTTGGGCACTAGTCTGGCTAAATACACCTTTCAATTTTAATTTTGTCTTCTGGAGGTCTAACAGTTACAAATATCCCAATGGGAGCTAGGATTTGGCATGGACACTGATCTACCGATGCTGCAACAGGAAGTAAGTTTTCTGGGGGTACATATGTAAAAGGGTGCCCCAGGTGGATAAATTTGCTAATTGTAGCCAAACATTGGATGCACCACGGGCCTCCTTCCTTAAACTTCTGCCCTTTCCCAATGTGCTGAAATCTACAAATCCCACCCCTCATGTGAAGCCTCCATTCTGTTTCTCACCCAAATCAATTGTTACTGCCTGAGATGTGATGTTTCAAAGTAGTGCTTCAGCCTTAGTAGTGTTAACCACCCCCACTCATCTCAAGCAGCAATCTATACCTGCCCCCATAACATGCCATATAATATCATGATTGCACAGAACCGATTAATGACACAAAGTGAGGCATATCTTTATTTCTTTTGCATCCTCTCCTCTCCTCATCATCAGAGCACTAGAACACTTAATCAATCCATTCACTCATTCAGCAAACATTTATTATCTGCATAGTCCAAATTTATGATGCTAATTCTTGTCTTGACCTTGCGCTATCTTGGTCTGGCTATATATACTTACCCCACCCCCTCTGGAAGGTGGATAGATTGTCTTTATTTCCTACCACCAGTCCAAAATTGCTTTTGCCCTTCCCTTCTTTTCAATGGTATTTTCAATTCCTCATGAATCTCAGCAGTGCTTTGCTACGTCATTATTCTTTATTGCAAAAGACTGCCACATTTTGGGGGTATGAATTTATCTTTGCAGATCCCATCCCAAATAAATAAATAAAATGTAATACCACACTTCTGCAGCCGAGCAGTGAAGTTTGTTTTTCTTCTGTAAGGCTGAACATTTATTGATGAATCCATATTGTACTGACAGCAACTTCTTCAATAATTTCTTTGGTCATGCAGCAGTAAGGAACAGTGCATGTAAAAAGGGGAGGGGAATGATGCAGGGGAACTATGCCAATATCAATAATAATTAGGCCATGTGTATGCAAATTTCACATGATACCTTCTGAAATTAATCTTCCAAATTACTTTCACACAATTCAGGAAAATTTAAATATGCATTTAAATAATTGTAGAAGTGTTTAAAGGCAATTTATACTCATTTAAATTGTTTAATTAAGGTGCTACTGTAAATAAAGATACTGTATGTATTTGTGATATACAACAGGCTTAATGTCAAAACAGAATTACAAGCTTCACTAGAACTGTCCTTCTTTTTAGGGGTTGTTCTAAACAGGGATATTTTTTAGTTATTCTGAAGAATAATTTTCAGGTAGATGTTTCTCAAAACAGACAGTGTTTCTCTATCTATCTATCTCCAACCATCCATGCATCCACTCGACAAATATTTATTGAACAACTACAATGATTAAGGCATTGAGCAGTAAAGGAAGAGATATGAGACATGGTCCCTTCCCCCAAGGAGTTTGCATGCATTATTGTGCGAGAGATTAGATATGGATACAAACATAAAAATGATACAAAGCAGTATGAGATAATGCTAGCTGACATTTGCACATCCCTTAAAATTTGCTAAGTACTTTATATCTATTACATGTTTTATTTCATCTATAGTCCACTCTTATGGAATAGGTTATTGGTCCATTTTCATCTCCATTTTACAAATGAGAAAACTGAGACTCAGAGAAAGTAAGTTTGGTCAAGATCACGCAGCTAACAAATGTTAGGAAAGCATTTGAACCCAAGGTTTCCTGATTTGGAAGGCAATACCTTGTTTTCCAGGTCAGGCTGCCTCCTTGGCAGAATAATTATGAATGAATGGATGGTGCAGGAGTTCTAAGGAAGGAGCGAATGATTTTTTTTCTTTAAAGCAATTGGGGTTAAGTAACTTGCTCAAGGTTACACGGCTAGTCATTATTTATGTGTGGGTGCTCATTTTATGAGGCCAGATTTGATCTCGGGTCATCCCAACTCCGAGGCCGGCGCTCTTACTCACTGCGCCACCTAGCCGCCCCTAGGAGCGAATGATTTTTAAAGTGGAAAGGATAGAATTAAAATGTGTCAGAGCTATTTGAAGTCTGAGATAACTGAGGAGATATTTCAAGAGTACCTAAATGCCCTCAAATTATCTAGTTTGGACAAATTATTTCCTAGGGTATTTAAAGAATGTGTAGATATAATCATTTATTCTATGTCTTTGAGGAATTGTGGAGAAAAAATGTCAGGACACAGGAAAGGAGGTGGATAAGGGTTTTCCTGTTTTTAAAGAAATGGGAAGAATTTGGATTACTCCAAATGCAGTTTGCTGAGCTTCACATTATTTCCTGGGAAAATTATGACATTATTTCTTATAGGTATGATGTGTGAGCATAGGAAGGAGAGTGGTGGCCACTTCAAGGCAGCATAGTTTCTTTAAGTACAAGTCATGGAAGAGTAACTTGACTTCCTCTTTGTTCAGGGATATTAGACTGGTGGATCAGGGAGCTTCCATAGACATTTTATAATTGGATTTCAGGAAAGACTTTGACAAAGCCTCTCATGCTATGGGAAATGGAGAGAGGTGAATTGTATGATACTCAGTTATGCTGGTATGGAACAAGTTAAGGCACCAAATCCAAGAAGAATGGATCTGTGTCCACTTGGTTGGAATTTACAAATGAAATACTTAAAGGATCTACCTTCCCAATCTGATTTAACATTCTTATCACTGTCTTCGATGAAATTATCAAAGACATATTTTTCTATCTCTGGTAAACCCCAAATGAGGAGGGATAACTGATACAGTAGCTCAAAAAGGTAGTATCAAAAACAGTCTTAAGTGACAATGGGAAAAGAAGCTATTGAGATGAAACTCAATAGGGATAAGTATAAAGTCATACATCTGGATTAAAAAATCAATTGCATAGGTGTCAGATATGGAAGGCATAGTTACACAATTAATGTAATAAAGATTTTTAATACAAAGAATCTTTGCTACTCTACAAGTTCAATATCAGTGTGGTTTGGCAGCCAAAAAGGATACGGCTATCTTATGCTACATAGATATAAATATAGTATCAAAAATGAAAGACATGATAGTCCACAATATTCTGCCCTGGTCAAAGTGTTGTATAGGTCTAGGTACTACATTTTAGGGGAAAAAAGATTAAAAATCTGATATCAAATTTTGGAATCAGAGCTCATAGCATTTAAATCTCAACTCTGCTTCATACCTATGTGTACAGAGGCAGATCATTTAACTACTCCAGGCCCAAATTTCCTCATAAATAAGTGAAGGAATTAGACATTATGATCTTTAAAGTCCCACTCAGCCTTAAATCCTATGATCTGGTGTCCAGGCGAGGTTGGCCAGGCAGACAAAATTAAAGCTAAAATAGATTTAATTAAAGGAAGAAAATAGGGAAACTATACTATAAACTAGCTTTATTAATCAATATTGTTTTAGATTATTTAAAGTAACTAGATAGTATAAGGTTGGAATATGGCTGTGGTATAGTAAATGACGACTTGGTCGACTTAGAAAAAAATGGGAAGACTTGTACCTATGAAGGAAGATGTTATCCATCCTCAGAGAAAAGAGGACAAACAAGTGTAGGATGGTCTTGTATAGAGGCATATGAATGTAGATGTCTATATATGAGTATAATTATAGATACCTAAGCACATATATGTGTATTTAAGTGTGTGAATGTATGTATGTATATATATGTTTGTGTGCATATAGGAATATACTTGTCTATGTGTGTGTGTGTGTGTGTGTGTGTATATATATATATATATATAGCTACATATGCATACATCTACACATGCATATATGTGTGTGCTTAATTGTAGCCTTTGGGGGGCAGGGATAAAAACAAAGTAAATAAATGCATAGCGGAGAACAAAAAAAACTTACAAGGAAGCAAAGATGGACAGCTGAGAACACAACATGTAGTATTTATTACATAGACTCTCTTGTAATGCAAATGTATTGCGGTATATTTTGAATCCTCCCTTGCATTCTGCTGTGCATGTGGTAATCTTTTTTCTTTTCTCATTTTGTATTAAATTGAGTATTTAAGCTTATTATGTTTCCTTTTTCTTTTCTCATTGTGCATTTAAATGTTAGTATTTAAGTTTAAAATAAATTAATAAAATTTTAAAAAAGAAAATCATATCCAGAATAGAATCCCTCTCTATGGTTTCTTCATATTTTAAAAGAAAAAATTACCACTAGTCAAGTAAAGAAGTTATTGGATGGTTTAATTTTGTTGAGAGAGAGAGAATGCCATCAGATTTCTGGTGGGAGTTGAAGTCCCCCATCCCTAGTATATTTCATGTCCTCCTTTCACTTACTTCCTTTTTTTTTAACTTCATCTTTGGGTCCAGAAAGGACTGACAGTGACATTCAAAAGATCATGGAAAATTAGACAGGAATCACATCAAACCTCAAAGTCTAGTCAATTAATGAAAGTAAATAATGGTCCTAATATCAAGGGGTCCAAGACATAGAGAGATGAAATACATTTATGGATTATGGAGATCTTTTAAAGCCAAATAGAAGATATTTTTGGAGGGGGGAAAGCAAGGCAGTTGGAGTTAAGTGACTTGCCTGAGGTCACACAGCTAGTAAGTATGTCAAGTGTCTGAGGACAGATTTGAACTCTGGCCCTCCTGACTCCTTGGCTGGTGCTCTATTCACTGCACTACCAAGCTGCTCCCAAAGAGAGGATTTTATATTTGATATTGGAGGCAATAAGGAACCATTGGAATTGAATGAATAGAGAGTGATGTGATCAGAAATATTTTAGGAAGATCAATTTGACAACAGTGTAGGATGGCCTAAAGTGACCTTTGGTCCCGTTCAAACAGATCTCTTACTTCTTTGCAATGTTTGTTCAAGATGTATAGTCTGATGGAGCAATCATATTTGATGCATATCACAGACTGGACAGCTTTTTTAATTTGTACTATGTGGGTAGTTAAACCAAATTCTTTTGAATAATTATGGATCTCATTATCAGGGCTCTGCAGCATTTTTAAGGCTTGATGAAGTCAGCACAATATCTAGTACAATAAAATAACATATGCAATAATTCACCATCACTTTTATTTGGACACTTCCTAGAAAAAAAGTCATAAAAATGTAAGTTTTGGTGAGTATACCTCTCTTACTTATGCAAAAGAGAAGAAATATATATAAAATGGAAGCAAGGCCAGGAAAACAAAAATAATATAAGTGTGACGCGCTCCTTAAAAACTACTGTGAGGAAGGTTAATGACAGAATTACATGATGTTGTTAAGAAAAACCATGGGACAGCAAAAGGGTGGTTGTTTGGTGTGTGTATGTGTGTGTGTGTGTGTGTGTGTGTGTGTGTGTGTGTGTGTGTGTGTGTTACCATTTGGGGAGAAAAAGAAATATGAAAGAATGGATAGGGCTTTTGCTGAGATGAATGGGATGAAAACTGACAACAGAGAAAACATAGCTGTTATTTTTTGTTTCTGTTTTTTCTGCAAAGGAGAATGACCTTCATGATGAAAATATTCCAAACCAAATGACTAATAGGGAATTGATATCTACGACAATTAAGGAGATAAATAGTAGAGCACTTAGCTGACATATTCAATGCCTCCTGGTTTTGAAGAACTCCATCCTTGGGTCCTGAAAGAATTGGCAGATATATTTTCTGATCCAGCCAGTGATATTAACTAGTCCACAAACATTTATTAAACACCTACTGTGTGCCAGTCACTGTGACATCTATGCTATCTGAAAGATTGTAAAAAATGGGAGAGGTCCAAAAAGGGAAGAGAAGAGAGTCAGTAAACTTTAGATCAGTGAGTTTAACTTCCATTCCTGGAAAACTTATAGAAAAGATCATTAAAGAGATGGCTAGTGAGCATTTAGGAAAGGAAGCATTGATGGTAAACAGCCAATGTGGCATCAGGAACCTTATTTCCTTTGGATAAACTAGTAGATGTGAGAGATGCTGTAGATAGTTTTTTTCAAGTTTAACAAAGCTTTTGAGAAAATATCTCCACTAAGATTCTTGGGAATATGGAGAGACATAGGCTAGATAACAATATAATTATTTGGATTTGGAACTCGTTGAATGGCTGGACTTAAGGGGTGGTGGTTAATGATTTAGTGACAGTGTAGAAGAAGGAGTATCCTAAGGAGCCATACTTGCTCCTGTCCTATTTAATATTTTTAAACGTCTTGGATAAAAATTTAGAATGTATGCACATTACATTTGTAGATGACACAAAGCAGGATAGCTGGTTAGATATCATAGTAAATTACATAGTCAGAATCTGAAAGGATCTTGATAGGCTATCAGGGGTTGGCACACTATGGCCTCAGGAGATATAGGTGTGAGTTAAGAATTGCTTTTACATTTTAAAATAACATTTCCTTGTATTTAATAATGTAAAAGCCATTCTTAGCTCATAGACCATACAAAGACTGGCTCCAGGTGGATCTGGACTTCAAGCTATAGTTCATTGACCTCTGGGTTAGATTATTGGATTCAATCTAATAAGATGAAATTCCCCAGGGACAATGTAGTCTTACACTTAGTAGCAAAAAAAATCAACCTCACAAGTGTAAGATAGGGATATGTAGATAGATAACAATAGTTTTGAAAAAAAAAAGATCTGGAACAGGAGTCCACACCAAATTTGGCACTAATACTGTGTTTCTCTGGAAGTGGGAGGGAAGGGGGAAAGGCACTGGGCTATTTAATATTAGACCAACTGGCTCATGTTAGAAATGGAGTGGGCTAAAACTACCATGCTGATGAATAGTGCGATTGGGCCTAAGAATGTCCTCTGTGCTACCAGCCTTGGCAAGAAAGGAAAACCCATACAAACTGCTCCCTCCACCTCCCCCAAAGATCTGATGGTTGTAGTTGGCTACAAGACTAGTATGAATCAGTAAAATGAAATGGCAGCTAGAAAAGTGAATATAATCTTGGGTTGAGTTAAGACGGGCATAGTTTCCAGGCATATTGAGGTAATATTGTACTATATGCTTTTGTCATACCTTACTGGATTACTGTGTTCAGTTTTGAACTCTCTTTCAGATACATCATAGTGGAGATTCTGAGGGCTGTTGAGGTTCCATCTCATGCTTTCAATCTGGGATTTGGGTTTCCATCTTTGTTGCTAGGATGCTATCACTGACATTATAGATCCATAAATCTAATTGTTCCTTTTTTAAAACCTACGTTTGGCTATAATTGGTATTCTGTTTCAATATATTCCATTCAAATACATCTCACTTTAAGAGTGCAACTTATATTTAAAGACAGCTTGAATTCTGACCAATAAGGCATCTAAAAAACTTAACATGCCTATTTGGTATCCAGAATACTTGAGTTTAAATCTTGTTTAAGATGCCTACTAGCTGTATGACCCTGGACAAGTCACTTAACTTCAGCCTCCTTTTCCTCATCTATAAAATAAGGATGATAATAGCAATTATCAAGTGCGATCAAATGAGATAATATTAACAAAGTGCTATATAAATACTAGCTTTTGGATAAAACATATACATGTGTATATACATGTATGCATATATATATATATACACATATACATGAATAACTCTGTCTCACTTAAATCCAATTCTCATGCAAATCAGGACATCACACTTTAGATGTCATAGGTCCTCTTGAGAATGAAAAACAAACAACTGCATGTGCACATATGTGGATACACACATGCATGCCTTGCCCTGATCATTCACCTTAATTTGGTTGCAACTATTTCTTCTAAAATGCACAGAAGAGCTATTTGAATTCTAGCTATGATACTCATGTAGACATGGCAGTAACTTGACTCCAAGTCAGACAGGTTAACTGGGTTGCTTAAAAGAGTGTCTTGATAAAGACAAAAGTGTGACTTCCATTGCCCAGAAGGCAGCCCAGTCATAGTTTTTTTTTTATTTAGTTCCATTTTGTTTAGTTTATATTGACCACAGACTCCACCCTCTCACAAATTTAGCTATTGATCATAAGGGTTACTGGGAGACAAAGAAAAAGTGGCTCACTGTAAACCTATTACCATTACCGAGAAAATGACTCACATTTATGTCCTATGATGGTGAGCAATGGTGTCATTTTCATAGACAAATATCATTGTGTAAAGTGGACCAGTTTGAGACTATTGTTGCAGAGCCACATCCTATTTTCCATAAGTGTTCCCTTTGTCTGTGCTCTATTATAAACACATCCATGCTTATTTATGTATATGCTCATGAGGGGATACAATGGCCATATGCCCTTTCCAAATGTACTCATCTTCCAACTGCTAATGCCAAATATCCTGCACCTAAAAGAAAACAAACATACCAATAAATAAAAAAAAGAAATATGAGGCAGTATGGTGCAGTGTCATTAACTGTCCACTGAGAATCAGCATACTTCAATTCTAGACCTCCTTTCCCCCCATTATTTAGCACTCATATGATTTTCATGAAATGGCTTAATCTCTACGAATATCCTTCCTTATTTATAAAATGGAGGCATTAATACCTGCTTGACTTATAGTGTTGTTATAAGGATCAAATGAAATAATGTATATGAAAATGATAGGATATAGAGGACTGGTCTGAGAAGAGCAGAGACTTGAATTTAAATCCTACCTCTGTTACATATTAACTGTAGGACCAAAAAGAAATAACTTAGTCACTCAGTGCCCTAACCAGAAGTATTAAAACTGAGCCTACAGGTCAGATGCTACAGCATCTGAATCAGATTAAGTGTAATTGGAAAATATGTGACAAAATAAATAAAAATGCAGTGGAACATAGATGATGTGAATATGTGGTTTTCAAAGTCAAGTAACCAGCAGGCATCCTTATGCATGATTTGGTGGCCCTGTTTCTCCTTGAGCTTGACCCCACTGAGCTAGGCCCCTCTCTAAGGCTATATATTGAAGATGCTAGTCATCTCCATCAGTAGAGTTTTCCATACTAGAGGTTCTCTACATTGATGAAAGTAGAGGTCTGATTGAAAACAAATAGCACATATAAACAGTTTGATGATTCACTTGAATTAGCACAAACAGCTAGTGAATTTAATCAATATCAATCAATTCTGTTGTTCGAGTGAATCAACCCATCCTTTAAGTGGAATCAGATGCCCACTGTGGGCACAGCCTAAAAAGAAATGAGATGGCTTCAGATCTTCCTGAGATAAAGGATATAGTGGAGTACTTCCCTCTTGCCTCACTTTTCCTCTGACCACTCTTTCTTTCCTAGTTTATAGACACATAAAAATATTACTTAGAGAGGAAAAAATTCTTAATCCTGTTAGCTACATGGGGAAACTGAGGTATTCTAAATGAAACAAATTGCTCAAGGTCAGGATAATCACTAAGCAATTTGTCAACTGGAATAGTTAGGTTTTGTCATAACTTTAATGATTGTTCCATTTTAATTTTGTTGTGGTGGTTGAGTACATTTTTCAGTCATGTTTGATTCTTCATGACCCGATTTGGGATTTTTTTTGGTAAAGATATTGGAGCTTAGTCCAGATGAGAAAACTGAGTCAAACAGGGTTAAGTGACTTGCCCAGGGTCACCTAACTAGTAAGTGTCTGAGGACAGATTTGAACTCAGGAAGACATCTTCCTGACTCCAGGCCTACCACTCTACCTACCATACCACCCATCTTCCCCTGCAATGGAATCTAATGAACCAAAGTGATACACAGAAGATAGTTAACAACATGAACAATGACTGCGGCTCTCACAAATCATTCTCAGGTTCCCCTTCTGCCATTGTGCTTCTAACCTGTAAGCCCACATCTGGCCTGTTGTTGGGTAGAGGCACAGAGTTTTCATGAGTGGTATATATGGACCTGGTATGCCATGACAATGGGAGTCACTGAGGAAATTCACTTAAAATTTGTTTCATGACTCAGGCTGAAATTTGGTCCTTCCTACCTCTGCTATTCTTGTTTTCTCATGAAGAAGAAAAAGGACATTTCTCTACTGGCTTCCTTGTTCCTTTCTAGGACCTTACATGGAGTAGTCTTCCAATCCTTACCCCCTTCAACCTTTGACTCAGAGGATCAAAGCAAGTCTTGCAGTATCCATAGTTTCCCAAACAAGCCTGTTCCATCTCTAATAAACATTTATAATGGCATGGTGCCTACTGTTCCCTCATTGACATGCAGGATATAGGTCAAGGAACCTGCTCAACAAGTACCAGCCAAGAGAGGCTGGCTACGTGGCAGTTTTGGTTTTTCAAAGGACACTTGAAAGGCAAAAGGGGAATTATCTTTAGGAGGCCAAGTTTCCTTCCTTCTCAGCAGGACAAGGGAGGAAACAACTCTTCACAGTGGAACAAACTTGTGCCATATAGACCTATGGGACAAGGCCAGTTTTCCCCGACCCACATCCATTCATTTCCAAATGCAAGAGCTTCACATGAAGCAATGAGGAAGTTGGGGAATTCCAAGGGCTAGAGAGCAGATAGAGTCCATGGGCAAATTCTGTTATGGCTAGTTTTTCAAAGACTGAATCTTATCTTTGTCATCAGAGGAATTTCTTCACTGTGGAGTAGAGAGAGCTTATAGTGGTAGGCGGTACAGCGATGAAGAAAAATGGGCAGCCTAGGTGGAAAATGATCTTTTGCAACCTCTTTCCTCATGGCATTCCATGCAAAAATGGACATCTGCCATGGATTTATTTTCTTTCTATGTTTTCTGACATTAAAGGCAACCATAGGAACTATTTTATTAATTTAGAAATAGGAACAAGGGGACTAGAAAGAAGGTCATGGGAGGACAGATGAAGTCTGTGGATGTTACTTATGGAAGTGGCAGCTGTTCATTATCATTATCATTATAAATAAACATTTACTGAATCACAGGATCACAGGATGTTAAGCTTAGAAGGGACCTTAGAGAGAGATTATCTAGTCTACCTTTGGGCTTCATTAAGAGACAGAGTATCCAGGAACAAGGAGGTGATAGCCTGCATTCTGCCTTGGTCAGATTTTATCTGGAGCACTGTGTACAGTGTGGGGGCAATGTGAGTGTGCTCTGTGGTGCCAACACTGAGGCAGAGCCTTGGGATTGCCCTTGTTAGGACTGGGACTAAAGCTGAAAGAAACCCCTGAGGGGAAGGGAACTCAGTGTCAAGGAAAAAAAAAAAACAACGTGGTAAGGACTTAATAGAAGATGAATGAGGCAAACTTATTAAGAACAGGTATTCCTGATTCCCAGTTCTATGATTTTTCAGTGTGGTCTTCTATAGTGATATAACAGTTCTGTAAATGGGGATATTGGGCCTGGAAAGTCAGGGAAGTCTCTGAAAAGCATATAGAACTTAACATGGTCAAGAGCAGGACAGATTCATCATTCATTTTCTTAAAGATAAATTTTATGTTCTAATTTTGATCTTAAACAACAAAAAGAACAAATCCACATACATAGCAGAATACAAAAGTAGAATTGTATGTGAAGATATGAACCTTCATCTTACATCACTTGTTTAAAAATATCATGTAATATATACTTTCAAAACTATCCTGTTTTTCTGTGCTTCCTTGTAAACTTCCTCATATTCCCTTCTGCAGATTAAAAAAAGTTTAAATAGCCTTCTTTTTTGTTCTCCATCACTATTGTTAACTCCCTTCCCCTAACCTCTCCCTGTTTTAAATAGGGGAAAAAAGGGGAGGGGAAAGAGGTAAAAAACCTCAAGCTTTTAGTAAATAAGCATAGTCAAACAAAACAAATCCACACAGTGAACATGTCAACATGACTCTTTCCTTACTTTGAGTTCATCTTTGAGGAGATATGTAACAGGCTTCATTATGGGTCCTCTGAAGATATGACTGGCTTTTCATTTGATTAGAGTATTAAAATCTTTCAAACTCATTTTTCTTTAAAATGGTGTTATCTTTGCTACATTCTTCTCTTGCTCATGTCAATCTATATCAGATTGTATTGTTTAGGATACTTTGACCTTTTCTCTTTTGTTATTTCTTATAGTATGATATTACTTTATTATGTTTAATATTATTTAGTTATCCCCCTTCCCCAATTTAGGATCATTCTCTTAGATTCTGGTTTTTTTCTCATTTTCCCTTTTTATTTCTATGTACAAGATCAGGAAGGGTTATTTCATCTTTTTAAGTTTTTACTTGCATCTATTCTCTTCCAGGTATCATCCTTCATTTTAAAATAACTCTTAACCATTCTCATTTATTTCTCTGTTGAGTTTTTCCTATTTCTACACCAAACTCTGTGAGCATATGAGTGTGTGTGTGTGTGTGTGTGTGTGTGTGTGTGTGTGTGTTTGTATATAGCCCTTCTTTTTCTGTTTCAGATCAGAGTAAGGAAGGTTTATATGATGTCTACTATCAACTCCCATTACTCAATATTTATATATTTTTTCACCCTGATTGGGAGAGATACCAAGTTCAACCCTTTCTTCCTCTTTTCTGTACTAGTATATTCCTCCTTATGCCTTCCCTTCTCTTTTACTTCCTCATAACATCATAACAGAAATATGTCCTTTGAAGACATTATGTTTCTGAAGGGACGCCAGTTTCCCCTCCCCCTAATAGAATATTAATACTTAATAATCAGATAGCATCCTCCTTTCTTTTGATTCACTTGTATTTAAAACACTTATGATGGTCTTTTAAAAAATCACAAATGCTTAAAAGTCTTCTATTCCATTAAAGATTCATTCCCCATCTCCCACCACTTATAGGATTAAGCTTATCTTTGTAGAGTAAATTATTCTTCCTTGTAATCACATATTTTTGCCTTTTGGAATATTGTACTCCAATGGGATGAGCCAAGACAGTGGAGTACAGACCAGGACAGGGCAGAACTCTCACATCATTCCCCTTCAAATAGCTTTAAAACAACACCTCAAGTTGAATTTTGGCATGGCAGAGCCAACAAAAGGTCAGAAGGAGACATTCTTTCCAGCCAAAGACAGTTTAGGAAGACAACAGGAAAGACTTGTAACACTGGAGTGGGAGCAGCCCCCAAGCACAGCATGAGCATCAGCTATGAGCTTTGGATACTGCCGGGACAGCAGCATTAGCAGCTTTAGGAGCTCTCACCACAGAGTTGTTAAGGAGGTATAATAGGAATGGGAATTTGAAGATCTTCCCTTCCCCTTAATAGACCTGGGGGGAGTTTGAAGACCTCCCTTGCTTTGAAAGTAAACTCTGCCCCCTAATAGGCTGAATATAATCACATGAAGCCTGTAATGGAGGGAATTTGCTGAAGTGTGGAGCAGAGCCCATAGGAAACTTCCCTGCTGTGAAGATAAACTCTGCCCTGTAATAGGATTAATGTAGTCACATGGAGCCTGTGGTAGGAGGAGTTTGCAGAAGGGAAGCAGCACCCACAAGAAGCTGGTTCAGAACTAGCCAGACATTGGGGGAGAGAGAGGATGCTCATTAAGGAGATAGAGATGTTGGTGGGTAAGTATTGATCTTGTATTGGTTTGTGGGAAGGCTGAAGGATGCTGTGGTCTCAGCATTATTTCTATGTATAAGAAATAATGGCATGGTCTCAGCTTTGGAATATCTTTTTGGTACTATGAGGGAATTGGCTTACTGGTTTTGGGATTCAGTTTTCTGGTCTAAATAAATGTTTCAGTTCTTTCCTCTATCTGGAGAATCTGGTATGTTTTGCAATTCAACATCATGCGATACTTATAGTCCCAGTCTTCATTGTGATCGTGGGTGCTGTAAATATTGCATTGGCACTACAGGAGGTCAGACAAATTGATCAGAAAGAGGTTACAGAGAAACCTTTGTTGGCACTTGTTATAGCTGGCACTGGTTGGCAATTCTATTACCCATAAACAGTTAGATTTTGATTCCAAGATGGAAAGGATTTCCTGTGATCAGTCACAAGAGAGCAGGGGGCAAGAGGCTCACAGTTCCAAGGCTAAAAGGAGCACTAGTATTTGAAGCTATAAGGGACAAGGGACATTTTGGGGTAAAGATCAGAGTGCAGACCAGAAAAACAGTGACCACATCTCTTCCAAGATAATACCACCTTGGAAGCACCAAAGACCTGCAGACCTCCAGAACCACTTCTGAAAACAACAATAGGAAAAAACATGAAGCTTGACAACACAGTGTCTCCTCACCCCTAGTTGAGCACAGTACAACTCTATTATAAACTTCAAAGTGAAGAAATAGGCTGGAAAAATGAGAAAACAACAATAATAACAACATAGAAATTGACCATAAAAAGCTATGACAGTGGCAGAAAAGACCAAGATAAAACTTAGAAGACAACATATGAAAATAAATAACTACAAACAAAGCCTTAAAGAAAGCTAATTGGGCCCAAGACCATCAACAATTGCTGGAAGAGTTGAACAAAGAAATAAGAATGGTAGAAGGAAAATTGAGAAAAGAAATGAGAGTGACAGAAGAAAATTATGAAAAGGGAATTAATAACTTTGTAAAAGAGGCAAAAAATCTGAATAAAATAACATCTTAAAATCAGAATTGACCTAATGGCAAAAGAGGCACAAAAACTCACTGAAGAAAAAAAAAATCTCTTTTAAAAGCAGAATAAGCCAAAGGAAGAGGAGCTACAAAAGCTCACTGAAGATAATATTTCCTTAAAAATTAGAAATGGGCAAGTAGAAGTTAATGATTCCTTGAAATTTCAAGAAAAATGAAGTCAAAAGAATGGGGAAAATGGAAGAAAATATGAAATATCTCATCAGAAAAACAACTGACCTGAAAAATAGATTGAGAAGAGATCATTTAAAAATTATTGAAAAGTCATAAAAAGAGACTATATATAATATTTCAAAATTATGTTAAAAACTTTCCTGATATCTTAGATATAGAGGGTTAAATAAAAACTGAAAGAATTCACCCACCACTTCCTGAAAGCGATCCCAAAATGAAAACTCCAGGGAATATTATAGTCAAATTCCAGAGCTCCCATATTAAGGAGAAAACATTGCTAACATCCAGAAAGAAACAATTTAAATATCATGGAGGCACAGTCAGGATTACACAAAATTAAACAACTTCCACATTAAAGGTACAGAGGGGCTGGGATATGATATTGTGGAAGGCAAAGAAGTTAGGGTTACAACCAAGAATAACCTACTAAGCAAAATTGGACATAATCCTTCAGAAGAAAAAATAGATATTTAATGAAATAGAAGACTTTAAAGCATTCTTTATAAATAAAAAGACCAGAACTGAAAATTTGACATCCAAGCATAAGACTCAAGAGAAGCGGAAAAAAGGGAAATCATGAAACTCAAAAAAATTAAACTGTTTACATTTCGATATTGGAAGATCATAATTGTGTTCCCTTAGAACTTTATCATTATTAGGGCAACTAGAATCTACACACACAGAGGAAATGGGTGTGAGTTGGTTATTTTGGGATGATCTGAAAAAATGAAGTGTTGAAAAAGAGGGGGCGGAGCCAAGATGGCGGAGTAGAAACAGCTCCTCCAAGCCTCTCTGCCCCCAGATTCTCCACAAACTATGTAAAAAAGGACTCTGAAAAACTTCTGGAGCCCCAGCACCCACAGAACGACGCAGAGAAGCTAACCTCCCGCTGAGGACAGCCCAGCACCCTGCAGGAAGGACCAGCGCAGCGGTCTGGGAGCCGGCAGCGCGCAGAGCGCAGGAGCCGAGCTGAGCCCAGGTCCGCGTGAGCCAAGGTTTTAGCTCCAGGGCGGCAGGGCCAGCAGCCAGCTGAATGAACCCCAGAACACCAGGAACCTGTGGAGACTCCAGAATTATCAACATAGACTTGCCTAGGACAAAGTAAGAGGTTAGTGTCCTATGGACTTTGGGACCTGTATTTGGGGAATGCGTCAGCTCCCTCCCCTGGGGGCTAGAAGCCACTGAGGAGACACGCCATTTTGTAGTTTTCACAGGCATTTCCGGCTCCCAGCCTACAAATCGTGGGGAGATCCAGCGATCAGTCTTGGGGGGTAATCGCTCTTGCTTTAACCTCCCTGGATCTGGATTGTGATCTAGGGTGGAAGTTGTGGGTGGGTTTACAGCTTGCCAGAAACGGAAGTTGCCCCTCACACGTTCGGGACGAAAATTCCTCTAGCTGGCCTTAAAGCCATAGTGTGGCAGCAAGCCCAAAAGTCAAGCAATTAAGTGGCAACATGCCAAGGCAAAGGAAACAGAAAAATGCAACCCTAGACTCCTATTTTGGGGGCATAGAGTGGGAAAAGGACTGTGAGGTCAGAAGTCCTGCTCCAAAAGCTCCAGGGGAAAACATGAGCGGGTTGCAGGCCATAGAGGACTTAAGAAGGACTTTAAAAATCAAATAAGAGAAGTGGAGGAAAAATTGGAAAGAGAAATGAGAAGGATGCAGGAAAAGTATGAAATGAGGGTCAACAGCCTGATTGAAGAAAATAACACCTTAAAAAATAGACTAACTCAAATGGCTAAGGAGGCCCAAAAGGGCAACGAGGAGAAGAATGCCTTAAAAAGTCGAATTTGCCAGATGGAAAAAGAATCTCAAATGTTCACTGAGGAGATTCATTCCTTCAGAGTCAGACTGGAGCAAATGGAAGCTAGTGACTTTATGAGAAATCAAGATGCTGTTAAGCAGATCCAAACAAATGAAAGATTAGAAGGCATGTGAAATATCTCATGGGAAAAACCACTGACCTGGAAAATAGATCCAGGAGAGACAATTTAAAAATTATTGGACTACCTGAAAGCCATGATCAAAGAAAGAACCTAGAACTCACCCTTCAAGAAATTCTCAAGGAAAATTGCCCTGATGTTTTAGATCCAGAGGGCAAAATAGAGGTTGAAAGAATCCATTGATCACCTCCTGAAAAAGATCCCAAAAAGAAAACTCCCAGGAATATTATAGCCAGGTTCCAGAATCCCCAGATCAAGGAGAAAATACTATAAGCGGCCAGGAAGAAACAATTTCAATATTGTGGAAACACAATCAGAATAGCACAGGACCTGGCAGCTTCTACACTGAGGGATCGAAGGGCATGGAATATGATATTCCAGAGGGCAAAAGAACTGGGAATGAACCCAAGGGTCACCTACCCAGCAAAACTGAGTATTTTGTTTCAGGGAAAATATGGTCATTCAGTGGAATAGAGGACTTTCAAGCATTCTTGAGGGAAAAACCAGAGTTGAATAGAAAATTTGACATCCAGACAGAAGAAGCAAGAGATGCCTGAGAAGGTAATCAGGGAAAAGAAATCAAAAGGAACTTATCAAAGTTGAACTATTTACATTCCTATATGGAAAAGCAATATCTGTGACTGATGATATCTTTCTCACTATGAAAATAACGGAAGAAAGGGGTGTGGTCATATGAATACATATGTGAATGTGTGTGTATATGGTTACAGTTATATATGGATAGAGGGCATAGGTTGAATTTGTTGGGAAGGGAGAATACTCAAGGGATGAAATTATGAGGTGAGAGAGGAAAGTGGCAAGAGGAGATGGGAGAGACAGGGTAGGGTAAACTATCCCATGTAGAAGAAGCAAGGGGAAGTGGTTGCAAAGGAGAGGGAGAATAAGGAAGGCTAAAAAAGGCAAAACCACATTCACATTGAATTTGGTTCAGGGAGAAAATGACATACATACTAAATGGGATATCTCAACCTGCAGCAGGATAGGGGGAAGGGGGATGAGAGGAGGGATGATGGATGGGAGGGCATCCTTGGGGTGAGGGGAGGTTGGAAGTACCCACTATAGAAGAGGGACGGGATCATGTAGGGAATGGACCAGGTGGGGGGTGGGATGAGTGGGAGGGAATTATAAGCAGCCTTGTACAATATATCTACCATGATAATGTTTTGCATAGATAGACACGTACAACATATACTGAATTACTTATATCCCAAGAAGGAATGGGTGACAAGGGAGGAAGGAAATGGATCTGAAATTCGAGGTCATAACATTAAATGTTTCAAATATATATATAAATACTATTATTAATAAAAAAAAAAGAAAAAGAGGGATGTGCTGGGAGAAAGGGAGAGGCAGAATGGGGGACATTTTCTCACAAAGAAGAGGCATGCAAGAAAGAGTTTTTATAGTGGTAGGGAAAATGGAAGGGTGATGGCAGCTGTCTTGAACTTCATCCTCATCAGAATTGTTTCAAAGGGAGAAGTATATACACAAACACGCAAAAACACACACTCAGCTGGGTATAAGAATCTATCTTCCTCAATAGGGAGGTTAGTTAGAGGGGAAGGGGATAAGAGATATGGGGATGGGATAATAAAAATGGAGGGTGGATTAAGGGTAGTTGTCATATGAAAAAAAATGCTCTACATAACTATTGATTAGAGAAAGGCAAATTTTTAAAAATTGTGGTATTTTTACTCCTATCAGAAATGACAAATGCTGGAAGGGATGAGGAAAAATAGGTACAGTAATGAACTGATGGCAGAATAATCAATGGGTTCAACCATTATGGAGAACAAACTGGAATTATGCTCACAGGCCTATAAAATTTTGTATATCATTTGACACAACAATTCCACTTCTAAGTGTGTACCCCAAAGAATAAAAAGGAAAAGGAAAAGGGCTTATATGTTAAAAATATTCATAGCAGCTCTTTTGGTGGTGGTAAAGAATTGGAAATTGAGGAAATTCCTCATCAGCTAAGGAATAACTGAATGAGTTGTGGCATATGCTTGGGATGAAGAACAATTGTACTATAAGAAATGATGAAGGGGTGGTTTCAGAAAAAAATACTGCAAGACCTTTATTAACTGATATAAAGTGAAGTGAGAAGGATTGGGAGATCACTGTGTACATTAACATCAATGTTGTAATGATGATAAGCTGTGAAAAACGTGTCCACTCTGATCAATAAGATAATTCCAAATTACTGTTGATGAAAAAAACACTATCATCTCCAGAAAGAACTGGTGAATTATGAGTACAAATTGAAGTATAATTTTCTTCCTTTTTGTGATATGGCTAATATGGAAATGTCCTGCAAAATTTCACATGCATGATTAATATAATATTGTTTGTCTTTTCAATCAAATGGGGAGGCTTGGGAGGGAGAGACAATCTAGAATTCAAAATTTAAAAAGAAAAGAATTTCATAAATAAATAAATGAATGAATGAATAAAAAATAAATAAATAATTTCCAAAGATTGCTTGAAGAAAGTATTGTAGTGGAAACAGTATTGAAGTTAATGTCAAAACCCCTCAATTTCTTCATCTATAACATGGAAAAATATTACCATAACTATACATACATACATATACACATGTCTTCATATACACATATACATATACACACAAATATATTTGTATATATAGATAAACCTAGACATACATATGCATATATTTATATATACATTTTACATATTTATCATTATATAGAATATAATATATGCTATATACAATCCAATATATAATATAATACACCATATACATTATATATATATGTGTGTGTATATATATATGTATATATATATATATATATATATATATGTATGTAATATGTCCTGTAGGAATAAGCCTCCTGATATAGTGAGAATCAAATAAAATATGTGTGGAAATCACTTTACAACCTTTAGATAAAAGATAATTATTCTTACCTAAACAAAAGGAGATTGATTATTGGGAGCAGGGGTTGGGGTTGGGGTGGGGCAGGTGTGTGTGTGTGTGTGTGTGTGTGTGTGTGTGTGTGTGTGTGTGTGTGTGTGAGAGAGAGAGACAGAGACAGAGACAGAGACAGAGACAGAGACAAACAGACAGAGAGAGACAGAGAGAAAGAAAGGGAGGGAGGGAGGGAGAGAAATTAGGATTTCTAAATTCCAAGGAGACATCAGAAAAAGAGACTAAGCACAACTTGGGGGAAACTAGGCAAGATGCTATGAGAAACAATCAAAACCATACTAGGTGATGGAAGAACCAGGATATAAGTAATCTAGAAACTCAATCTCACTGATAAAAACAAATTGAGTGACAAGAAGTTCCTACCAGAAGCAAAGTTTCAATAGAGAGATTGTTACATTTTCTCTAGCTTTTTAAAGAAATGACCCATTTGGATCTTAGAAGCAGACATTGACTGTCCCTACACAAATTCTAGGTACTGGAGTAAAGGGGTGCCCCCTTATTTCCCAAAACATTTTGTTCCTGGTGTAATGAGACTCTCTCTGTATGAAGCTCACACTGTCATTTATGAGACTGGACATGACTACTAGTGACCCCCTTGAGAACTCATATAGAATTAACATTTTACAATTCAGTTCATTCTCTTTTGACTTTCTAATGAGGGTTCACATCTCAGGAAATTGAGGCATAGAAGCTGATTAGCCTAAGGTCAAACAATGAGTCAGCAGCAGAGCTGGGAATAGAATTGGGGATGTCCAAGTCCCAGAGCTGAGTGCTGACTATTCAGATAGCCTCTGCCCTCTTGCAAGACTTGGTTTTATGCTGACTGGTTAATATTGCTCAGGGCCAGTCCCTTCAAAGCCACTTTCATTTTTTTCTCTTTTTTATTTTTTTGAATTAAATTTTGTTTATTTTTAGTTTACATGATTCATTTCCACAAGATTTTGAGTTACAAATTTTCTCCCCATCTTTCCCCTACCCACCACCCCAAAACAGCAATCCCACTGAATACCCCCTCCCCAATCTGCTCTCTCCTATATTCTCCCCCACATTAGAACTCTGCTTTTCAGTAATGCAAGATGCCCCAGTGCCTGTATACATTATTTCCCAGTTGCGTGTAAAAAAGTAATAATATGTATAGTTGTTTAAACATCTGATTTTAAAACTTTGAATTCCAGATTCTTTTCCTTCCTCTTACCTTACCACCCACCCTTACTGGGAAGGTAAGCAATTCAGTATAGGTTGTACCTGTGAAGCTATGCAAAACATTTCCATAGTGGATATATTGTGAAAGACTGACTATATTTCCCTCCATCCTATCCTACCCCCCAACTTATTCTATTCTCTACTTTGACCCTGTCCCTTTTCAAAAGTGTGTGCTTCCAAGTTCCCTCCCCCCTCAACCTGGCCTCCCCTCCATCATCCCCCCTCTCATCCCTTTTCCCTTACTCTCCTGTAGGGTGAGATATCCTATTTAGTATGTATAATATACGTATATTTGGCTCCCTAAGCCAAATTCAATGAGAGTAAAGTTGACTCATTCCCTTTTGCCTTCTTGTTCTTCCCCTCCATCGTAACAGCTTTCCATTGCCTCTTCTATATGAGATAATTTACCCTTCTGTCTTTCTCCATCTCCTCTCATTATATTCCTCTCTCACCTTTCAATTTCACCTTTTAAGTATCATCCCTTCCTTTTCAATTGGTCCTGTGCTCTCTGTCTATGTATACCTGTACACATATGCACACACTGACATATGTATTCATACCCCCATATACCCTCCTATATAGACATACGTGTGTGTGTGTGTGTGTATACATTCATATTCCCTTCAACTCTTCTCACACTGAGAAAAGTTTCATAAGTTATAATTATTATTTTTTAATGTAGGGATATAAATAGTTCAACTTTGGTAAGTTCCATATGATTTCTTTTCCCTGTTTACCTTCTCATGCTTCTCTTGCTTCTTGTATCTGAATGTCAAATTTTCTATTCAACTCTGTTTTTTTCATCAAGAATACTTGAAAGTCCTCTATTCCATTGAATGACCATAGTTTCCCCTGAAACATGATACTCAGTTTTGCTGGGTAGGTGATTCTTGGTTTTAATCCCAGCTCTTTTGATGTCTAGAATATTATATTCCAAGCCCTTCCATCCCTCAGTGTAGAAGTTACCAGATCCTGTGTTATCCTGTTTGTGTTTCCACAATATTGAAATTGTTTCATCCTGGCTGCTTGTAATATTTTCCCCTTGATCTGGGATCTCCAGAACCTGGCTATAATATTCCAAGGAGTTTTCTTTTTGGGATCTTTTTCAGGAGGTCATCAGTGGGTTCTTTCAACCTATATTTTGCCTTCTGATTCTAAAACATCAGGACAATTTTCCTTGAGAATTTCTTGAAAGATGAACTCTATGTTCTTTTTTTGATCATGGTTTTCAGGTAGCCCAATAATTTTTAAATTATCTCTCCTGAATCTATTTTCCAGGTCAGTGGTTTTTCAAATGACATATTTCACATGGCCTTCTATTTTTTTCATTTGTTTGGATCTGTTTAATAGTATCTTGGTTTCTCATAAAGTCACTAGCTTCCATTTGCTCCAATCTAATTCTGAAGGAATGATTCTCTTCAGTGATCTTTTGAGATTCTTTTTCCATCTGGCAAATTTGGCTTTTTAAGGCATTCTTCTCCTTATTGGCTTTCGATCGTCTTTTGCCTTTTGAGTTAGTTTATTTTTAAGGTGTTATTTTCTTTAGTCAGGTTGTTGACTCTCTTTTCATGATTTTCTTGCATCATTCTCATTTCTCTTCCCAATTTTTCCTTTACTTCTCTTATTTGGTTTTCAAAATCCTTCTTAAGCTCTTATATGTCCTGTAATCAGTTCATATTTTTCTTGGAAGCTTTTGGTGCAGGAGTTTTGACTTCATTGTCTTCCTCTTCTCCCATGCTTTGATCATTTTTGTCCCCAAAATAGGAGTCTAAAGTCGGATTTTTGAGCTTGCTTTGCTTCCTTTGCTCACTCATGTTGTCACTCAATTACTTGACTTTTGAACTTTTTGCCACATTAGAACTCTGCTTCCAGAGAGGGGAGCTTTTCCCCAAATCTCTGGGATTTTCTCAGCTGCCAGAGCTAGTAGTTGTTTGCCCTCTCTGAAGCCTCCACACACTCTGGCTCACTGGTCACACACCCCAGGACCTGCACCTAGGCAGTGATCCAGATCCAAGCAGGTTAAATCAAGAGAGATCAACCTTCAGACTGGTCACTTGGTCCCCCTACAATCTGCAGGTCAGGAGCTCTGAAGCAGTCATGTGGTGGTGGCTGCTGCACCTCAGTCACTTCTCCCCCCAGGGGAAGAGGCCAAATCATACTCCAGGACTCCCTGTTCCCAAAGTCCACTGACATCTCACTTTGTCTTTGGCATCTATGGGCTTGGCTACAAGCATGCTGCAATGGTTCCTTCCTGCCAGCCTGCTGGGTTGTCTTCAGTGGGAGGTTAGTTTCTCTCTGTCACTTTGTGGGTTCTGTAGCTCTAAACTTTGTCTAGAGCTATTTTTTTACATGTATTGGAGGAGGTGGAAGCCAGTGCCCCATGGAACAAAGCTACTTTCAAAAACATCTGGGTCATATACCCATTTGGTCTTCCGCTTTGCTTACTGGGCCAATTACCAATCCCCAAACCCAGGTTACCACTACAGGCCACTTTTCTCACTCTTGGTCTCATGGTAACAAGCATGGTTGGAGAAAGTCACAAATTTGTACTGACTGAGGCCATGACAAATTCATACTATGGAAATTCAGCTGGGCTCTCATTATTGCCCAGAAGTCCTTTTATTCATTTATAGGGATACTCTGTTGCCTTATCCATCATATTATTAAAATGATAACAAATTTGCTCAGCACTTTTTGATTTACAAAGCACTTTCTGTAAAACAATCTTCTGGAGTCAGTAGTGCATTATTAGCTCCATTTCACTGATGAGGAAACTAAGACAAAGCCTGAGGCTGAAGTTCAGATTGAAGTGGCTTCCCCAGTTTACTCAACTAGTAAAAGGGGAAGCTGGAACACTGGGCTTCTTAAATTCAAGCGCTCTTTATGCCACACTTTCCATCTGGACCCCAAATTCCCACACTCCTTCACCTACTTAATTCTTTGTCAATAATCTCACCTCTAGGGGTGGCTGGGTGGTGCAGTGAGCAGAGCATCCGCCTGGGAGTCAGAAGGACCTGAGTTCAGATCCGACCTCAGACACTTAATGCACAAACAACAACAACAAAAAACCTAGCTGTGTGACCTTGGGCAAGTTATTTGATCCCAATTGCCCTCCAAAAAGCAAAAAAAAAAAAAAATAATCTCACCTCTATCCAGAAAAAAATATAATGCTAAAAGGATGATTTGTAAGCATTTAGAAAGGGAAATGGTGATCATCCAGTAACAGACTAACCTTAGTTCCTTTTTTTTTCCCCAAAAGGGTTATTTGCCTAGCAACCAAGGGCAACACTGGTTTAGAATACTGTAAAAATCAATTTGTAAAACCTCATAAACTTGCACTGGGCTAAGAGATGGTACACAGGCTTTGCAGACGCCGCCACCGGGAGTTCTCGTCTTGGTTCCGTCTGCCGGACGCCGATCCCCGCCGCCTCTTCCTCTGCCGTCGCGCCCAGCCCAGGCATCTGTGGCCATGGCCAACCCCAACGTATACTTCGACATCGCCGTCGATAACGAGCCCTTGGGCTGGATTACTTTCGAGCTCTTTGCAGACAAGGTTCCAAAGACAGCAGAAAACTTCCGTGCTCTCAGCACTGGAGAGAAGGGATTTGGTTACAAGGGATCCTGCTTCCACAGAATCATTCCTGGGTTCATGTGCCAGGGTGGTGATTTCACACGCCATAATGGCACTGGTGGCAGGTCCATCTATGGGGAGAAATTTGCTGATGAGAACTTCATCCTGAAGCATACTGGTCCTGGCATCTTGTCCATGGCAAATGCTGGACCCAACACAAATGGCTCCCAGTTTTTCATCTGTACTGCTAAGACTGATTGGTTGGATGGCAAGCATGTTGTCTTTGGCCAAGTGAAAGACGGCATGAACATTGTGGAAGCCATGGAGCGTTTCGGTTCTCGGGATGGCAAGACCAGCAAGAAGATCACTATCGCTGACTGTGGACAGCTCTCATAAGTTTTTGTGTTTTGTTTTTTGTCTTAACCATCAAATCATTCCTCTGTAGCTGGAGAGAGCACCCCCAAACCCCATCTGCTCTTATACCCTATAATCCTTGTGCTCTCACTTGCTGCAATTCTCTTGGATTTCACTTTTTCCTTCCACAAGCTGTCTAGACAACAGAGTTAAGTTTATGATTATGGAATAAAAACTAAACTACAAAAAAAAAGAGATGGTACACATAGGTTCTAATTTCAGAAAGTCTGACTTTGAGCAGGTTGCTTTCACTCTCCAATCCTCATGTTCCTTATTTTGGAAATGGGATCAAAGGTAGACAAGATGATCTCTGATACAGTCTAAATTTTCTTGGTATGTGCATCAAATTGTAGCACATTATACTCCATGCATGTCTAAGTTCTTATTTCTAATTTGGTTTCGCCAAATATTGATAGAAAGAAATTGATAATTTCCTAGAGAGGAAGAAGCAACAGAAATCTTTTGAGGATGGTAAAAGAGATAGAACAGGAAGTAGAGAGAAAATTGATATTGCATAAAACTTGTCATGAGACCAAATTAAGCCAGAATTATTCAAAGAATATTTGGAGATCAAACCCAGAGGACCACAAATACATTAAAAACGATACAGAACTGTTAAAATTTCAACAATAAATTATTTTCTTCATCAATGTAAGTAGAACTTCCATATCTGGTTTCTAATTACTCTGACCCCAGTGTGCTATGCAAAAAACTGGAAATGGAAAGGAAGTAGAAGGAACAGGAAAAGAAAGAAAAAGAGATGGGCCAGAACAAGTGTACAGAGACAAAATTTATGCTAGAGGCAAGCCAGTTTTGGAGACACTGAGAGACTGTGACTCCAGATATCTGAAAGAAAGGAAAAGCAATTGAGATGCCATCAATTACTACCACCCTGTGTTTATATTATCATCTAGTAAAATCTGTATTAGAATTGGATTCCTATACATATTGAAGATTTCATTAATGGGAATATTAAAAGGGCAAAGGAAGACTCAGTGATATTAGTCTTGATCTTTATAGAATTAGTAACAGGTAGTAGATAAAACAATGTGCTTAAAATCAGCAAGACTTCAAATTGAACCTTCCTAAAACAGTAGCTCCCCTGAACCATGAGCAGGTCTAACCTCTCTGAGCCTCAGTTTCCTCATCAGCAAAATGGGGATAAGATAATTTACAGAACAGAACTATTATGAAGCTCAAATGAAATGTACATAAAGTGCTTTGCAAACCTTGAAGTTCTATGCAAATGATATTCATTATTATTAACGCTCATGCAAGTGACTAAATGGAGCAGAGGACACAAGATTCTTTTATGTTATTGTTTGTTGACTCCAAAAAGGCCTCAAGTTCATACAGCAAGATATAGTTTTTAAATATCCCTATTCCAAGAAGGTGCCTCTTATCCATATATTAAGAGAATAGAAGAACAATATAAACAACAACAGAGAACTTTATTCATGATCCTCTGATCATTTGTACATAGAAAGGCTTAAAGGAGAGTTCACCAAAGGTATTCCCTAATGTAATGAAGAATGCTGAGAGAAAGGTGCAACTGGAAGAATTCTTTATGGATGCTAAGGTCTTCAAGATGATCCTGTTCATATGAAATTGTGCTGATGATTCCAAATACTGGAAAAAACTGCAAAGCCTCTTAAATAATATTCACATTTATTCAAGAGTTTGACTTAATGAATCACACAGAAAAAAAAAGGTTAATGAAAAATGTATATTATCTAAGGAATATTATGATGGATAGACAAAATCAATACCAAACATGGAGAGTTATCTGGGCCCAAGTCAACAAGCATTCATTAAGCTGCTACTTAATCACTGCATTAAGTGCCTAAGGCAAAAAAGTTCCTACTCTCAAGGACTTCCCAATCTATTGAGGAAGACAACATTCCAACAGCTATTTGCCAACAAGATAGAAACTAGACGAATTGGAGATAATTGCTGAAGGACAATGCTAAAATTAAAGGAGATCAGAAAAGCTTTTTTGTAGAAGGTAGGATTTTGGTTGGACCTTGAAGGAAAATGGGGAGTATAGGAAATAGAAATAAGGAGGTAGAGAACTCCATGCGTGGGAGACAGTCAGTAAAAATGCATAGAAGAAAACAATTCTTTAAAAATTAGAATTGGGCAAGGAGGAACTAATGACTCTATGAGGCATCAGGAATCAGTCAGGCAAAGAATTAAAGAAATAAAAAATAGAAGAAACTATAAAATATATCATTGGAAAAACAATCAACCTGGAAAATAGATCCAGGAGAGATAATCTAAGAATTATTGGTGTACTGGAAAGCCATGATGAAAAAAAGAGCCTAAACAGTATCTTCCAAGAAATCATCAAGGAAAAGTGCCCCAAGGTCCTAGAATCAGAAGGTAAAATAGTCATAGAAATAGTCACCTCCTGAAAGAGATCCCCAATTGAGAATTCCAAGGAGCATTATAGCCAAATTCCAGAATTATCAGGTCAAGGAGAAAATACTGCAAGCAGAGAGAAAGACATAATTCAAATATTGTAGAACTACAGTCAGGATCACACAAGACCTTGCAGCTTCTACATTAAAGGATTGGAAGGATTGGAATATGATATATCACAAGGCAAAGGAGCTTGGCCTACAACCAAGGATCAACTACCCAGCAAAACTGAGCATAATCTTTCAGTAAAGGAGATAGTCATTCAATGAAATAAGGAACTGTCAGACCTTCCTGATGAAAAGGCCAGAGCTCATTAGAATACAAGACTCAAGAGAGGCAAAAAAGATAAACAGGAAAAAAGGCCTTAGCAACTGATTAGATATAAGGTTGAAAGAGAGTCAGGAGTTAAGAATACCTAGTTTGGTAGTAGGTAGGAGGAGCCAAAATGGTGGCATAGAAGCAGGACAACTCCCTGCACTCCCCCCATAACCACCTTAAATACCTATAAAATGACTCTAAACAAACTTTAGGGCTACAGAACTTACAAAGTGACAGAGAGAAACAAGTCTCCCACTGAAGGCAGCCCAGAACATGAAGGGAGCTAAGTGCAGCCTGGCATTAGCTCATGGTTTTAGTACCAGGGCAGCCCAAACCAGTGTCTACAGCAGAGAGTGGATCACCAGCAACTGTGGCAGTTTGCAGAATTATCAACCCATAAATGCCAAAGACAAAGTAAAAGGTCAGTGTAGAACTCTGTTGGAACTGGGGAGGGTGGACGGCATGGTCTGGCCTCTTCCCCTGAGCAAGAAGTGGGGGTATTGTGGTGGCCCTATAGCCACCACTGAATGGCTGCTTCAGAGCTCCTGGCCTGCAGATGATAGGGGGACCAAGCAACCATTCTGAGGGGTAATTGCTCTTGCTTTAACCTGCTAGGATCTGGATCACTGTCTTGGGTGGAGGTCCTGGGGTATGTGACCAGGTGTCAGAGCCTTTGGAGTCTTCTGAGAGGGCACATAACTAACAGCTCCTGCAGCTGAGAAAACCCCAGAGATTTGGGAAAAAGCTTTACTCTCTGAAAGCAGAGTTCTATCATGGCAAAAAGCTCAAAAATCAAATAATTGAGTGGCAACATGAACAAGCAAAGGAAGCAAAGCAAGCATAGCAGTCAAACCTTAGATTTCTTTTTGGGGGGACAAAAAGAATCAAAGCATGGAATGAGAGGAAGACAATGAAATCAAAACTCCTGCAGGAAAATCTTCCAAGAAAAATATGAATTGGTTACAGACCATAGAGGAGCTCAAGAAGGATTTTGAAAACCAAGTAAGAGAAGTAAAGGAAAAATTGGGAAGAGAAATGAGAATGATGCAAGAAAATCATGAAAAGAAAGTCAACAACCTGACTGAAGAAAATAATACCTTAAAAATAGATTAAGTCAAATGGCAAAGGAGGCCCAAAAAGCCAATGGGGAAAAGAATGCCTTAAAAAGTCGAATTTGCCAGATGGAAAAAGAATTTCAAAAGCTCACTGAAGAGAACAATTCCTTCAGAATTAGACTGGAGCAAATAGAAGCTAATGGCTTTATGAGAAATCAAGATACTATTAAGCAGGTCCAAACAAATGAAAAAATAGAAGGCAATGTGAAATATCTCATTTGAAAAACTGCTGTCCTGGAAAATAAATCCAGGAGAGTTAATTTAAAAATTATTGGACTACCTGAAAGCCATGATCAAGAAAAAGAACCTAGAAATCATCCTTAAAAAATTCTCAAGGAAAATTGTCCTGATATTCTAGAACCAGAGGGCAAAACAGAAATTGAAAGAATTCACTGATCACCTCTTGAAAAAGATCCCAAAAAGAAAACTCCTAGGAATATTATAGCCAGGTTCCAGAGTTCCCAGATCAAGGAGAAAATATTACAAGCAGCCAGGATGAAACAATTTCAATATTGTGGAAACACAGGATCTGACAGCTTCTACATTAAGGGATCGAAGGGCTTGGAATATGATATTCTAGAGGTCAAAGGAGCTAGGATTAAAACCAAGAATCACCTACCCAGCAAAACTAAGTATACTGTTTCAGGGGAAAATATGGTCATTCAATGGAATATAGGACTTTCAAGTATTCTTGATGAAAAAAAACAGAGTTGAATAGAAAATTTGACATTCAGATACAAGATGCAAGAGAATCATGAGAAGGTAAATAAGGAAAAGAAATCATAAGGAACTTAACAAAGTTGAACTATTTACATTCTTGCATGGATAAACAATAATTGTAACTTATGAAACCTTTCTCAGTATGCAGATAGTTGAAGGGAATATGTGTCTGTGTGTGTGTGTGTTTGTACATACATACATATATATATATGTCTATATAGGGGGGTATATGTGCATATGAATACATATGTGAGTGTGTGTCTATATGTGTACAAGCATACATAGACAGAGGGCACAGAATCAATTGAATAGGAAGGGTGATATTTTAAAAATAAAATTAAGATGTGAGAGAGGAATATAATGAGAGGAGATAGGGAGAGACAGAATAGGGTAAATTATCTCATATTAAAAAGGCAAGGAAAACTATTACAATGGAGGGGAAGAACAGGAAGGCAAAAGAGAATTACTTTCATTGAATTTGGCTTAATGAGGGAATAACATACACACTAAATTGGGTATCTTACCCTAAAGGAAAATAGGGGTGAAGGGGATAAGAGGGTTCATCATAGAAGGGAGGGCAAATTGGGGGAGAGTATAGTTCAAAGCACACACTTTTGAAAAGGGACAGGGTCAAAGTAGAAAATAGAACAAGTAGGGGGCAGGATAGGATGGAGAGATATATAGTCAATCTCTCACAATATAACCACTATGGAAATGTTTTGTGTAACTATATATGTACAACCTATATTGAATTGCTTATCTTTCTAGTAAAGGATGAGGGAAGAAGGGAAAGAATCTGGAATTCAAAGTTTTAAAATAAAATGTTTAAAAATTATTATTATGTTTACATGCACTGGGAAAAATATATACAGGCGTTGGGGTATGGAGATCCATCTTTCCCTACTTGAAAGTTGGATGGGGAATGGGGGAGGATATAGTAGACAGCAGATTGGGGGAGGGGCTTTCCAGAATATCATATTCCAGGCCCTTTGCTTCTTTAACGTGGAAGTTGCTAAATCTTGTGTAATCCTTACTGTGGCTCCATGATATTTGGATTGCTTCTTTCTTGGTGTTTGCAATGTTTTCTCCTTAACCTTGGAGCTCTGGAATTTGACTTTAATATTCCTGTGAGTTTTCATTTTGGGATCTCTTTCAGGAGCTGGTTAGTGGATTTTTATTTCAACCACTGATTCTTGAATATCAGGGCAGTTTTCCAAGTTCTTTTTTTGATTATGGCTTTAAGGCAGTTTTTCTTAACAATTTCTTGAAATATGATAGCTAGGCTCTTTTTTGATGACTTTCAGATAGTCCAATAATTCTTAAATGATCTCTCCTTGATCTATTTTCCAGGTCAATTGTCCCCACTTGGCTTGTTCTCAAAGACCCTTCAGCTTCCTAGTATCTGTCAGAAGTTATACTCTACTGGCATGGTTTTTAGGAGTCAAAGGCCGATTCTATGACACAATGAAAGATTGGAGTAAGATTTTAATAAAGGATGGAAAGGAATAGCATGAATTAAAAACAAACAAAACAGCACATTTATCCCAAGCCTCAGTTGAGAAGTCTTACACTGGATTGTAGATATTCAATTATAGGAAATCTGCAATTTCCTTATTGTGTAGTCCCCTCTAGGTCTCTGTACAATGGTTCTTAGAAGTGCCTAGTGAAACTCAGTTCAGGACAATTATTTTGACATCCATTCCTGTGAACAAGATTTTGTTAATAAAGATCTAGAAAAGGAAATAGTGATTACAAAGAACCAACAAATTTCATCAGGAATGGATAATTTTGAGACCTTTTTTTTTACTCAGATAGGATCAAAGAAATGATGTAGATATAGCTTATTTAGATTTTAGCAAAACATTTAATAAATAATTTCATGTCATCCTTGTGGAAAAGACAGGCAGAGGTGAACTAGATGAAACACTAGGTAGATTTGGAACTTATTTAATGACTGGACTGAAAGAGTAATCATTTAATGATTCAGTGTCAACTTGGCAAGAGTGTACCAAGGATCTGTGCTTTGCCCTGTGCAGGTTAGCATTTTTATTAAGGATTTTAATAAGCCCTTGGATGGGATCCTGATCAAATTTTCAGATGACTTGAAGCTAGTAGGGATAGCTAATATGCTGAATAAAAGAGTCAGGATCCAAAAAATTCTTGATAGACTAGAGCAAAAGGCAGAATCTAATAAAATGAAATTCATTAGTGATAAATGCAAAGTTTTATGGCTGGGATTTTTTTTTTAATCAGCTTCTTAAGTAAGGGATGGAACAGAACAGCTAGACACCAGTTTCTTGTAGAAAAAAGATCAGAGGGTTTTAGTGGATTGTAAACCCAACTGATAAGTCAGAAATTTGACTGCCAAAAAAGCTATTGCAATTCTGGAATGTTAAGAGAGGCATATTTCCAGGAATAAGCAGATGAGAGTCTAGCTATACTTAGTCCTGGTTTTACCTAATCTGGCATATTGTGTTCAGTTTGGGTGACATGGTTTAAGGAGGATATGGATAATCTAAAAACTGTCCAGAGGATGAAACTAGAATGATGAAATCTTTTAGTCCATGCAATATAAGGATAAATTGAAAGAACTGATTATGTATGGCCTGGAGAAGAGAAAACTTTGGGTGGGCATGATAGCTATGTTCAACTAATAAAGGGCTGCCATATGAAAAGGGGGTAAACCTGTCATGTATAACATAAGAGGACAAGAACAGAACCAATTGGTGGAAAATTCCAAGAGGCAAATTCAGACTTAATTTCAGGAAAAAAAAACTTCCTAACAATTAGTTAGAGCTATCTCAAAATGGAATGAACTACCTCAGGAGGTGGTATAAATCCTTCATGGAATTCTCTAAGTAGAGTGTGGGTAAGTGCTTGTTAGATATATTAGAGTAGAACTATCTATGGGTTATGATTAGACGGTTATTGAGGCCCCTTGAAACTCTAAAAATGTTTCTGTGCACTGAGTTTTTCTCCCTTTTATCATATTGATTTATTCAAAATTATTTATTTTTATATAATCATAAATTTTTTTTAGTTCCAAATTCTCTCCTTCTCTTCAGCTCCTTTTCCAGTCATTGAGAAGGCAAACAAGATGATATCAATTATACCTGATTAGGCACTAAGAGTTGAAATGTTGAGCTCAAGGTCATATAGCTAGAGGGAGGATTTGAATTTAGCCTTCTTGACTCAGTTCAGGACTCCAATGAGTATACATTGCTGCCTGGGTTAGTGATATGAGATTACAAAGAATCCACATAATAATCATTGATATTTATAGATACTTTATGGTTTATAAAATACTTTCATATTCATCATCTCCTATCTCTTCAGCAAGCCTAGAAGTAGAGAGGGAAGGTATCATTTTCATTTTGTAGGCTAAGAGCTATGAAGTAACTTGCAGAAAACTATAGGGAAGTGGGGGAGGTATTGGGACTAGTATCACAACTTTAAAAAGCTTTTGTTGTTGTTGTTAAAGGTGTTTATTATGTGCAGAGCACTGTATTTGCTGCTGGAGGAGATAAGAAGATTAATGAGACTTGGTCTTCTCCCTTGGGGAGGTCATTATCTAACAGAACCCATGTCTCCTAAGTTTTTATACAATGTACTTTCAACTACATCAACATGTCTCCTTGGGGGAGGAAAAGATATATTTATGTAATCCAGAAAATATACATACATACATACACACATATATATGAATACAAATATGTATGTATTGTTACATACATACATACATATGTATATATATATTTATATACACACACATACACACACACACACACACACACACACACATATATATATATATATATATATATATATATATATATATATATATATATGAAATGAGTGGGGGTCCAGTGTTTATAGTATGCTCAATATGTTTTATCTAGTTCCAACTTCCAACATGGAAGCTTGGTGAGCTTGTTTCTGTGAGTAATAGTGTAATGTACAATAGCAGGGCCCTTTCTCCCATTTCAGAATATGTAGATATGTCTTCTATTTCCTGATGGCTCACTACATGGTGATAAAAATCCTTTTAATTGGCTGCAGAGATGAAACTAAGTGTACATGCAAAAAGTCCAGGCCAATGATCTCTTGATCTCTTCTTGTGACTTTGAGTCAGGAGAATTTCTTTTTACCTCTAGATGTGGGAGGGGCATTGATTCTTATCACTCACCTTGCTACCTGGTGTTTCAGAACACAACGTCACTATTTCTTTTGTCTCTTGTATTTGTTCTTCCCTTTTAAGTGAGCATCTGGAGATAAATGGAGCAAGTTATAATCAAGCCATCCATCAGGCATCCAAAAACTGGAGTCAGAGAAAGATTCTGTTAGTGCCCAAGAAAGTTAAATCTGATGAGAAACCTGCTTGATCTAGCTGAGCAGTGAGCCATCTTGGTACTGATACATCCTGTCCTGAAAGTAAAAGAGAGACTTGTTCATAGGTTGTTGTTTTTGTTTAATCTTTGTTCTCAGAGAGGACCATGACAACAGGGAGGTGATGCCATGACATGCAAATGAATTGGATTTAAGTGAGGGAGGGCTGTGCAAAGCCACCAGTCTTACTTTCTCCTGCTTAGCTATCTGGGTCCAGTAGTGAGATACAGATCAGGACAATTAGAGATGGCCCTAGATATATAATGGGATACCTTGGCCTTTTGAAGCTAAGGTCTTCAACAGATCTCAATTTGACTGAGGCAAGGTCCATTCAGTGATTAAGGCTAGGTAAGACATGAGGCAGAGACAAAAATTTGGATTCCTTTGGGAAGAGCACTCATGGGTAAGGGTATGATACCCTATGTGGACAGAGGGAAAGGGGGGGGGAAGAGAGAGAGAGAGGAAGGAAGGAAGGAAGGAAGGAAGGAAGGAAGGAAGGAAGGAAGGAAGGAAGGAAGGAAGGAAGGAAGGGAAGGAGGGAAGAAAGGAAG
Source organism: Gymnobelideus leadbeateri (assembly GCA_011680675.1). Taxonomy (NCBI): domain Eukaryota; kingdom Metazoa; phylum Chordata; class Mammalia; order Diprotodontia; family Petauridae; genus Gymnobelideus; species Gymnobelideus leadbeateri. Next base: position 53,566 of record WOXC01004432.1, read on the forward strand.
GAAGGAAGAGATGTTTTGCAAACTGGCCAGTTCCAGTTTGGTCTCCAGTGGGGCAGCTCATATTTCTACTCACAGAGGTTGTTGCTTGTCCTTTGTTCTTGAAGACGACCTTGACATCAGGGAGGTGATGTGGTAGCATGCAAGTGCATTCGATTTAAACGAGGGAAGGCTGTGCAAAGTCACAAGCCTCACTTTCTCCTCTTGGACTCCTTGAAGGGGGAAAAAGACTCCCAGGCCACACGTGTATATTTCACTACTTTTGTGCATCAAGGTTGAACCCATTCTTCTCAGGGATCTTGTATATGTGTAGGAGGAAGAGTATGTCCTCAGTCATGAAAAACAAAAACAAAAACATTTTGTATATCCCATTAAAGTTTGAATCCATTCTCCCCAGTGACAGAGTGTATATAGAGAGGAGCATGTGTCACCCAGTTTAAAAGGGTGATTTTTATATCTGTCTTTGCTATATCTCATCGGTAAATAACCTAATTTATATCAAGTAGTTAATGGATATTGGGAAGACACCAAATGGCTAATGAATATCAGTGAATGCACTGAGGGGTAGTACCATAAATAGTAATATTAGAAAAACCCTAACCCCCAAGGTAATCTCTAGAATCCTGAGGATTCTATAAGTAGTAATGATTCCCCTCCTGGGCACTCTACCAGCGTTAGTAGAAGAAGAGGAAGCAGCCCTGAAAGGGGTTCTCTTTCTTTCTGTTTCTCCCTCCCTCCCTCTCATTATTGTTTGTTCAGGATTATGTTTTCATAGAGCACTCTCAGTGTGGGAACTCCATCCACTGAATAGATCTGATAGTCATCTGTAACTTATAGTCTTAGAGAATTGCCTGGGATACTAAGAAACTAAGTGTTCATATGTCAGTGGCCACATCTGAAATATGAGTCTCTCTGACTCCAAAGCAATGATAGAACCAGAGCAGCTGTATTCAAGATTGGCCTCTGTCTTTTAGTACCTACAAGACTGGGGGCAAGATATTTAACCTTTCTGAATGGAGAGGGCCCAAGTTCTCTATAAAAATGGGGGTTGGATTAGATGGCCTCTGAGGGCCTGTCCAGCTTTGGATCTTTCATCTTATGATCTCTATGCCATATTGCCTCTCTCTTATTAAGAACTGAGGAGAAAAGGGAAAGACAAAAAGGGAATATAAGCTCTCAGAAAAGGGTAACAAGAGAAAGAAGGATGGAAATAAAAGCTAAGGAAAAGGCCAAGAAGGGACAATGGGAGGGAAACAGCAAAGAAGCTTTGAGGAGAAATTAGGTGGACAAAAGAGAAAGAGCAGAAAGGTTTTCTTTTCTTCTCTGGGGGAGGAGCATTCACTCTATGTCTAGTGCTTTCACCATCTCTAGTTACACTAGTTAGGCTTAACCAGTAAACTATGCTTACTAGATAGAAGTATCCTCAATCTCCTTTCCCCTCCCTATTCCCTCATCTAACACTGTTGTCTCTATCACGGGTTTGAGTGAGTCAAAGAATAGCCTGTCCCCCACCCCCACCCCATACTGACATGGCAGTGCAGCTCTTTGAAAGGCTTTCTGTGGTCAAAGGAAGAGCTTCCCCAGAAGAGAAATTGCACTAGGGACTATCTTTACTCTTAGGAGCCAATGGCAGCAGCAGAAAGCTAATCCTTCCACTTTCCTAACAAAAGGATTCTGTTCATTTAGAGTAATCCAGCAGCTGGAGACTGATAGATCATCTCTTGTGAAGGGGCGTATCCTGCCTTCCCCTTCGGCAGTCATTCTGAGTCAGACACCATTCCCACAGCACTGCCAACAATGCTAATAGAAGAGGAGGAAACACAGGTGGTACTAAGGCCACCCAGCAAAGATGACTAAGGTGGCACCCTGGGCTTCTGCTCCATTGCTTCTCGGAATGGTTTTGGAGTTTTCTCTCATCAGTGAACAGTGTCACTCTCAGATGACCTAAATGTGGCTCTACAACAAGCCACTGGCCACCAGAATTCAACTCTCATAAGGTGGAATTGTAGTTTTTCAAAAAAGGAAGACTGTCCCTGGATCAAGCTCGTGTCGAAAAAGCTTGAAGTACTTTTAAAGAAGGAAGTGAAGATGTGAATCACAAAAAGGGGCATGACTTGTATCTCATTTTGAATGATGAGAGAATCAGAGAAATGTTAAAGGGAACTGAGGAATAAAGAGGAGCCCTCCTGCAAAAGTCCATAGCAAAGGAAGCAGAGAGAAAAAAGCTACAAAAATAATGGCTACTAAAAAGATAAAGATACATGAGAAAAGAAATTAAGGAATGATGAGGGCAATAGGAAATAAAAGGGTGGAAATAAAGTCCAAGGGGAGTATGAGGAAGGAACAATGGGAAGGGAAGAAAGAAGGAAGAACGAGGAGAAATGTAATAGGAAAAAGATTCCAGTTTCATTTGGGGGGCATTTTTGCTCTCTTATGTAGTCCCATGTCTCATTTCTCTCCTCAATTCTTTATCTCTTGCCCCCAGATTATAAATCTTCCCTTTCATTTTGCTGTGCATATAAGCAAAGGATGACAGTCAGGAATGTCTTTAAAAATCTGGACTCCTAGTTGCTCTTTTCGTAAAATGATCTTTATCTCTTTCCCTTTGAAGGTAAAATACAAAGAATACTGGCTCCACAGAGATCACAGTGAGACACTTTCAGTTGAAGGTGGAGGGATGATTCTTAAATACACCAGGGTTTATAAATGTATTTCATATACAGTCCCGTATTCTCCGACCATAATTTATTTTTTTCAATGTATGCTCATTATTGAAGGTGTAAGTATCTCAAATAATACTTTACCGGATTTCTTGGCTGTTCTTCCCCTGTGTCAGAGTCCTGTAGGGAAAAACATAATGATACGTTGGTGACATCACAATAATTTCTAGAGCTGACTATAATGTTGCAAACACATGGACTTAGGGAAGAAATGGGAGGAAACCCTAGGTTGCTAGGGGGGAAATGCTCTGTGCAAATCCTTCAAGGATCCATGACTTCATCAGTGTGGGTTCTTCCTTCCCTGACACAGGTCATAACCACTCCACAATGTAATAGATGGTTTTCATGAGTTGCATGGCTAAAAACATTCATCCCTCCGTTTCCGTTTCCAGCCTATTGGCAATGGACTTCTCCGTACTTCCTTAGGCTTATTCACCAGTAAGAGTTAGTCAGTTAGTTTTTCCAAAGGCCCACCTTTGCAACCTTACAAGCTCAGTAGGACTTGTTAGAGTTCAAACTCAGATGGCATTGCTATTGAGAACCTAGAGTCCTCTCATTGCTATCTCAAAACACTAGGGTAGGACTTTGATGGAAGTTAGTCTAAATATTTTTAGAAAAAGCTAAGAGGATAAAGAAAATGAATGGCAAAGTAAGCTCTGTTTTTCCCTCTCTACCCTTTATTTATAGATCTTCTCTTTCAAAGTTGGTTTCTATGTCAAAGCCCCTCTTTAACATATAGATGAGCCTTGGCACATAATAAAATTCAACAAGGAAATGGCATGTAAATTGAATGGATGTATTAGTTCCTGAAACATTCCTCTCCCCATCTGCTTCTACCTGACAGAAAGAAAAGTTCTTGTTTACAGCCCATATAAACTGAGTCTTCTCACTCAGTCCCCTCAATCATTTCAGAAGTGATGGAGCCATGCTGTCTCATGGGGTAGTAGACAAGAGTTCATTGCCATTTCCCCCAAATGCTAATGTAACTGGCATGAGTTCCTGTATATTGAGCAAACTTGAAATATGCAATGCTGCCACTGACAACCTTACCCTGGGAGGAATAGGACTAAATCAGGAACCCAGCAGAATCCACTATGGCTACTCCACTTCCCTCCCAGTTAAAACTCTTTCTCCATCTGGCATAAGGTGGCCATATAGACCCAATACTCCCTCACTTCTAATATTCTCCTTGATTCTTTCAGATGTAGAAGATAATAAAAATTAGAACAGATAGATCTGATTTCATAGAACCCAAGTGACTTAGAACTGAAAGGAACTTTAGAGGTCATGTAGTCCAGTCCAGAACTGATTGAGAATATCTTTTTATAATATCTTCTGACAAGTGGTCATTCAGCCTTCACTTGAGACTTCTAAGAATGTAAGGTCACTGTAAGAGCCATCTGTAAGAGAGGGAAGGTCCCATGAATACAGAAAAGTTGCTACAGTTAAACCATTTATCAAAAAGGAAGGCAGGAATCAACTTTCTACAAAGTGATAGTTTTCAGAAAGTGGTTTCTAATGGTCTTCCAAAGGTCACATAGATAGTTAATTGGTCAGGACTAAAACTCAGGTTTTCAGAATTCTATACCAGGACTTCTTGTCCCTGATTCCCTATACCCAATCAGTTGCCAAATCTCGTTGACCCTACATCTACAACATATCATGTATTGGTTCTTTTCCCTTGATATATAAAAGTACCATCCTTGTTCTTACCCTCCTTACTTAGCTGTACTGTAGGAATAGTCTCCTATTTGGTCTCACTGATTCTAATTTCTCTTTTCAAGCCATCCCTTTCATAGCAATCAAAACACACTTTCTAAGGTAGAGTTCTGACCATGTCACTGCCCTACTCAAGATCTCCAACAGTTCCCATTGCCTAAATAAAATATAGCCTTCATAGTGCAGCTTTTAAGGCACTCAGCAGTCTGGCCCCCATATAGCTTTCCAAACTAATTTTGTATGAATTCCTTTGCATATTCTATGTTTCTGTGAAATCGAAGCACTAAACATCTTCTGAATTTGATAGTCAACCCTTGCCTCTATGCCTTCCTACAAACATACCTATGCCTGGAATGCATTCCTTCCATATCTTTGCTTCTCATGATCTGTCTTTTTCCATCAAGGATCAAATCAGCCTCCCTAATCCATAAATCCTTCCCTTATTCCCCCCACACACTAGTTAGCACTTTCTCCCTCTGCGATTTTTCTTCTTAATACACTTGCTTACCTAATATCCCCCTTCCCTTGCCCCAGAAACTATAAGCTCAATGAAGACAGGGGCCATTTTGTTTTACTCTTTGTATCACTAGCACCTAGTCTGGTGTCTTATAGGATATACACTTACTAAATTCTTATTCAATTGAGTAGAACTAAATTCTTTTCATTGAGAAAAATATTTTAATAACATTACAATGACACTATATAAAATGACATAATATAATAAATATGATATGATACATCATGAATATAAAATATCATAATAGAATAGAATAAATAGAATAGAATATTGTTGTTGTTCTGTCCTTATTCCTCAAGTTTGATATTGATCATACTGGTTATAACCAAGAATTGTGTGTGCTGGAGAACATTTATGCATTCATTCAACAACCATTTATTAAGTTCATGATATGTATAAAGTAGAAGCCACATGACCGAGTATTTTTTGAGTCACGAAGATATGTATTCAAGTCCTGCCCCAACACATTCTAACTGTGTGACCCTGGACAAGTTGCTTAACAGTTTGGCATCCTTGGCAAATCTCTAAGATTGTATTTTCCCTGAGAGAAGAAATTTCCTATTCCAATGAAGCCACAGGGCCAGTGACATACATATTTCGTATATACTATAGTCCTTTATGTTTTATCTGATTTTATCTACGTAGCTCAATGGATAGAATGTTGACCTTTGGGTCCGAAAGATCTGAACTCAAATTTGGCCTCAGATGCTAACTGTGTGCTATACTGAACAAGTGCCTGAATATCTTTCAGCCTTGGTTTCCCCATATGTAAAATGGGGATAATAATAATAATAATATTTACATCTCAGGGTTGTTGTAAAGATCAAATGAGATAATATTTGTAGAGTGCCTAGTATAATGCCTGGCACACAATAAGTGTTATTTAATGTTAACTGTTATTATGATATACATATATCTCTATGTCTTTGCACATGTAGTTATGCTATATTATGTTTATACTTTTCTGATAAATATGTATGTGAAGTTCTCTGTTTTATAATATTATATATATATATATATATATATAAAATCTATGCCAATACATATATCATGTATATTACATTATATAAAGTACCATACATATTCAGTAAGAGACGTGAGATGCTACTGGTTGAAACAATAAATATAGGATACATCCAGGGCATAGCCACACCATAGCCACACCAAGGAGAGTGCCATGGTAGAGTGGGTAACATGTGCAACAATCTCATCTTCAAAAGGTTGTTCAAATATGTTAGGGGTGTTCCCAAGCATCCATAACTCCCCTTAACCTTTATGAGTCTCTCATCCATGGTCGATGTATAGCCATAATCAAGGATTTTCAAAGACTTTCTCTTCTCAGCATCCCTTGTCTACTTTAGAATGTGAACTGAAAGATGAGATAATGAAAGAGAGAGTGGAAAACATCTCAAATATGGAAGAATGAAAGTGGTGTATTTCATTAATCCTCCCAGGTTGGTTGCACAGATGATCACCAAATTACAGAGATTGAGGGGCACAGCTGTCAAGTGCCAGAATGTCAAAACTGGGAGTTGAACCAAAGTCATCCTTTCAATCACCAAGCCTTTAATACTCCTTGAAGGAGCAAGGCATCAAGCTAGAAAAGGCACTAGATCTCATCAGGAGACCTGGCTCTTAGTCTTACGTCTATCACCAACCAACTCTGTGACTTAGGGAAAGTCAGTGTACCTCAGGGAGTCTCATCTATGCCCAGGAAGTGTTGAATATGCTTCCTACTTATCAGGGTTGTGAGGTTCAAAAGCTCTTTTCACACCTAAATATCAGCATGATTCCAGATACTATGTAAGGAGAATAATGATATTTGCCAATGTTACAGGATAGAATGAAACAAAAGGGTGGCACTTTAAAAGAAAGAATGGATGAAAAAAATCATTTAGTAAACACTATGTGTAAGGAAAGCAATGTTCTAAGTGTTGGAGATAGAAATGTATGATAGCCCTTATACTCAAGGAGTTCAGATTCCAATTATAGGGAGACAACACATATGGAAGATTTCAGAAGCAATTCAAATGGAAAGGTCACATGATCTTTTGGGTTCAGTGGCAAAACGGGGTAATGGTTCTTTAATGTTATTTCCACTAATAGAATTGATATGGCCTTTCTTTTCTGAGTCTTTAATGGCTACCATTGTAGGAATTCCACAAGCAATTGCTAAGTTGCATTTCCCCAAGGGTTAATGCCCAGGATGATGGCACAGCTATGACAGAACAGTGGGTTTGGAATCAAGAAGGTTTATCTTCATGAGTTCAAATCTGGCCTCAGATATTTACTAGCTGTGTGACCCTGGGCAAGTCACTTAAACCTATATGTGTCAGTTTCCTCATCTGTAAAACGAGAAGGAAATGTCAAACTACTTACTCCAGTAACTTGGCCAAGAAAACCCCAAAATGTAGTCACAAAGAGTCGGACTTGACTAAAATTACAATAAACAGCAAATTACTATTTCCAATGTTCTTGGATGATAGGTTTTGGGCTGTCTCCATCAGATTCTGAGGGGAGATGGTAGTCAAGGTGGTGGCGGTGGTTTGACTTGTCTTAAAGGTAGTTAGGTGATGTGCTGAATAGAGCACCAGACTTGGAGTCAGGAAGAACTAAGTTCAAATTTGGTTTGACACTTAGTAGAACTTTCATTCTTGGAAAATAACTTAACATCCATTGCCTCAGTTTCCTCATCTGTAAATTGGCACCTACTGCTGAGGGTTGTTTTGAGAATCATATGAAGCAATTATTTTAAAATGTTTCGTATGGTATCTGGCATATGATCAGCATTATATAAATGTCACAAATTAATTCATTTTCTCTACATTTCTAAACATTTATTTATCTATCCATGCATCCACTTATTCATTAATTTACTTATCTATTCATATATATGTGTGTGTGTGTGTGTGTATTTGTGTATAGCTATCTATATATATCCATATATATGGACAGAAAGATAGATAAGGATGATAGATAGATATAGATAGATGATAGATCGATACACACACATACACATATATTTATTATTGCCTACTTCCTAGCTTACCCACAAGGTGTCTTGCTGCTTCAGCTAGGATGGCTTGCCTGCCTGGAGGGTTGTAGTTGATTGGCAGTCAGTGGGAATAGCTAAACACTTTTCTGTAGGAGTTGTTTCCCGGGATGATGGCTGTGTGGGCTGGGCTAGAAGCAGGACTGGTGGTCTGCTGGTTGGGGGCTGCTGCTACTCCTATTCCTCTCGTGCTTATCTGTCTAGTTGGGCCTCTTCTCCCTGAGGATTGCTCCCTTCTATGATGGCTATGGGAGCTGGGCTGGAAGGAATCTGGTAATTTCAGAGATTATTACTATTTCTCAGGTTAAATGTAGAAGGCAAGAGGTTACACAAAAGTACAGTTGTGGAGTCCTATAACTTTAGAACTGGGAGAGACAAAGATTATGTGATTATATACACATACACACATAAATACACACATATGTATGTATATTATACACACATTATATACACACATTCATGTATATTTATATGTATATTGTACTTATATAATATATACATATATGTGTGTATATGTGTATGTATATGTATGTGTGTATTGTATTGCATGTGTGTGTATAGGTATATGTATGTATATGTGTCTGTGTCTGTGTCTGTGTATATGTATGTGTATGTGTATGTATATGCGGCATGATATGGTGTATAGAGGGCTGCCCTTGGAATCAGGAAGACCTGAATTCAATTTCTGCCTCTGGTGTATCTTAGGTATGTGACCAGGAGTAAGTCACTTTTCTTCTCAGATCCACCCCCCCACCCAGACAACTATTTAAGAAAATGAGTTACTGATGCAGTGTTCATCTACATCTGTGGAAGAAGTTTCCACACTAAGAGTTCCTCATGATGATGATATCACAAATCAAGACAAAAATGATTTAGTTAAAGAGCCTGTAGCCAACTACAAGAGACATATTTGCTTCTTTCCTAACTCAGTCGTTGACTCCTACCATTACTCAGTCTCACACTGCATTTGGGAGAGCAAGAAGAAAACAGAGGTGACCTTACGGAACGAGTCAAATTCATTCTGCTGATGTAAATCAGAACTGGCCAGAAATGAAAACAGAACTTTTTGTTCTTGGCTGTTGATGAAAATTCAGTACGTGTAGTGGAGCTTTAGAAAACATTGAAAAATGAAGGACAAGTTCTTTGGAGAGGTTTCTTTAAATCCAACCAGTCACTCAAAAAAGAGGTTTGGGAATGAGGGGGTAAGCGTGGGGAGAAGTTCTTTGTATTGTTTATTTCTAACTAACCTGTAGAACTGCTTATAACTGTGAAAAAGATTGCCAGCATTTTTTAGCTATAGGGTTATAGACTCAGAATGTTAGCTCTGAAAAGAACCTAAGCGATTACTAAGGTCAAACCCTCATTGTGCAGGTGAGGATACTGAACCCCAGAAAGGGGCAGTGCCCTACCCAAGTTCACATAACAGAGCGGTGATAGAACCGGGGAACTTGGTCTTCTGAGGACTTTCTGAGCTCTTACAGTAATAATAGTGATGATGATGATGAAGATGGAGATGAGGATAGAAAATAATAAAAATAGGGGTGGCTACGTGGTGCAGTGTAATGGAAATGCAAATTTAAAGATCTTCCCTGCCCCTAGCTTAAGTGCACCTGGAGCCTGTGGTGGGAGGCTTGTTTTTCAGGAAAGCCCACACCTTGATACTTGGTGATTGGGCAGTGGGTCCAGAAGGTTGTTACATTCTCTGAGCCAGGAGAAGGCTATATAAACCCTTAGGAGAGGCTTTGCTTTGGGGCTCACTTTGAGAAGTGTTATGTGATTTGACCAGATGAGACTCTGGGAAGCCGTTGTTGAGAGCCCCCCGGCTTTGAAAACCCAGATGTTGATGTTTCCCTCTCTGGTAACTGTGATTTGGTATTGATGTAATGCTGGGACAGTTTGGAAGCCTGTCTGTTTGATTTGTAAGTTCTGTAACTCTGAAGTTTGGGGTGCTGACCTTTTTCCCCTGAACTAGGTAATGTGTGTTTGTTTGATTAAAGTAAGCTTGTTAACCCATTTTGAGTTGCTTTCCTTTTGAAAAGCAGATCTAAGAACCTATATTAGCAGCTACCCTGGGGATATTGGGGTGCTTGCTGCTACATGCAGTGAATAGAGCACTGGCCCTGGAGTCAGGAGGACCTGAATTCAAATAAGGCCTCAGGCACATGACACTTACTAACCATGTGACCTTGGCTAAGTCATTGAACCCTAATTGCCCCTCCTTCCCCCCTCCAAAAAGCAAAAAAAGAAAATAATAAAAATGACTAACATTTATATAGTGCCAGGCATTATGGTAAAGTAGAAATTATCATTATCTAATTTAAAAATTATTATCTAACTTGATCCTCAACAACCCTGAGAGGTAACTGCTATTATTATCATTCTCTTTTTATGGTTGAGGAAGCGGGAACAGGCAGTGCATCCCTTCCAACTGTGCAGTTGGTCACTAGGCTTTTCTTTGAGACATTTATAGTTCTTATTTGTTATGATAGATAAGTTCTGTTGACATCTTCCTCCAGTGTCACCAAGTGACATGCAGATTTGTAGTTTCATTAGCTTTAGAGCTAAAAGGGACTTTTGGACATCAGAACTCTGATCACAGAAATGATGCTACAGGACCAATAGTGAAATACCTCTTCCTTGGCACAGAAGGAAGTATACATCATTAGACACATCCAAAGGTTTTGTTTTTTTCTTTTTTACTTAGTTGTACTTCTTTGTTGCAAGACAGGATTTTCTTTAGGAATTGGTATTGGGTTGAATTGACTTATTGACTTACCTGTCATTGTCTTGGTATTATGAGTGTTCAATAAAATTTTAAAAAGAATTTTTTTTTGTTTTTATTTTTTATTTTTTTTAAACAAATGCTTTATTAACTTCTGTTTTACATCATTCATTTCCGCCAGATTTTGAGTTACAATCATTTTCCCCCCATTATTCCCCTACCCAACCTCCCAGAATAGTAGTCCCACAAGATATCACTTCCTCCAATCTGCTCTCTCCCATACCTTCTCCTATACCCCCATCGACTTTCCCATTAGAGGAAGGTGAATCTTTGTGGCCCAATGCCTGCACATCTTATCTCCCTATTACAAGCGAAAGAGTATTACTAATAGTATTTATATATATTTGAAACATTTAATGTTACGACCTCGAATTTCAGATCCATTTCCTTCCTCCCTTGTCACCCATTCCTTCTTGGGAGATAAGCAATTCAGTATATGTTGTACATGTCTAGCTATGTAAAACATTATCATAGTAGATATATTGTACAAGGCTGCTTATAATTCCCTCCCACTCATCCCACCCCCCACCTGGTCTATTCCCTACATAATCCTGTCCCTCTTCTATAGTGGGTACTTCCAACCTCCCCTCACCCCAAGGATGCCCTCCCATCCATCATCCCTCCTCTCATCCCTCTTCCCCCTATCCTGCTGCAGGTTGAGATATCCCATTTAGTATGTATGTCATTTTCTCCCTGAACCAAATTCAATGGGAATGTGGTTTTGTCTTTTTAGCCTTCCTTATTCTCCCCCTCCTTTGCAACCACTTCCCCTACATGAGATAGTTTACCCTACCATGTCTCTCCCCATCTCCTCTTGCCACTTTCCTCTCTCACCTCATAATTTCATCCCTTGAGTATTCTCCCTTCCCCAACAAATTCAACCTATGCCCTCTATCCATATATAACTGTAACCATATACACACACATTCACATATGTATTCATATGACCACACACCCTTCTTCCATTATTTTCAGTGAGAAAGATATCATCAGTCACAGTTATTGCTTTTCCATATAGGAATGTAAATAGTTCAACTTTGATAAGTTCCTTTTGATTTCTTTCCCTGATTACCTTCTCAGGCATCTCTTCCTTCTTGTGTCTGGGTGTCAAATTTTCTATTCAATTCTTGTTTTTTCCTCAAGAATGCTTGAAAGTCCTCTATTCCACTGAATGACCATATTTTCCCCTGAAACAAAATACTCAGTTTTGCTGGGTAGGTGACCCTGGGGTTCATTTCCAGTTCTTTTGCCCTCTGGAATATCATATTCCATGCCCTTCGATCCCTCAGTGTAGAAGCTGCCAGGTCCTGGGCTATTCTGATTGTGTTTCCACAATATTGAAATTGTTTCTTCCTGGCTGCTTGTAATATTTTCTCCTTGATCTGGGGATTCTGGAACCTGGCTATAATATTCCTGGGAGTTTTCTTTTTGGGATCTTTTCAGGAGGTGATCTGTGGATTCTTTCAACCTCTATTTTGCCCTCTGGATCTAAAACATCAGGGCAGTTTTCCTTGAGAATTTCTTGAAGGGTGATTTCTAGGTTCTTTCCTTGATTGTGGCTTTCAGGTAGTCCAATAATTTTTAAATTGTCTCTCCTGGATCTATTCTCCAGGTCAGTGGTTTTTCCCATGAGATATTTCACATTGCCTTCTAATCTTTCATTTGTTTGGATCTGCTTAACAGCATCTTGATTTCTCATAAAGTCATTAGCTTCCATTTGCTCCAGTCTAACTCTGAAGGAATGAATCTCCTCAGTGAACTTTTGAGCTTCTTTTTCCATCTGGCAAATCTGACTTTTTAAGGCATTCTTCTCCTCATTGCCCTTTTGGGCCTCCTTTGCCATTTGAGTTAGTCTATTTTTTAAGGTGTTGTTTTCCTCAGTCAGGCTGTTGACCCTCATTTCATACTTTTCCTGCATCCTTCTCATTTCTCTTTCCAATTTTTCCTCCACTTCTCTTATTTGATTTTTAAAGTCCTTCTTAAGGTCCTCTATGGCCTGCAACCTGTTCATGTTTTCCCCTGGGGCTTTTGGAGCAGGACTTCTGACCTCACAGTCCTTTTCCGGCTCTGTGCCCCCAAAATAGGAGTCTAGGGTTGCATTTTTCTGTTTCCTTTGCCTTGGCATGTTGCTACTTAATTGCTTGACTTTTGGGCTTGTTGTCACACTATGGCTTTAAGGCCAGATAGAGGAATTTTCATCCCGAATGTGTGGGGGTCAACTTCCGTTTCTGGCAAGGTGTAAACCCACCCACAACTTCCACCCTAGATCACAATCCAGATCCAGGGAGGTTAAAGCAAGAGCGATTACCCCCCAAGACTGATCGCTGGATCTCCCCACGATTTGTAGGCTGGGAGCCGGAAATGCCTCTGAAAACTACACAGTGGCGTGTCTCCTCAGCAGCTTCTAGCCCCCAGGGGAAGGAGCTGACACATTCCCCAAATACAGGTCCCAAAGTCCATAGGACACCAACCTCTTACTTTGTCCTAGGCAAGTCTATGTTGATAATTCTGGAGTCGCCACAGCTCCTGGTGTTCTGGGGTTCCTCCAGCTGGCTGCTGGCCCTGCCGCCCTGGGGCTAAAACCTCGGCTCACGCGGACCTGGGCTCTGCTCGGCTGGGCTCCTGCGCTCTGCGCTCTGCGCGTTGCCGGCTCCCAGACCGCTGCACTGGTCCTTCCTGCAGGGCTGCTGGGCTGTCCTCAGCGGGAGGTTAGCTTCTCTGTGTCGTTCTGTGGGTGCTGGGGCTCCAGAAGTTGTTCACAGTCCTTTTTTACATAGTTTGTGGGGAATCTGGGGGCAGAGAGGCTTGGAAGAGCTGTTTCTACTCCGCCATCTTGGCTCCGCCCCGTAAAAAGAATTTTTGAATATGACATGCTATGAGTGTAAAAAAGAATAATAATCCCTGACAGAAATTCTTCCTCTACTTATCTTGATTTCATGACACTAAAAAAGGATCAATAAAACATTTTAACAAAATATAAAGGTCCTTTCAGGCCATTTGACCCCATCCTCTCCTTTTTCAGAAAGGGAAACTAAGACCCAAAGAGGAGAAGCAAGTCATTTGAGTAGCAAAGCTGAGAATTCGATGCAGGTTCTCTCACTCTAAAGACAATGCTTGCTTTACCATGCTAGGCTGCTTTTATTTACCGTGCTGATCCTGGATTCATAAAGGCCATAACAGAGGAATGCAAGCTCTGATGGGTCTTGCCTACCTAGAAAGACACAGAGTATGGGTTTGGTGATGGACTGTCTACAAGTCATGAGAGCAGCAGCCTAGCTAAGCCCCAAGAGGTTCATTACCAGTTTGGTGGCAGAGTGATGGATTTTTCAACCATCACAATTCATGAAGCCCGTGTACTGAGAGATGGGAAGGTTGTGATCTATGACGGTGGAACAAGCAAAGAACAGATTCATAAGTGGTTGTAGGAATTTAGGTTCTTACACAAACCACAGATTCCCTTGGCAGAAATGAACTCAGCTGCTGTCTGACCATCCACTGCTAGGCAGCAGCAGGTCATAGAGAGGTGAGCTCTCCAGGTCATATTGGGCTCAGAGACATTTTTTGACCTGCATCAACCAATATATGATGGGGGCAGAAACTGCACACAAAAGGTGTATGAAAGATGAGAATGGCCTGAAATCACCGACTTGACAGTTTGAGGCTTGTGGGCAAATCAGACAACACGTTGTTCTGGCCTCCTTTTCTGCCAACGTGTTCTGTTATTCTCTTCTGTGTATTTGGTGCCTAATTGGATGCACATTTCTGAAGCTTGACTGGATGATGCTCCTTCAATCTCCTTGACTCCTCTAGGCCCAGCATTACAGTCAGATGGGGGCAATCATACTTGTGATATCTTCCTCACAGGCTTGTTTTGCAAAAAGCACTTTGTAAACCTTGAAATGTTATAGAATCGTGAGTAACTTACTGTTCTTCTCCCCTTCTTCATCTTCACCAATCTTGACTCTTCTCTCAGCTGTAATTCCCCCATATATAAAATGAGAAAAAATACTATGAGATGGAAAGAAAGGAATAAGCATTTATTAAACGCCAAGTGTCTGCCAGGTACTGTGATAAGCACTTTAGGAATATGATCTCATTTGAACCTCACAAAAACCCTGGCAGGTAGGCACTATTATTATTCTATTTCCCACTTTACAGTTGAAGAAGCTAAGACAGGAAGAGATTCAATGACTTGTCTAGGTTCACATAGCTAGTAAATGTCTGAGGCTGAATTTGAACTCAGGTCTTCCGAACTCCAGGTCCAGCACTTTATGCACTGATGATTGACACTTACTTTAACCTACTCATTTTACAGATGAGAAAACTGATGCCCAGGGAGGTTAAGTGACTTTTATGTACATGGTTATTTGCTGATTGTCTACCCCATTCGAATCTGAGCTTCCTGAGGGCAGGGACCACGTTTTTGCCTTTCCTTTTATCTTCATCTCTTAGCACAGTTCTTGGAACATTGTCATTTGATTGTTTCAGTCATGTCTGACCCTTTGTGACCTCATTTGGGGTTTTTTTTGGCAAAGATACTGAAGAGGTTTGTCATTTCCTTCTCCAATGGATCACTGAGTCCATTTTGTCAGTCAATGAAAGTGACTTGCCCAGGGTCACATAGCTAGGAAGTGTCTGAGGATGGATTTAAATATGTCTTCCTAACTCCAGACCCAGTTCTCTATCCACTGAGTCACCTCTTGGAACAATCAATGCTTAATAATGCTTATTGATTGACCAGCTTGCCAAAAGTCACCCAGATATTGGCAGAGCCAAGACTGAAACCTAAATCCTTTGACTCTGAGGTCAGTCTCTTCCCAGTGTACCCCACTATTTCCTTCGAATGCTGGTTTACTTACCTGTCATTGTCTTGGTAATACGAGTGTTCAGTAAAATTTAAAAAAAAAGAATTTTGTGAATATGACATGCTATGAGTGTAAAAAGGAATAATAGTCCCTGATAGAAATTCTCCCTCTACTTATCTTGATTTCATGAGGCATGCCAAGATCTCTTCCTCTTTAGGATTGTGGATTCATTCTTTTTATAATACTGGGTGTCCCCAAAATATCAGTGCAGTTTCAAATGATTATATGATTTGTGTAGTTATTCAGAGATACTATGTGTCAGTACATGCCCAGTTTGCTGGGAGGGCAGCATTAGGACCAAGGGGTGGAAGAAGCAAAGAGGCAAATTTAGGTTTGGTTTAAATAAAAAAAATCCTTAAAAATCAGAGCTGTTCAAAAGTAGAATGAGCTCCTCCAGGAAGCGGTGCATTTTCCTCTCAGGAGATCTTCAGATAAAGCCTGGATGACCATTTATTAGGTATTCTGCAGCTGAAGATTCTTTTTCACATAAAGATTGTATTAGATGGACCCTGAGCTACCCTCCAATGCTGAAATTTGGTGATTCTATGATTATTTGAGTCTTATCAGTTCAAGTCTAGTGCTTTCTATTACATTCTGACTTCTTTCCCTTCTCATTAAATGACACTCATTACTTAAGTGATATATTCTCTATAAATTCTGTAATAGGGAGGATCAATTAATACATCAAGCACATTGCATGTATTGAGCAGTCAGTACAGTGTTTAAGAGGGAGGACAGGAAAGAACTTGGTGTTCTATTAGTCTATTCCACTACCCATGCCAAATCAGTGCCCTGAATACACCGTGTAACTACCGGTTCACTCTGCATTAAGCATGCAGAGGGCTTTTATCATTTCATCTGGGAAACTTCCAAAATTAAGTGTCCTCTAAGAGACCTGGTAAATTGGTATTTGGGGAGGTGCCTGCTTGACCTCTGAATAGTGCCCAGAACAGTAAGTGCCCTTAGGAAGAAGAAGGGCCAGTGGAGGAGAGAGATCCTGTGGCTGCTGCTGCTGCAGAGTGTGACGATGACAAGGATGATGACTGATCTGTCTATAATTCCAGCTTTCTCCTTTCCAACTTCATACTGAGTTCTGAGCTGTGCTTTAGAGTGGTGCAACTGATTTTTGTAATAAAAAACAACTTGAATGAAAAAGATATGATCTAAATGTAAGCTACAGTTATTATACACCAGGAGTAGTTGCTATCAGAAAGTGATGAACTCCCCCACCATCAGTGGTTCACCCTGCTTTTTGAGGAGAAGAAAAGGGGAATGGAGATGAACAGGAGGAACTAGTTTAATTCATCCTTGGGATCATAGGAAGCTTTTATGTGGTGGCAGTGATTAGGTGTCATTTTAAAGCTACCCTCAGACCTAGGAGTCCATTATGTTCTGCAAAGTCAAGCAATATAATAGTAGCATGACTACTACTACTACTACTACTACTACTACTACTACTACTACTACTACTGCTACTACCACTGCTATTACTACTACTTCTACTACTGCTGCTGCTGCTGCTGCTACTACTACTACTACTACTACTACTACTACTACTACTACTATTATGCATCATATAATTCTTTAAGGTTTGCAAAGTATATGTATTATCTTATTGGATCCTAACAATAACCCTCTGTTATTACCCCAACTTTACAGATGAGGAAATTGAAATTGACAGAGGCTAAATGACTTGTCCAGGTTCACACACTTAATAAGCATTTGAGGTACGATTTGAATGTAGGTCTTTCTGACTCCAAATCCAATGCTCTTCTTAGACACTATACCATCTAGCTTTCTCTCTTTTCCATTATCCATTCTCTTGGTATTTTTGACCACTTTAACAAAGTATACATAGCTAGCAGTTTCTGCATTTGGGGCAAGTGGCAGAGCTTGGGAGGAGTCAGTTCACTTGGGATCCTTCTCTCAGAAGTGTCTCAAGAAAGTTTCAAAGCTACTTGCCTCAGAGACAAGGCTGTCACCTTATAAACAGAGGAGGAAGCAGGACTGGGAAAAAGGGATGTAGCTAAGTAGAATAGTGGAATGGAGGCTAAACTTGGGGTTGGGAAGACCTTTCCTCAGACATTCACTGCATAACCCTGGGCAAGTCATCTTACCTCTCAGTCTTAATGTTCTAATCTGTTAAATGGAAAAATACTGCCTACCCTATGGGTTTGTAAGAATCAAATGATATATGCAAAGTGCTTTGCAAACTTTAAAATGTTATACAGATATTATGCATTATTATTATTATTATTATTATTATTATTATTATTATTATTATTATTTACTAAGATTTAGGAGGCACCCCTTAAGTTTCTTACCCTACAGCAAAGACCCAGCTGTCTAGTCCTTGTTATAGTTCTGAACTTTAATCATCTTCCTCTAAAGTCTTTTTTAATGTATTCACAGTTTTTCAGAATATGAGGTAACCAACCTTTACTATGAACACTAGATTCCCTGGAGGAACGTGGAATTGTCAACTTCTTCCTCAGTAACACAGTATACACCATTCATTCCATATGGACTCAAATGGCTATTTTTTGCTCTCAAATCAAACTTCTATCAGACCTGCTGCCACCAAACATGTTCATAGTTTTGGAACATCTGCCAGATCATTCCACTTATGATGTTGGTTATTCTTTTTATCTTTTTTTAGCTTGTCCTTCTCCAACCTGAACCACTCTCTTATTTATCTTTCTAGTGCTTGCAATGAATCAGTTTTCCAACAAGCCCATGTGGAGTACATATGATATGTCTATCATTTTCTCCCTCCAAGTTCTCAGTTTCCTCATCTGTAAAAATGAGGGGGATGAGCTTAAAGGTCCCCCTCACAGTTCTAAAAGGCTTTGATTCTATCTTCTCAAGACTTTGTGATTTTGAAATTCAAATGTTGTGCTTGAAAATATTTCTAGGCATGCTCAGTCTATTTACATCCTTCTCTCAACTTGTCCTAAGAGAATCAATAAAACATACCTAATAATACTTATCTTGTTTTATCCCATGATGAACTTCAGGGATAGCACAGGATCTTTGGATCTGGAAGGAACTTTAGAGGTCACCTACTCCAAATACTGCCTCATTTTGTAGAAAAGCAAACAGAAGTCCAGAGAGGTCAAGCATCTTCTTTCAGGTCACCCAAGTGACATGACCTGGGTTTTAGCTTAGCTATTCTGATTGTGGTGTAATGGGAAGAATGTTGGATTTGTAGAGAGAGGACTTGTTTTCAAATCCTGACCATACTATTTACCACCTATTTGACCTTGGACAAGGCAATCCACTTTCTTAGTACATTAGGAAACATTGAGTCCAGGGGTCTTGACATTTCTGAGTCATTGAAACCTCTGGAAGTCTAGCAAAGTTTGTGGATCATTTCCCAGAATAATGTTTTTTAATGAATAAACTAAAATACATAGCATTACAAAAGAAATCAATTATATTGAAGTGCAGTTATCTTTATCTCTATCTACCTACCTATTTATCTATCATCTTTTTATCTATCTATCTATCTATCATCACAGATAATAGCTTTTTTTTGGTTTCACAGATAACATCTTAAACATAGGACCTCTGGTTAACAACTCCTAATTTATTGCACTTCTTTAAATTTATATAAGAAACAGTCCATTCCGAGTCAGCCATATGTGTAACCTTAATTCACTCTAAGCCCCAGTTTCATCATTTACAAAATGTAGAAATTGCATTAGATGATCTCCAGACCAGATGATCTCCAAGGTCCTCTCTGGCTCTATGTTCCTATGACTCCAAAGTCATTGTCCTTTCCATGTCATTGTATCCATTTCTGAAAGTAGGTTTATCTGACTCTTACGTTGAGTCTCTCAATGTTGTTTCTCCGAGGTCTGTTAGGGATAGAAGGGGACAAGATTTGTGATTTCAATGTAATACAGAGATCTCACTGAGGAAACTTGTTGCTAATGCAATTAACATCTCCTCTGAAAGTGAAAGTCTTAGAGTTTCCTGGGGCACTGAAAGACTGATTGACTTGCCCAGTGGCCTTGAACCCAGACCTTACTGACTTGAAAGCTAGAATCTGTGATGCATATGTTCCTCACTTAGTTAAGCCTAATTTTTTTTTTCTAGATAATGGGTCAGTGTCCTTTAAAACATTTATACTTGTTCCTCTGTGATTCTCTCTTTTCTCCATATATTTTATTTTCTATAGGTGCAGGCATATTTGTTTCCTGGTTCATGCTCGACCCTTTATTTAGCTCTTTCAAGTTCCCAAGAGCTCTTCTTATCCAACATGGTCCATCAAACAGATGCTTCCAATGGTGGTTGGTTGACATGACCTTTTGGAGGTCTTTCAGTTCAAGGATTCTTTGATTCTGTGTTCTTAGATGGGCCTTTTGCAGTTGTGCAATGGAAACCATGGATAGACCAACATGAGCAAGATTTGTTCCATATCATTTTTTTAAAGAAAAAGCTAGTTTCATTAGATTTTTCTTTATTTTCTGTCTTCTTTCTCCCTTTCTTGTTAAAGAGACAGCCTTTAAATTGTCATTTTTTCCTTATTTATTCAGGAGATTCTTTTCTCGCCATTTTGATAGACTTGTAAATGTTCTCCGTTTTCTCTTTCATCTCATCACTTTTTTTTCTCCAGCCTTTAAATGTCCTGTCTTGCCTATATACTGGGTTCTATTCTGGTCCCTTCCTCTTTTTTTCCACTAGCCTCAGACATATGGGCCTTTATCTAAAGACTCAAACAAAACTCATGATTTGTGAAACCAGATGAGATGTTTCTAGATCATTGACTGCATAAAACCACATCAGATATTTTTAGGTCTTTGTGTTCTTATTTATATGTACAAAGGGTCTGTGTGGGCCTTTATCGATGTGTTCATATGCACATACACACAATTTCCCTAAAGTCTTATTGCAGTTTTAAGCTTTAAAGTTTTAAAACTACTAAGACTTTTGGAACATCTTGTGTGTGTGTACATATATGTGTGTATTTGTATATATACACATTTTTGTTTTTTAGCTGTTTCATTCTTCTTGATCTCACTGGCGATTTTCTTGGCAAAGATACTGGAGTGGTTTGGAATTTCTTTCTCCAGCTTATTTTACAGATGAGGAAACGGAGGCAAAGAGAAGTAAATGACTTGCCCAGGTTTCATAGAGCTAGTAGGTATAAGAGGCCAGATTTGGATTCAAGGAGATGACTCCAAGTTTGGCACTCTGTTCTCTGTGCCACCTAGCTGTTGCACATACACATACACATACAAATACACATACACATACATATACACATATAAATATACATATATACACACATACACACAATATACATATACACATACATATGCATATATATACACATACACATATACATGCATATATACACATACACATATATACATACACATACATATACACACATACACATATACATATACACACATACACATATACATATACACATGCACAAATACATGTAATACACATACATACATACACATACATACACAAATACACATGCATACACATATACACATGCACATACATATACATACAACATGTATATACATACACACAAACAAATGCATATATACATATACACATACACATACACATATACATACACACATACACATACACATATACATATGCACACATATAGAGAAGCACATGTATACATATCTGTATGTGTATACATAATAGATTCATAACATGTGTATACAAATACATATATACGTAGAAGAGTACATAAATATGTATGTGTATACACACGTACATACATGAACACATGTGTACACACAGATATATTATTTGTATTTGGTGCCAACACTACTACGTGTTGCTGTGGCCAACAGGATCACATAACGTGCTTGTGCCCAACTTTTGGTTAGAAGTTGTGGCCATAGTTTGCAGAGCTTGTCCTTGCTTGCAGTCTCAGTGGAACCTTATGGGATATGTGAGGTGTGATGTGTCTTAGCACCAAATGAGCCAAACATTCTGGCTGCCTTGTGCCAAGTTAGGAGTGTAAATGCCTTTGTTTCCATTTCTTCCTGAAGCTTGAAATAGACTTCACCATGGGTTTCTTCATCTTTGCAAGATGAAGTCTAGGCCTTCTGTCAAGGCCTACTTCAGATATTGTCTTATCCAAGAAGTTCCCTGATTCTTCCTCCTCCTCCCACAGGGCAAAATAATTTCTCCTCCCTTAAATTTCTCCTTATCCTTTATCTGGATTTCTCCCGTTTACTCCCTGGTTCCATATTTATTTGTATATTTTTTTTTCTCCCCATTAGACTCTAAACTTCTAGAGAGATGTATATCTTTATATTCCCAGCACCCAGCACAAGATTTTACATAATAATAAGTAGGTGCTTAATATGTATTTGTTATGTTCCAACTCAATTAAATTCAACAAGAAATTGTTAACAGTCACACAAGTGACAACAGGTGTATGCAAGGTACCAGATCTGCTAGGACCTGAGCACACAAAGAAACATTTTTGTTGTTCATTCCTGTCGACAAGGAATGTAGATTCTAGGGCAGCTAGGTGGTGCAGTGAGTAGAGAGCCGGCCCTGGAATTAGAAGGACCTCAGTTCAGATCCGGCCTCAGACACTTAACACACACAAACAAAAACCTAGCTGTGTGACCTTGGGCAAGTTACTTAACCCCAATTGCCCTCCAAAAAGCAAAAAAAAAGAATGTAGATTCTGCTGAGGCAGGCTGGAGCCGGGATGCACTTCAAATTTCATTCTACAGATTTTGCATGTTATCTCTTGTAGGCATTGAGCCACCAACACTTCCTGAGTGGGAAAGAGTGACATGGTCAGACTTGTACTTCAGAAAAAGAAAACAAAAAAAGAAACTATTTGGGGGGTATGAATTGAATAGGAAAGAGAATATAAGCCACAAAGTCCAAGTAGGAAAAAGATGCCATGGTTTAGGTGACATGTGATGAGGGCTGGACCAAGGTGGCAGCTTGAGAGTGTGAAGAAAGGGACCAGTATGGAGGTAGAATTGAAAAGATTTGACAACTGATTGGCTATGGGAGGTGAAAGAAGAGGAAGGGTTGAGGGGGACTCTCAGTTTGGAAATCTGAATGAGTGATGCCTTCATGGAATTAGTAATATTTGGAGAAGGTAAATTGCAGGGGGCTTGATGTGTGGAGGTGTCAACAATGGCTATCCAGCTACCAACTCCTGACAGTTTGTACCACACTGCCCAAAATGCAGCTTCTTGGCCATGTCGAGGACCAATATGTGAATGAGTTCCATCATTTTCTGCAATTTAAATAGGCTTCACAAGTGACATTGATGGAATTATTCTAAAATGTGAGTTGGTATCTTGATGTAGTAGAAAACTTATGTAGGGAGGCAGGAGAACTGAGTGCTGTTTCTGACTTTGCCATGATTAGCTGTGTATCCTTAGACAAGTCATTTCCCTTTCCTGGTCCTTAGTTTCCTCATCTGTAAAATGAAGTTATTGGAAGAGATAAGCTTGAAAGCCTCAGCTCCAACCTTGTATGCTTCAACGTTTACTTGTGATGATTTTTGGATTAACTTTACCTTCTTCTCCCACCTAGTGTCTTCAAGAGGTTTCATGCCCACTAGAATTATACATTTCCTAAATATTATGCTAGAGGAGTAATGCTAATTCACTTTTTTGTGGAGGGTGGTTAGAATTGGCATAAATCTAAGTCCTACTATTTTAAACCTGATCAAATTCAGGTCAACTCATATCAAAACTTAGAACAGTAGGAACTTAGAAAGCAAGTCTAACCTCATTTTACAGAGAAGGATATTAAGTCTAGGAGAGGGGAAATGACTCCCCAAAGGCCACACAAGAGGCAGACCTGGGGCCTGACCCTGGTTTCCTCAAAAGGGAGGAAGTGGTAGTGGTGGGTGTATTAGTATGAGTGTGAGTGTGTGTGTGTGTGTGTGTGTGTGTGTGTGTGTGTGTGTGTGTGTAGAGAGAGAGAGAGGGAGAGATTGAGAGAGAAAGAGAGAGTGAGAGAAAGACAGAGACAGAGAGACAGAGACAGAGAGAAAGAGATAGTATTATATTATGTAGAAGAGAGAAACAGAGAGACAGGGAATGTGTATGTAAAGGGAGACAGAAAGAGACAGGGAGACAGAGAATTTGTATATAAAAGGGGAGAGACAGACAGACAGAGAAAGACACAGAGAGATGAGGAGTGCTTGTGTGTAAAGAGAGAGACAGAGACAGAGAGAGACAGAGAAGAGCCTTCCAGATTTTAGTGACAGAAATGAGATTTGAATCCAAAGCTTTTGACTCCTAGGTCAGGTTATTTTCTAATCTATCAGCTATCTCTCAGTATATTCGTATTTTCAATTTATGTCTTCCTATCTCTTGAGAATTGTTTCCCCTATGAGTATCTATTTTCTGCAAATAAAACATCTATTATCTGGAACAAAAGCTGTGCTCTAGATTGTAAAGCCACCTTGGGATCTACATCATTTTCACTTTCGAACTCCAAGGGAAGCAGTGAGAGCTGTGATCTGAAAGTCCAGAGATCCAGGTAGAGGGGCCTGGCTCTGGTACTGACTGCGTGGCTCTGCACGAATCACTTTACCTCCCTAGGCTACAGTCTTTGATTATTGGCAGGGGCCTCAGAACCATCTAGTCAAACCTTTTTTCTTTTACAGATGAGGAAATTATGTTTGAGTTCTGATGCTGACACTGACTCATGGCTTGATTGTGGCCAAGTCACTTCCCCTTCAGTTTTACCATTGGGAAACTTAGGGCATCACACTAGGTGATGGCTGAGGTCATTTCCTACCTGAAAATTTTGATTCCAAAGATACCTATCTACATAATTCTGAATGTTTTCCTTTCATGCTGTAAGGAGCCTGCCACAATTTCTTCCATTTCCCAGGAAGAATCTGACTCATTCAAAGTCCCTTAAAACACCTTCGGAATCCATCTAGACTAGAATCTCACCCCTCCTCATCCACTTAAGTTCTGGCCCTTAGGAAAATGTATGACTGAGGTTTTGCTTTGGTGCCTTTCCTCCTCTTGTTTCCATCTTTCCAGCGCCCTCAGCAACTTATGACTTCTTGCTTCTAGCTAGCTGTTTCCCCCACTCATTCCTCCCACTCCTGCTCAACTACTTGGGATGGAGGAGAGCTTTTCTCCTTCCCTCACTGTGCCCTTCCACAGTTATAAAGTGTCATTCTTTTTCTTGAAATTACTTTGAGTTACTTAAGATACTTTATAATATCTTATGCTAATGTCATATTTTCTCCTTCCAGTAGAATGTAAACTCCAAGAAGACAGGAATTATTTCCTTTTATAATTTGTTTGGTATCCCTCGCATTTATACAGGGTCTTACACATAGTTGATGCTTAATAAATATTGAGCAAATTAAATTGGATTCTACCAAGGCCTGATCTGATAATAGAATGAAAGCTTATTCTTCTCAGTGACACTCCACAACTCAAAGAAATATCATGTATATAATCATCAAAGAGAGTATGCACATATATAGTGATTAAAAATAAACTGAGTCCATTGCACACCAGTATGTCCAGGAAGAATCACTGAACTCCTTGTCAAAAGACTTAAGTTTGTATTGTTTCTCCTACTCACTAATATGAAAACAGATTGGTTATTTCACCTTAATTCCCCATCTCATTGGGTTGATGTGTGGATCAGATGAGATATTAATTAAACAATCAATAGCCTTGTATAAAGCACCTATTATGTGGGAAGCATTGTTCTAGGTATTAGGATACAAAGACAAAAAATAGAAATTATCTCTTCCTTCTAGTGGTACAAATTCTTCTGGGGGAGCAATATGTACATATTAGTAAGTCTGTACATGCATATATATACATATGTAATATATACATATTATATATTATGTATGTGTGTACATATCTATATCTATCATCCATCTACCATCTATCTTTCTATCTATCTCCCTCTCTCTCTCTCTCTCATCTATCTGTCTATCTATCTATCTATCTATCTATCTATCTATCTATCTATCTATCTTTTCTAAAGACAGAGGCAGAGACAGATAGATACAGAGAGAGAATACAAAGCAATTTCATGGGGAAGAGGTGCTAATAAAAGGGTAAGGGATCAGCAAAGACCTCATATAGGAGGTAGGATCTTACCTATCACATGAAGGGAATTTCAAAGGAGATAATATGTTCAAAATGCTTAACATGGTATCTAACATGAAGTAGTTGCTTAATAATTTTGTCCCTTCGCCTTCCCCTTCTCACTAAGTATTCTAAGAAGCAGAAGTGAGAAGAAAGTACTTTCTAGGTATAAGGGTCAGCCTATGAAAAGGCACAGAGAAAGGAGATGGGATTCCATGTATGAGGAGCTTTAAGGTAGACGATTTAACTAGTGCATGTGAGTGAGAGAAATGTTTCAGAAGTCTGAAAAGCTGGAATTTACTATTTGATTGAATGGGAGCAGAAGTGTGGCTGAAATGAGAGGAAAGAGTTAATGGGGATTCTTGGGTTACAAGTCTGATAAAATACTATAGAAATGGAATTCGTCTTTATTTGTTGTATACGTTTTGGTGGTATAAACTACTTTTGGCCCCTGGTCTTTATGTGCATGCCCTGGCCTCTTTGATAAAATTTTATATTCTCCTATCCATTCCACAATAGTCCTCAGAAGCAACATGTTTTAGAATCATGAATAAATGCTTGAGGTGTATAAGCAGTTTGTGGTCAGGGATGGGTCCATTTTATCTTCCTCCATTTCTTGTACATACTAAGGGCTTACTACATCCTTCTTGAATTGAACTGAATTGAAGTCAATACCTTCCAAGTTTCTAAAATTTTTACAGTCTAGGAAACTGAAATAAAAGAAAATGAAAAAGGAAAATAGGGACTAGACACAAGAGATTGGACTTCAGGCTCCTGGGTCTGGGAATGCTTTTCACAGCTGAGCTAATTCAAACAGCTGTTATGAATTTGAGGAGCTATTTGGCTACATTATGAACCAAAAATCCTCTCTTTGGCACCTTGAGCAATCACAAGCCATCCTGTATGTTCTAGGCACTGTCTTTCAGCAGGAGCTACATTGTCCTCTCTCCATTTGCTTGGAGGGTGTTTTGTTCTCCCCTTTAGTCCTGGTCAGGGGAGAAAAAGAGGAAGCACTGAGTGCCAAAGGAAAGCTGGGCTCATCTGACTCCTGCGATCCCCATTTGACTTCCTTCTTATGAATGCTTTGGCTGCAGCTTAAGTGACAAAGCCTTACCATCTGAGTCACATTAGCATGTAGACTTTGCCTTAGCTCAGCAGAAGCTGGTTTTGACCAATAGTGAAGGCAGGAGGCTGGAAATAAGTGGAAATCAGACTATCAGAGGAACCTCCAGTTGGAAGAAACCTTAGAGACAATCCAGTCCAACCACTTGCTGAAGAATGAGTCATCCCTGAGAAGTGGTCATTCAGTGTTCGCTTGAACACTTCCC
This sequence comes from Gymnobelideus leadbeateri, assembly GCA_011680675.1. Taxonomy (NCBI): domain Eukaryota; kingdom Metazoa; phylum Chordata; class Mammalia; order Diprotodontia; family Petauridae; genus Gymnobelideus; species Gymnobelideus leadbeateri. Next base: position 80,652 of record WOXC01004432.1, read on the forward strand.
ATAATGGGAAACTCACTCCTCCTGAAGCAACCCATTTATTTTTGGACTTTGCTGAGCACTAAGCACTTCCTCCACTGAGCTGATTACTCTTCTGCTTTCCCTCTACCCTGGCCATTACTGCTAATTCTACCCTCTGGGGCCATAGAAAATACACTGCAAATAGAACTGAAAGTCATTTGTAGGTGACAATCAAGTCTCTCAAATTTTTCTTCCTCCAGCTAACATTCCTAAACTCTCTCAACTGATCCCTCATGCCTATGCTTTTGGGTCCCCTCATCATCCGCATCTCTCTCTCCCTTGCTTAGACTGAAGACAAGGTTCATTAATAATATGTTCACTAAATAAGGTTACTTCAGTGTTATTAGTCTTATATTATACAAACATACACTAATGGCAATCCCCGCTGATATGGCATGGCATTTTCTCATTTATTAGGGACTAACAGACCCCTATATCAAAGTCTCTCCCTGATACTAGCTTTAGATTTCTAGGTGGCAGAGATTTTGAATGATCTTGATACCATGTTTAACAATACTAGCAAGACCAAGAATTTAAAGGAAGATGCTATTCAACCTACTCTAAAAGTCTGATTTATGAAAATATTCATATAGTCTAATCTATAGCTAATCTCTGCACGTACTAATGTACAGTTCAGTAGGCCTCCCTTTAAAATCCCTGTAAGATGACAGGTCTTACTAAAAGGATACATTTCCCCTTTGCATATATGCAATTTCCAATGGCCTCAGAGTATGTTAATAAAATATTAGTGGCAGAAGAACCCACAAGCCTTGTTCCAGCAAAAACCTCTTTAAAAAAGAACCAGGTATTATGGTCAGAATGAGAGACAAATTTGTTTGATCTTTTTGGAGAAGAAGGCCAGCCCAAGGTCAATTGTGTATTTAGAACAATTTTGGGGAGGGGGAGGACCTAGGTAAGATAATTTAAATGCTTTTGGAATTAAGTCAAAGGTTTGACCTGCTTGAAATTATCTCAAGAGCTTTTGACCTCTGGAATGGCTGACCTAGGAGTTAATTAAAAGACACTGCTTCCACCAATTCCCAAACCATACCTTGAAAAAAAAAAGAACCTGACCATAGGAGAGACCCTCTAATAGAAGCTGTGGGTGGCATTTAAATGGAATGAAAAATTCTATAGGTCCTGCCACCTTTCAAATCCATCTTTACTCTTGCCCAAAGAGAAAGGAAGTGATGGTTAACCTTATAGGGTTGGAGGAGTCAAATTCTATGTATGTATGTATGTATGTATGTGTTTGTTTATTTGTTTATTTATTTTGGAGTCTCCTATATGGCCTCTTAAGTAGTTTCGTACTTTCTAGACTAAGTTTCTTTGGTTAATAATCAGTGGCACCTGCAGCGATGCAGTAAATAGGGCTTTTTTAAAATAAGCCCCAGCAAGGATAGAAAAGAGTGTAAGGCCAACTAGATTACTATAGCTGCCTTCTCTTCACCTACAAATGAAAGGGTCTGTACTTGAGCCACATCTTTGCTATCAACTGTGGTGCCAAAGCAAGTTGTTTTATATTTTCCCCCTCCGGCATGAGATGTAGGCTGGATATGCTTTGCAGAGTGTTCATTGTCTCCAGGCCCTGCTGCAGCTGCACATACTTCAAACATTCTATTAACTTCTTTCTATTTCCTTTCCCAATTTCAGCAAAAGATGGACATTTCCTATCCTTAACTCCTGCATCACTGAAGAAGTTCCTCGATTTCCAAATTCTGCTTTCTCTTCCTTATTTGTGCATAGTGGCTTCTATTATTCCCTTGGCCCCTCCTTATATTTTGCATATAACCATCAGTATCATTACTACCAGGGCCTCTAAATCATAGGTAAGCATTCTCACAGGTATATATTGATTTAGATAACCACATATTAGCATTATCTATAGTTTATTGTATTTTTAGTTATTTTGTTAAATAATTTTCAATTGCATTTTAATCTGGTTTGGGCAATAGGTGGGGGACGGGGTACTGCATGTTTGTCACTTTTGATTGCAAATCATAGAATCTAGAAAGAGATCACTAATCCAATCTCTTCATTTAACAGAAGAGAAAACTGAGGTCTAGGGATATGTGGTAATCTGCCTGAGGTCACAAAGTAAGCCAGGTATCTAAAAGAGAATGGGAGTCTTCCTTATTCCTCTCTAGCATTCTTACCACTGTGCCACAATATATAAAGATAGAATATATGTAGGCCTTTCAGGATGCCTAAGATAGCTTGCTACCAAAACTCATGTTACTAACACCAATATTCTCCTTATAATTCTGTATGACTGCACAGCATGAAACACCATAATGTCAGAAGGATCAAAATTGCAAATGACCCAAAGGACAACAGAGAAGCATTTAATAGGTGCCAATAGGCTGCAGCGTATGGCTTACACCTGAAAGCCAGTGTACATCATCAGGGATGTTCATGAAAGGAAAAGTAGGGTCAATCATCTAGGAAGAAATAAGGGATAACAGATGTGCCAAAAGTTTGGAAGCTGCACTAGCATGCGTGAAATATTTAAAAGAATGAATTTAAGACCTTTAGAGCATTTGGTCAATCCCCAATTGAGGATTTGTGGAAGGATATGACTAAGCACTGAAAAGAATGAGAGGTGAATGTGAGCGGCACCAATGGCAGGAAGACCCACGCTGATAGCATTAAGGTCCCATCAAATATTGGAGGCCAGAGAAGCCAATATAGGAAGGTGTTCTACCTTCTTCTAGCAATGGACTTTTAGCCCATATTCTCTCCTCCTCTTTCTTCTTCCTCATTCTCTTTCCTTCTTCTCAGAGAATAAGGGAGTGGCAAGATTGGAAAACCCTCAGATGCCCTGGATAGGTTGGATTGGAAGAGATCAGCCTATCTAGATGGAGAGTTTGGGTTCACTTGGGATAGACTGAAGTTCACAGCTTTTTGTACAAAATCTTCTATCCCAATTCATGCTTTGGCAACCAACCAATCAATTAGCATTTATTAAGTGCCTATTATCCATTCTGTTCTAAGAGCTGGGGAAACAAGAGGCTAAAGACAGTCCCTACCTTCAAGAAGCTTACAATCTAATGGTAGTGACAACATACAAACACACACACACATATGTTTATATATACATGTTAGGAAATAGAAAGCTCTAGTACTAAGAGAAATCACGGACTGCTAAGGATTTTAGTCAGGACTTAAAGGAAGTCAGAGACATCAGTAGCTGAACTGATGAGGGAGAACATTTGAGGCTAGGAAATTCCAATGACAGTATAGAAATTATTTTAGGAAGTATTCAGGTATGTGCACTCAAGAGACTTGGATATGACCTGATTCTAACACAATAATAAAAAATTTACATTTATATAATGCTTGAGGTTGTTTTTATCTTACAGAAAAGGAAACTGAGTCTCTGAAACTTTAAGTGAATTGCCTTTGACCACATAGCCAACAAATGTCTGAATTAGGATTTGATCCCAAGTCTCCTGACTCTACATGCAGAATTTTATCCACTACTCCATGTTGTCTCTCTTTCAATAGTATGGTGGGTGAAAGATGAAGTGACTCAGGAAACAAAGGTTCAAGCTTCCAAGCATTTTGATTTATTAAGTAATGCATGCTAATTGCCTAATAAATCTGGACTGGGCCCCTTCCTCAGCTTGGGGTTGGACCCCAAATGAAAGGAGAGATGGATTTTTATACATTAAAACAATTAATCAGAAAAGACCAACTAATTAAAAGGAAATAGTATCACATTAGGTAATATGATTTGTAATTGGAGGAAAGATTAGGGGTTTTCCACGTTGGGAGGGGGAGAGTGAACAAATGCACTGAAATCAGAAAAAGGGTTGTCCCGCTGCTCCCCACAAGGGTATACAATAAAAGGGACAAGGAAACAACAACTGATTGATCAGTATGGGGTTAGTTTTAAGGTAAGACACATAGATTGCTTGAGATGAACAATTGCGAGAAAATTCCTTACTTCAATGTTTGGATCTTACATTTTTTTGGGGGGGGAGGCAAGGCAATTGGGGTTAAGTGATTTGCCCAAGGTCACAAGCTAGTAAGTGTATCGAGTATTTGAGGTCGAATTTGAACTCAGATCCTCCTGACTCCAGGGCCAGTGCTCTGTTCATTGTACCACCTAGCTGCCCCAGTCTGACAATTTCTGGTCAGCATAACCTAGGTCCTAAGATAAGGGTCTCTGCACAGAAGTGGTCTTACAGGGAGGGCTAGGTTCAAACAATACAGTAAGGTTTTCTCCTAATTCTCACAACTGAATAAAGTTTTCTTACAGGACAGGAGTTGGATTAGCCCCATAATTGAATAGAAAGGCAACTGATCTACCTTCAGAATTGAGTCACATGATGGAGTCAGTGTGGTTCCCACAATTAACCACTTGCTAGCCTAATCTTATCAGTTCTCTTAATTTTTCCTCTTTGATTTGGGAGGGAGTGGGAACCCACTCCCCCCATGGATCACTTATCTATAAGCCAAATCTATAGTATTTTTCATATATATATATGCATATATATATATATACATATATATATACATACATATATATATATATATAATCAGAATTATACACAGAGAGGGGAGTTGGACACCTCTTTTTCTGATTTCAGGAAACTGTATCTATTTGCTTTCCCCCTCCCAACTTGGAAAGTCCCTAATCTTTCCTCCAACTAGAAATCATATTAGCTGACATTATCTATACAATTTCCTTTTAATTAATTGGTCTTATTTAATTATTTTTAATATATAAAAATCAGTCTCCCTCTGTATTTGGGGTCCAGCCTTAAGTTAAGGAAAGGGGCATGGTCCAGTTTGCTGGCAATTGGCATGCATAAACCTTAAATTATTTATAAATGCTAGCTAACTTCATCATCATCATCATCATCACCACCATCATTATACAGGCAAAACTACAAAGCCAATTAAGTTTGAAGAATTATCACTGGACTAAGGGATTGAATTTATTCTGCTTGGCCTTAGAAGGTAGATCTAGGACCAAAGTATAGGGTATTTTAGAGGGAAACAGATTTTGGCTTAATAAAAAGAAGAACTTCCTAGCAATTATAACTGTCCCATAATGCAATAAGCTATCACATAGTAATGAATCCTCTCCTACTAGAGGTGTTCAAAGAGCAAATGAATGATCATTAGGTTAAGTGACCTTTGAGGTATATTACAACTTGGTGACCCTATGGTTTGGTGAATATTTTTCACTGTTTTTTTTAAAAATCTCTTTCCATCTTTCTACTCCTCTCACTTGTCCCTCTGGCACCCAGTAGCCACATAATATTCTCTGTTATCAAAACCCCTTTATCCTATCTATACCGGTCTTCCCCAGAACTCTACCTACAGTTCCTCACTAACACATGGCCTCATTTTTTTGTCCATGGGCTTTAGAAAAATAGAGTTTGGTGCCATTGTGCCTGTATACACACATATCATATGTATGCATACATGTATGTATACACACATATCGAATGTATGCATACATGTATGCATGTATGTAAAAATAATATACCTTCAGATACCTTACAATGTGTCTGGGAGCCAAAACAGACACAAAGAGCAGTAAATAATCTGAGCAAATACTTTTAGATGTTCAGAGGATCAGCTCACTGTGGGCTGAGGTTCCCAGGGAGGACTTCAGGGAGGAAATGGGCTGGAATTAAAGGTCAAAGGACAGTAGAGTTAGGTTTGGAAAGAATAATAAAGGCCATCTACTCTGGGCATCTAGTTCTCCTTTTAGAGAGGAGGAACTGAGGCTTGGGGATGTTAAATGATTTATCCAAGGTCACACAGTAAATTGCAGAGCCAGGGTTTGAATGCAAGTTCTCTGACTCCAAATCCTGTGTACTCTTTCTCTTCTGCCTACCTTTAGGTAATAATAGATGAGCACAGTGGAGTGGAGGAGTATGCTATGCACTTGGAGGACTCAGGGAACAAGGAGTAAATCCTGGGCTTTTCATTGCTAGATAAGCTAGTACCCTTTCAACTCCCCCACACTACCAGGATTCAAAAGCTTAAGGCAGAGCAACATACAATGGTCTCTTGAGTGTTACAGAAGGGTCATTAAAGCACTATTCTAAGGTCAAACTCTGACCTCCGGCACTTACTGGGCAACTTCTTTTGAGGTGGGTTTGGGATCTCCATTCTTCTTTTGCCTGCAGGCATATGGGTCACATAAACCTAAGTCTCTGAAAGCTTTGTTTCCGTAGAGGGAGGAATTTGTGGCTTCCCAAAACCCCTTGTTTAGTTCAAAGAAGCAGCCTTGGCAAAATGGATTCCTTTGCATTTAGGTTTTACTTATCCTCAGATATTAATTTAGGTTTTAATTATCCTCAGAGTCCTGGACTGTTTGGTGGAAGTTTGTGCATGCTGATTTTCCCTGCATTTTTTAACCCATCCATGACACCCCTTTTCTTCTTCCTGTCTTTCTCTTCCATGTTTCCATCCCCTTCTCTCCACCCCCCGCCCATTTTGGGTGATATTTACTTCTCAAATCCTTTAACTTTAACCCTCCTACCTTACTCAGCCCCCACCATAGTCCCTTCCATCCGACTCTTCTTCAGCTCCAGCCTCTTTAACTCCTATCTCTAAGATCTGAAAGCCTGGAAAAGCCCCTAAATCAGGAAAACATTGCACATATTGGGGCCCTGTGGAATGCTTGCTAGTTACATCTTTGTCAGCATTGCTGCAGCCAACTCCCATTTGATGGGTTAATGTTTCTTTTATGAAGTGAGGACACCTGATTTCTGTCAGTGCTTGGCTTAAGAATGCATCATCAGCACTGTCTTCCTGGACAGCCATATCAAATAGACAGAAGAAAAAGTAACCCAACTGGTAATCAGATTCCAGGGAGAGGACGTCAGGGCAGCACCTGCTTCCCCTGCCTTGTAGAGGCCTCTGTTTTCAGGCAGAGTGCTCTGCTGTACAAAGAAGTCTCTTGTGCACACAGTAGATAGAGTTACAGCAAGTTGGAGCACTCTGTTTCAGCGGATGTTTGGGAAACTGTTGACCTGCTGCAGTTTGTTCAGGAGCTCCATACATTCTTTCCTTTCTCAAGGCCTCAGTTTCTCCCTCTATTACTCAAATGAGGAGGTTGGATTTCATGGTAGGAGACTGAGCTCCCCTCCAGTAAGAGCAGTCTAGGATTTGGGGGCCTCAAGTCCAGGCCACAGGCCACAAGTGACTCTGGATTTCTCCCAACCTCTATGTTTTCTAAAGACTGCAGCTGTGCAGCAGGCCTGATACTGGCCACAGATATGAGCCAGAATAGTCTTATCTAGAGCCTCCCTTCAAGAGAGTACAATTGGAGGCATGGGTAAGGGTATGTTTGAGTAGATCTCCTAAAACCTGATTTTCACCATGTTCCATCTCTTTCTCCACTGCAAGAGAACTAGCTGTCTTTTCTGGTTCTCTGGAAGTTGAGAGCAGTGAACAGGGGCTAATTTCTTGGGTAGCTTAACCAAAGCCATTTCTATTGTATGAGGGGCAGCCACCAAGAGTATATCTGTGATCCTAACACATGCTGGAGAGTGAATAAAGGAAACTGTCAATTAAATGTCTCTCCTTCATTCAGCCCATTATTTTATTAGGTACTAACATCAGAGCTGAACTGATTGGACAGAAAGCTTGGAGGTCAGGCCTGGTTGAGTGGGAAAAGTCAAACCATATAATTTTGCCCAAGGCCCCACCTTCCTAGAGTTCTACCATTATCCCAGGTCATAGTCTGATTGACAGATTGGGAAAGAAGGGCCTCTGTGACTTCCCTTCTAAATTAATATCTCCCTGGGTTTGGACTACTTTTGCTCAAAAGGCCATCCACATTCCTAGGATGTGACATCACTGGGAAGAGCTTCTGAAAGGTGAGATGCCTCAGGGTGAGTTTTCAGGAGATGCCTCATGTTACATTGCTGGTGAAGTGGCTTGAAGGCAGAGGTCAATCATCAACAACCTCTGCTCCTCTCCTAGCCAGCATCTCAAAGGAATGAACTAACCTGCTGGTCCTTGGCCAGAGGCTCCTGTGCCCTTTTGTGTAGTTCAGTTCCAGGCACCAGAGAGGTACTACTGGGATATACTGGAAAGAGTGGAATGGAGAAAATATGGCACCTCTTCTTCTTCCATCCCAGATCATTAGATCAAAGAGAGGACTTGACAATAGCTTACATTTATATTGTGTTTTAAGTTCTATAGAGTTGGAACTGTAGGGGTACTGGATGGAGAGCTGGTTTCAGAGTCAGCAAAGCCTGGGCTAAAATATTTCTTCTGACTTATACCACTTGTGTGACCCAGGGCAAGTCGCTTAAACTCTTAGGATACTAGGCAACTCCCTATAATTGTAAATTGTAGAGAAGGTGTAGATTTGTCTTGATAGAGGGAGTGTCCTTACATGGGATTTCCCTGTATCAATAAAATCACAATCCTAATCCTAGTACCTATCCCTTTCATATTTATAAAACTTTTTTTTTTGTTTTTTGGAGGGGGGAAGGTAGGGCAATTGGAGTTAAGTGACTTGCCCAAGGTCACACAGCTAGTTTTTGTATTAAGTGTCTGAGGCCAAATTTGAACTCAGGTCCTGCTGACTCCAGGGCTGGTGCTTTGTTCACTGCGCCACCTAGCCACCCCTATGAAGCTTTTTTCTTACAACATCTGTGAAGTAAATAGCATATATATCATTGTCCCCATTTCTCAGATGAGAAAAATGATGTTCAAAGAAACTAAGCAACCCAACAAGTAAATATTAGAGCCATGACTCAAATCAGGTCTCTCCTAATTCCAAGCCTATTCCCCTTTCTGCTATGGAATGGTGCCTCCACGAGACTTTCAGCAGAGATACTCTAATCTCCTCTTCCCCCTCCCCAGCTGAATTTCCCCTTCTCCTAGAGTCCATTCCTTGCTTGTCTCCACAAGTTGTGTTTCTCTGGAGTCTCAGACTCTAAGCTGGTCTTCTCTGGATCTAGTCCAAATGGAAGAGCTTGATTGTTCAAAGTGCTTCTGGTCCAGAAACACTGTTAAATACAATCCTCTATGATCAGCAGTGCTCTTTGGGGGCTGTTATCTGAGATGAGGATGCCATGGTGGGTTGAGTGGATTTTGGGGGGAAGTCCACCCTAGGTTGCTTCAGCAATCACAACCTAGGGAGTCATTAGTTCCTGATTCCTATGTGTTGGGGAGGCAGGGAAGGAGTGAAGTGAGGCCTCTGACATAAATACTGCCCAGTGTGTTTTTATTACCACATAATCCATGCTTATACCACTTGTCCACATACCACTGGTTAATGGAAACCTCATGTTCTCCTGCTCTTAGCAGGGTTGTGGTTAACTCTTGACTGCCCAGACCTGCAAGAAAGGCCAAGGGGAAAATCCTTTTCAGGGAAAGAAAGCTCTGCTTGTCAGACAGCTAGGCGCTGCCCTAGCTGCCCCACGTGCTAAAGGAAGTTGTCATGGGGTGGAGTTTATTCCAGATCTTTAATGATGAATGCAGGAACGGGGCAGGACAAGTTAATGGTGAGATTCCACATAATGGCCCAAGACACCCTCAATATGAAACCAGAGCCATCCCCAGGGTACTATGAATCAAGGCCCTCCAGCATTGCAGCAACTAGCCTCCTGGTCAGTGACTAGTAGAGAGAAAGAAGGCAAGGAGAAGGTGTTGGCTCTGTCAGATGGTACTAATAAAAACCTGAAGTTTATAAACCCTCATACATTTAGTTCATCTTATAAAAAGAAGGCTTTGGAAGAGATGATGTCTAAGGCCCCTTATAGTTCTAATGTCCTAAAACTTGTTCCTTATGTCATCACCAAGGTCAAGCATGTGGAATTGCCACTTCCAATCTCCACTTCAGCCTGCTCTTGTCTTTAATGCTTTATTCCTTCAAGGCTTTCCTTAATATTCATTTTAATTTGATTTTATCAGTATAAAAATGATGGCTTTGGAGGAAGACACACTTTAATTCGCATACTAATCTACCTTACCATGCCTCTACCCTTTGAGTTTGAGATGGACTTGAGTCCTACATTCCTCAGGGGTTCTTAACATAAAGTATATATCCCAATATAATTGGTTTCCTTTGTAATCCTAGATATTCTATTTTATGGATTTAGAAGCATTGTTCTGAGAAGGGATCTACAGGTTTCACGAAAATCATTCCTTAGGACTCAGTTTTGTCACTGCTATATGGCAGAGCTTCTTTTCCTAAAAGGAAAGCCACAGGGCAGAGGTCATTGGATTAGACAGGGTCTTTAGAGTCTAGACCACCCCACCACCCTCATCTTACAGATGTGAAAATAACCCTAGAGAGGTCAAATGTCATTGTTTAAGAAATGTACATACTATCACCTGAATGGCAACTCTTGCAGAGATTAGAATGTTCCTTGAGTCACTCTGAGGAAAATTTGGTAGCAGAAAAATCAATTTTATACAAAAAAATGGAAAAAAAGAGGCTGCAAATTACTTTTATTTAAGCCAGATACCACAGTCATGGACAGGAGAATAGTAGGAAGAGGACATGGAAACTCATAATAGACAATATCTGGAAAGGAAGGCAAATGTGATGGAATGGCTAGTGAGAAAGTCAGGTGATCCCTAGGAGCTACCAAAAGCTCATCAAAAATGTGTCATGTCAGACTCACCTCTGTGTTTTAAGGGACTATAGCATGACTAGTCTGGCAGATGAAGGAAAAACTGCAAATTGAATATACCTGAACTTCAGTGAGATATTTGACAAAGGACAAGATAGAGAAACATGGATTAAATGATAGCACTAGCAAGTGTGTATAGCTAGGTAGGAATTAATTGTATGATCACATCCAAACAGTAATGGTTAATAGATTGAAGTCAGCCTAGTAGAAGTTCTCAAGTGGAATGCCCCAGGGCTCTGAACCATTCAGTGTTTTTCTCAATGACTCTAATGAAAGTACATAAAGTGTGGTTATCAAATTATGGATAACTTGAATCTGTAAGGATAGTTCATATGTTGAATCAGAAAATCAGCATTCAAAATTATTTCAAAAGGCCAGGATGATAGACTGAATCTATTAAAAAGAAATTCAATAGAAGAAATGCAATGTCCCACACATGGAGAGTGCAAAGTGGAGGTGAAATGGCTAAGCAACAATTTATATGAAAAGAAATTTGGGTTTGAGTGAATTCAGTTCAATGTGATTCAACAGTGTGACATGAAAACCCCCCAAAAACTAATAAGATCTTGTGTTGATATCAGCAGAGCATCCAGAATGAGGGAGGTTATAGCCCCATTGTACTTGACCATGGTCAGACCACATCCAAATTATTGTCCTCTGGATGTCATGTTTAAAATAGAATAATTTTGAACTAGAGGAATTTCAGAGAAAGATGAAAGGACCACAAGGGGATGAATAAGTATGTTCAATCAGGATCAATGGAAGGAACTAGATACTTTTAGCCTAGAAAATAGAAGGGTTGGTGGGAGGGATATTTTTAACTTGCTTTCAATCTCTCCTCTCCTAGAGTGCCAAGAGACAGTACTAACTGAAACTCTTGAGGTTTCAGTTCCATAGGAGAAAATGAGTAAGGATAGAAATTTAAGATCACCATGGGTACAGGATTTCCAATGGCTACATGAGTCTTTCTTCCTCTGCTGTGGGTCTTATAGAATCATAGAATTTATAAGTAGACAGGACCTCAGAAATCATCACTCTGAAGATTTTCCCCTTAGGCATTTTGTTATAGTAGAATAGTACTGACATGGGAGTCAGAAGACCCTTGATTAAATTTCATAGAAACAACAATCTACCTTAATGGTGCAGATCATTTGTTTTGGCTCATCTAGAACTAGGATGGTAAGTTTCAAGGTCACTATCTTCAGAAAGTATTTCAATGCTGCTTCATGTGGAACTGGATCTGGGAAAGGAATGTACCTATGTCAGGAGGAATTCCTACCTTCTCCTTTCTTTTCTCCCTCCCCTCAAGAAAAAAGTCTCTTAAAGTACTGTTTGACCTCTAGTCACTGTTAAGATTGCAGATCCAGAATGCAGAGACCAAGGAAGTTCTAAATGACTGCTCAAAGATTTAAGACTGTCCTGGGATCAACCATTAAATCCAGTCCCCTATTCTCCATCCTACCCAGAGGTCTACCAGACTAAGGAAGACTGAGGGCTGTGCAAGACCCCCCCTGTATTTTCCCTACCCTGACACATGGAGGTGACTGGATGGGTGAGGCAGTGCTGTGATAGAAAGTCATTCAGATAATTTCTTCTGTTAGTTTCTCTGCCTTAGTGACTTCTTCCCATTGAACCTGTTTAGTTCTCCAACAAGTTTGAAAAACAATCCTGATAGACTTTCTTTAGAGACTAAGGAGAAACAAATCCTTTCATAGCTCAGTCCATTCATTGAATAGACCACTCCAGTCCCAATTGCTTTTTCTGATGATTTCTCTCTGTGGCTTTAACTTGAGATGCAAGAAGAATCCTAACTTGGACTTTCAGTCAAGTCACAAACAATGAGCATCCACAGTTACTGAAACATAGAGATGGATCAGTGCTGGCTTTTCTCAAACTTCTAGGCAACAAAGCAAAGTTTTTATGCCGTCTCTCCTTGCCCTACTTATTAGAAGATGCTTGGCATGCTGAAACCCCTGGGAAGTTGCCATAAAGTGGCAATCCATCCAGCGAGTGATGTTGATGGGATTTGAACATTAACTCACCAGTGTAGAAAGCCTGGGTACTTGTGAGGTTATCAGTGTAATGGATCCTGGCATTCCACTCTGACCATCTTTACAAATGTCACTTTCATTTTATTGTAAATTAACCCCAATCTCTTCCCAAAGCTCCAAAATAAAACTTCTTTGCAAACAACCAGCCCCATCTGCTCTGTTGTTAAAAATACCCCAACATGAAATGCACATAAAGCGTTAGATAAACACATAATGAGAGGCATTGCATCCTGGTCACTGTTCTACTCCCTTGCTTCCATCAGAGAAGAATGAGTGCATTTCCCCTTCTTTCAGAGAAAGGGGCAAAAGAGAGCCTAGGTCCCCTAGCTCATATCAGGTAGATTTCTCTAGGAGGACCCACAAAGAATCCATGAGACCCTTTAATGCATAAGGATTTAATTCATTCAGCAGGCTTCCTTTTCCATTCCTTTATCAATTATTCACCTCAGAGGGACACAGTGTCTCTCTGCTATTGCCAAAAGCTCTAAGGATTCAGTCTCATTTCTTCTCCTAAACTAGGTAACCCTTGACATCTGGTATTTGAATGGACCAAGCCGTAAAGAGTCCATACATCACAGCAGTTTGTGCCAACCCCACCTGAGAAGCCAGCTCTATGTATCATGTACTTTGAGATTACACTGCTCTAAATGCCTTTGTAAAGCAAACCTTTCATGAATAAATCAGGAAATACCCTGATGCATGCTTTATGTAGAGCAAGGTATTCTATTTAGGTCACAGGGAGGTTCTGCCAAGTTTGCTAAAATGAACTAATCCCCGGTGTGCATTCTGCCTCCACCACATTTCATAACACAAGCAAACATTTCCCGATCCAGGGCCGCTGTGCTGTGCAACTGTTGATGACCCCGAGCTTGTAAAGTGTGGGTCTGATCACCTGAAGCTCAAGTGGCTTCCCAATCAAGAGCCAGGTAAGACTTTTCTCTAGATGGCAGGGAAGACTCTGCAGATGGACACATTGTTCTATTTGCTATGTCTCTGAATAATGGGGCTAAGGTTTCCTTCTGCCAAGAAGAAGGAACTGGGAACTGGACAGAGAAAGTCATCATGAAACACATGCAATGCCGAAGTTTGTTTAGAAATTTAGTGGTTGCAAGAGAATCCATGCAAGCAGGCATGTTAGGTACCTGTATCCACAGCACTGTAGTGTGCTTATTTAAATCCTGTGCCTGAATGCAAGATGCACAGTGGGTAGGATCTCTCCTTAGGTTGGGGAAACATCTATGATAAGATTCCAGGAATAAGGATTTCCATATTTTTAACTAGCCTGAAATTAGAAAAAGGTCATCTAGAGTGGAGGAATGCAGAACTAAATGCAAAATGTCTCCTTTTCAACATCTGCAAATAGGGGTCAGCCCCATTAACTTTAACTGGTGGTTGTGCAGGAAATGTCTTCTAAATGGGCCACCCAGCACAAGGGAAGCAATTCTCTAAGGTGGAGGAAGGAGTGAGGGAGGGAAGGAGAAAAAGAGAGAAAGAAGGAGGGAGAGAGAGGCAGAGACACAGACACAGAGAAAGAAAGAGAGAGAGAGTGAGAGAGAGAAGAAGAAGAAGAAGAAGAAGAAGAAGAAGAAGAAGAAGAAGAAGAAGAAGAAGAAGAAGAAGAAGAAAGAGGAAGAGGGGGAGGAGGAAGGGGAGGAGGAGGAGGAGGAGAAAGGGAGGGAGGGAGAAAAAAGAAAGCAAGAGACAAAGAGAGAGAAAGGAAGGAAGGAAGGAGAGAGGGAAGGAAGGAAAGAAGAAACAAAGAAAGAAAGAAAGAGAAAGAAAGGAAAGAAGGAAGGAAGAAAGAAAGAAAGAAAGAAAGAAAGAAAGAAAGAAAGAAAGAAAGAAAGAGAAAGAAAGGAAAGAAGGAAGGAAGAAAGAAAGAAAGAAAGAAAGAAAGAAAGAAAGAAAGAAAGAAAGAAAGAAAGAAAGAAAAAAAGAAAGAGAGATGGAGATAACAACCTGGGAAAAGAATTACACCCTTAAAGACAATTCTCCAGTGTGGATTTATTTCTGTAATGGTCAAATCTGAAAGGGCTTATCCCGTGTCCTCTGAATATAAGAGGAATACAGTTCAACAAATGTTTTAGTGCCTACTCTATGTGAAGTACTGTAATAGGTGCTAGAGAGACAATGATAGAAAATGATACAGTCCATGCCCCTGAGGAGACAGCAATGAAATGGGTAACGTGAAAAGGACAAAAAGGGAAAAATACACCTAATGTATTATACAAACACACATATAATGAGAAAAGGACTTATGTATAAAATATTTATAGAGCTCTCTTTTTTGGTGGCAAACAGCTGCAAAATAAAAGGATATTCATCAGTTTGGGAATAAGTAAACATCATTATGTTATGAGGAATGATCAAAGATTTCAGAGAAACCTCAAAAGACTTGCATGAACTGATACAGAGTGAAGCAATCAAAACCAGAACAATTTCTACAATAATAAAAACATTGTAAAGACAAACGACTCTGAAAGACTTAAAAACCCTGATCAACACACTGACTAACCACAATTCTAGAGAACTGAGATGTGTGTGTATGTTTGTTTGTGTGTGTGTGTGTGTGTGTGTGTATACACAGGCATGAATACATATATGCACGTAGATTATATATATATATATGCGTATATATTGCTTCTAAAGCATTGTACTTGGCATCATCTATATTTTTAATTAACACAATTACAATAGGAATATAGGAATTCTTATACTGTCATATATAAACATGTATGTCATATATATATGTATATATGTGTGAGGAGAGAAAATATATTAGTGTTAATTGAAAAAAATTAAATAAAATACACATGATGCAAAGTACAATGTTTTAGAAGCAAAGAAGACAATCAGATGAAGGCTTGTTCCTGAGGTCTTCTTCCCTCATCTGTCTTGGGTTCCTCTCACAGAAGATGCCTTTGTTCTAATATGGGTGTTTCCTCATCAGTCAAATAGTTTCCTTGTAATGGGATTATTTTTGTTTGTTAATGGAAATCTGAGATATGTCAGCACTGGCTAAAGCATATTCCACTTTAAAAAAAATAGTTTCATTCATTCAAAACAAAACAAAATTTGATGTGAAGATGTTTGTCACCAAATTTAGATGGTAGTCCACAGCAGAGAAGAAAAATTCACTTCTAGTGATAGTAACTCAAAGACAGCACTTTTGCAGGGTGAGATAGGTAGTAAGAATATTATTTCCCCTATTTGATGGTTATTAAATGACTTACCTAAGGTTATACAGCTAGTAAAAATTTAAAAAACCCAAACACACCTATCTGATTATAAGTCCATACTCTTTCTACTATACCATTTTGCATGCTTTATCAAGCTTTTCTTTGAAATAAGGGGCTCTTCCTTCACTGAAATCATTAGTTTCCAAGAATGCAGGACAATAGGAGGGGATTGTCACATTTATGTTTGAGTTTCACAATCTTTATTTTCTAAGAGGGATTCACTTTCAAGTATAGACATTTGGAACAGAGGAGTGATCTTCTAATCATAATTTTATCAGGCAGCTAGGTCGCTCAGTGGATAGAGCAAGACTTAGAGCTAGGAAGTCCTGAGTTAAAATCCAGCCTCTGACTCTTACTATTTGTTTGACCCTTAGCTAGTCACTTAATCTCTATTTGCCTTAATCCACTGGAGAAGGAAATGGCAAACCACTTCAGTATCTTTGCCAAGAAAGCCCCATGAACACTATGGTCAGCAGGGTCATTAAAAGTCAGGTACAACTGAACAACAACAATAACAGGAGAAATTAAAACCCAGAGCCTGAATAATGATTTTGCTACATGGAGAAGAAAACACTAGATTAGGAATGAAGATTCTTGAATTTTGGGCAAAACTGCTAGCTTCTCTGGTTCTCAATTTTCTCATTAAGGAAATGAGAGTAATATAATCTACTATATCCTATGAAATTCATATGAAAGAGTTTTGAAAATTTTTAAGATATTTACCAATGTTATTTTTAAGCTACTTTTGGGTCTGTAGTTATGAATTCTACAGTATCTTTGATTATTCCAGACAAATCACCAAGCAACAAAGCCCTTCAGGAAATACAAAGTGTTCTGATGGACATATCATATAGATTCCTAAAAGTAAATTAGGTTTCTAAGAGAGACATCAGTCAAATCCTTTTATTTGAGCCACTTTAGGTAAACATTCCAATCCAATTCTTTGATCAAGTTCCTATTTTTCTCTTTAGAAGGTCAAAATAGCTTTGTAGAGTGACTCAGAAATTAAAACACACAAGATATTCTATAATTAGCTTCAAGAACTTTTGTATTATAAGGTCTCAAAAGAGCAGAATCTACATTTTAAAAATCTCTCCACATTGTTTTATTCACATATGTAACCTACTTTACATCTCTCTATTATTTTATGTATTTCATGAGTCTAAAGAACAATCTTACATACAAATCATTATAAAGGAGGATGATATAAAATATGAGCTATTTCACTTTGCAAAAAAAGAAAAATTAGCTGAGAGGAAAACAAAACTGAAGAAAACTTGACATGATATCCATTTCATAAGGAGATTATGTACAAATGAAACTGGAATAAGAACAACAAATAGATATGACATATTATTCAAATGTTTCTATAACAATTTATTCTTATCCTAATGATAGATATCCTACAAGTATCAAAACTCTATATCCAAAGAAGAATATATTATCTTTCTCCCCAAACACACCTTCTTCCTAACTTCCCCCATTTCATTTAAGGGCACCATCATTCTTCTAGTAAGTCAGGGTAAACTTTATGAGTTTTCCTAGGCTCTTTATTTTCTCACCCTACTATAAACAGTCAGTCACTAAGCCCTGTCAATTCTATCATCTCTTGAATCTATCCCTTTTTCTTTTACCAGGTAATATAGCAGATAAAATGCTTGACTTGAAATCAGGAAGATTTGACTCCACATCCTGCCTTAGACTTTTGCTAACTTTATGATCCTAGACAAGTCACTTAATCAGTATTTTCATTTGCAAAATGGGGAAAATAATAGCCTATACTTCACAAGATTGTTGGAAGAAAGAAATGGTGTAGTAAATATATTTAAAGCATTTTACAAGCTTTAAAGCACAACATCAATGTTTATGTTTATTGTTATAATTGTTATTCCTTCTCCTCCTCCTTGTACCATAACCACCTACATCCAGGACCTCATCATCTTTCATTTGGACTATTGAAATAGTCTACAAATGACTTTCCATACATCTAGCCTCTCACTATCATTAACCCATCCTCCAAGTAACTGCCAAATTGATATTCCTAAAGTACAAATCTGACCTTGTCAGTCTTGGCTCAAGACAGTGACTTAGCATTGTCCTTTAGAAAAAATATCAATTTCATTTTATACTTTTAAAGTCCAACACAATCTGGATTTGATTTTACCTTTCCAACCTGCGTATGCTGCTCTCCCACATTCACTCTACCCTCCAATCAAATTACTTTACTTGCTGTTCTCCATACCCCAAATTCCATCTCCCACCCCATTGTAGAGGCTCTCTATTAATGCCTGGATTGCATTTTTTTTCAACCCTGTGTCTTGGAATCACCTTCTCCCTTCAAGGTTTACCTCATATCACCTATTTCAAGAGACATTTCCTGAATCTTCCAGTTGACTGTGTCTCCACCCCCAGCTCTAATAGCTTTATTTTGTGTATATCATTTATGACTTTATTTGTAAACATATGTCCCGCTATAGAAGGTGATCCCCTTGAGCGAATAGACTTCCCAATTCTTATATTTGTAACTCTGAGGTCTAGTAGGGTGCCTGGTAGCAAATACTTATTGATTAATTACTAGTGAAAGAATTATATTTAACTCTACCCCCTCTGTTTCTAATTTACTATAGAAAAAGGTAAAAGGTTACTCAAAAAGAATTTGGGGAGCATCTAGACCTGACCAAATGTACAATAGAACAAATATATTCTGGAGGTGATATTGTTTTAAAAACACACAGGAATGGATTTTTAAGCTATTTCAAAGGCTAGAACATCCCAAAGGAATAGAAAAAAATAATTGCTTATATTTCTATTACCAAAAAGCAACTGAAAAGGAGATGAGGGCTGCAAGCAATACTACAAGATCCACTTCACCAAAGGACTGAATGTAGCTAGATAGATGGTAGGGATTGGGGACTGGAGAGAAAGGTCAGAGGTTCTGAGTCACTGGGGCAGGGGCAGGAATCATCCTCTTTGTTGGTGTTTGGCATCTTTTAAATTTTGTAAGTCTCAGGATAAACCTTAGTTCCTCTATTCAAGTCTAACCTGGGCCTCTGTATAATATGGACATGGTTAGCATCGAAACCCTCTCCCTCCCTATCAAATACATTATATCTTAAAAGAAAAGAAAAAAAAAACTGGTTATCAACATGGGAGTAAGTTGCATATCATCTTCATACACAATTTAGTCACTGATTTGTCAGAGAAGAGACCCAAATTAATACCAAAAAAAAGAGACCTTTAAAATACATTGTTAACTGTAAAAAATGGGAAATGGATAAATAAAAATAAACTTTCCCCATTTCATAAGGAAGTTTAACCTCCATAAATCAGTTGCCATAATGAGGAGGCCAAGAGAAATTAGAAAATGCTTTTGCCAAAAGTCACTTGATCTCTTCTTCATCAAAGGGTAAAAATAGCTTGTAATATAAGCTCATTTGTAAAAGCTTGTCCAAAGGATGGTGTAAGACACTGGGCCTTATAAAGTGATAAAAAAGCGATGGAGGCAAAAACATATTTACAGATAACAAGAAACCCAAAGAAATTCTATCCCAAGAACATTAAAGAATAAACTAGAGGAACTACAGAGAAAAAGAAGAAAAGATATGTCAAGATAACAAAAAGAAACTATTCTCTTTGTCACTGACAATGAGATCACTACATGTGGACTCTAACAACATAGCTACTGAACTTCTATATGAAGTAGTATGTCACTAAAGAAAACAAAAACAGAAGAAACAAATATACAGAGGTCTGTTCTAGAAGTGGCATCATTTTAAGTATTGACAAATTAATTTTTAAGATACCCAAATATTTTTAAAAATTAAGGATGTTATTACTACAGAAAAAGGTGACAGAGGAACAACAGTTACTAGTCTATATTTACTTTCCCATTTCAACAAAATTTGAATGGAAAAACTTATGCTTATCTTGAAGGCCTTCTTGATGAAGGTATGATAAGAGAGGGGTCACTAGGTGACATAATGGATAGAGGCATGGAATCAGGAAGACTTGAATTCAAATCTAGCCTTAAATGATGAACTAGTTGTGCAACCCTTGGGCAAGTCACTTAACCCTGTTTGCCTCTGTTTCCTTGTCAGTGAAATGGACTGGAGAAGGAAATGACAAAACACTCCAGTATCTTTGCCAAGAAAACTCCAAATGGGTCACCAAGAATCAGACAAGACTGAAAAATGGCTGAATGAGAACAGGCAAGCTTTTCCAAATAATATTCTAAAACATTCTACATCTTTGAAGTCACACAATTGACTGAAAAGCACTATCCTTTTGATTAAGTGCTTTGCTTTCTTTATTCCTAAATTCTGGATAGGTTTTTTTTTTTGTATTATTCATTGCATTTTGGTTTTCAGTTTTTTTCACTTGCCATGTCTTTCTGCAAGGTCTGTATTTGCACCCTGCCTTTGAGATGGATGTTTTATTTGTAAAGAGATCATGTATTCATTTAAAGCTATTGCAGTTTTTCTTCAAGGATGTTTTTGACTTCTGTATATTTTTATGCCCAATCAGTTGTTCTCTCAATTCTTTTTTTTTTCTTTTTGGTCTTTTTGGAGAGGAGAAAGACAGGGCATTTGGGGTCAAGTGACTTGCCCAAGGTCACATGGCTAGTAAGTGTTATGTGTCTAATGCCGGATTTGAACTCAGTTACTCCTGACTCTAGGGCCAGTGCTCTATTCACTGTGCCACCTAGCTGCCCCCTCACTTCTTTACAGAGACTTGCCACTGTAGATTCAAATGTTTCTATTTAATTATTTCCAGCATGAAGTTCATTGATTCTAAAATTTTTCCCTTTTTAATTTTTTTTGGTGATTCTCCTTCCCCTCCCCCCTCTCCTCTCCTCTCTGTTTGGGAGCATCATGCTGCTGGGAGCTCCCCATGCTCTTTTGGGAGACTTCATGTTTCTCTCTTTTATAAGACTTGGTTTAATTTTCTTAATCTTGCAATATTTATTTAGAGATATTTGCAGTTGGTTAAATGTCATGGTATCTATCTTCTCTTCTGTTTTCAGAAACTTCAGATACTTACTAGCTATGATCCTAGGAAAATCATTTAAATTTCTGTCTTCCTCAGTTTCTTCCACTGTAAAATTGTGATAATAATAACACTCACCTCATAGGGGTATATAGTAAGTATCAATGTTATTTTATAGGGTATTTATCAAGTATAAACTGCTTGGCACATAGTAGGCACTTAATAAATGTTTGTTCCTTTCCCTTCCTTTGTTGACTCAGCATTGTTCTAATCTATGAGCTGTTCCACAGGTTAGCACAATCATACACAAAGAGAATATTGGTGCAAAAATCTATTGGTATGAAAAGATTTAATAGGGAGTAGCTTGAGGTCATTGGACATGATTCAACTCCATCTCTTCCTCTTATTCAGTTTTGGACCTGATTTATTGACCATTTGTAGTACTTTTCCAATATGTATGAATTATTAGACAAATATTAACTGTCTACCCATCTGATATCATAATTTAGACAATACATATTCTTCATCCACTTTGTTTTTTCAGTGTAGATGCCTAGACTGATATTGTAGTAATACAAGAGGGCACAAATTGTCATCTGTACCAACATGCATAGTACTCACATTAATAAGGTCATGAATCCAGTGAAATGTTGATGTGAATATTTGAGATTAGTATCCCCTCTGACTTCCAAAAGGATCAAGAATTTTTAGTGGATTGCAAGTTAGTAAGCTTTGTAATGTAAACCATTAAGGATAAATTAGACTAGATGCTGTCTGAAGAAAGCAGAAAGAGGAAATGCTTTCAGAAACTTCAGAGTAGATTGCAACATTTGGGCAATGATTTGATTGAGTTTTTAATCAATTAAGGGTATAGGGAAAACATTTTGGGCAATAGAGTTTGCATATTGACAAAAGAAAATATATAGATCATTTGCAGAGACAGCTTTTTCCTGGAACTAAATTTAAGTTGAATCATGATAAAGGTCTTTAAATAAAAATATTTCCCAAGGAAACTATTCAATACTAACTCAGTTTATATATCCATCACAGGCTATTGACATTACTCAATAAAATAACTCTTCATTTAACTAATTACCTCATCTTCTTCCCTGGAAATCCTCCTAAACTCTTACCCTAAACAAAACATCCCACATCCTGGTAGAACCCAATAATAATAATACTAATGGTAACAACAGGAACAGCAACAGCAATAATAAATTCATATTTATATTAGTTAATAAGTACTTAAGTTAGTCAGTCAACAAGTACTTATTAAACATTTACTATGTTCTAGGCACTATGCTAAGTACTTAGGATACAAAGAAAGGCAAAATCATAGTTCCTGTTCTTAAAGACACGGAGGAGACATGTAAGCCATTAGGAAGACATATATCGGGTACATAAAAGACTCTCTGAAAGGAGAAGGCATTTGTAATTGGGGGAGAGGGTGGAGAGGAACTTTGATTTTATGATTATAAAGCACTTTATATATGTAGACATACACAAATGTACATTTGGACAATAATCTGATATGTATGTGCATACACACATATAATTCCATCTGTATAAGACTCTTGAAAGGTAATTAGTATAAGTATGGTAATTTCCATTTTCCAGTTAAAGCAAGTGAGGCTTAGAGTTTTATTTGTTTTCCTAAGGTCACATAAGTAGTCTGTAACAAAACTGAGTTGAAGATCTTTTTCATTTCATTTTACCATGATTCTTTTAAATAAATATACCAAGAGACAAATTATTCTTGCCATATTAAGACCCAATCAGCTACAATATTTCCCTAGCCTCATGGCAGTATTTCTCAATGATCATCTTCATGTTTTTTACCAGGATTGTTTCACATACTGATGGTGGAATATACCATAATGCTCTTGTAAAGGATTCAGTAATCACAGAATCTCACAATTAGAAGGGACCTCCAAGGTCACTGAGCTAATCCATAACTGGTGGAGAGTATCCCCTACAACATCCTAACAAGTGGTTGTCCAGCCCTTGTCTGAAGACTTGTAGTGACTCACTACATCCCAAGACATCACAATTCATTTTTGGTTTGCTTCCAATAAAGTTAATTTTGCCCCTCAATCAATCAGCAGTTATTATTAAGTGCCTACTAGGTATGGGGCACCGTGAAGATCCTGGGAATACAAAGATAAAAACAAGATTGTGCTTACCCTCAGTGAACTTACATTCTGTGGGAAGGAAAACATGTATATGTATTGTTGTTGTTGAATTGTTTTCAGGTAATGTCTGACTTTTTATCTACCCATTTGGGGTTTTCTTTGCAAGATACAGAAGTGGTTTGCCATTCAATTTTCCAGATGAAGAAATTGAGGCAAAGGGGGGTTAAGTGACTTACCCAGGTTCATCCAGTTAGTATGTGTCTGAGGCCATATTTGAATCTATGTCCTCCTGATTCCTGGGTCTGCTACTCTATCCACTGCACCACATACTTACCCATACTAATAATAAAAAGAAAAATAATAAATGAAATAAAATGCATATGAAATAAATTCAAGGTATAGGGAGACACTAATGAGCTGGGAAGATCAGGGAAAATATCATATAGGAGGTGTGGTTTGAGATGAACTTTGGAAAAAACTGGGGTTTCTAAGAGGTTGAGGCAAGAAGGAAGTGTGTTAAAAGCTTTGCGTGAGGATACAGAAGTATGTGGATAGGACAGAAAACTTCATGTGTGAGGAAAAGTAAGAAAATCAATTGGTATGAACCTAAGAATAAACAAAAAGGGGGAACATCTGATAAGCCTGGGAAGGGAGATTGGCTCCAGGTTGTGAAGGTCCTTAGATGATAAACAGGGATTTGTATTGATCCTAGAAGTAACAGGGGTTCATTGGAATTTCTTGAGCTGGAGAGTGATATGAGCAAACCTGTACTTTGGGAATAGGACTTTGGCATCTGCGTAGAGGATGGATTGGAGAAGGGAATGATTTAAGGCATCAGTTAGGAGGCTACTGGGATAGTCCAAGGCAGAGGTAATGAGGGCTTGAACTAGGGTGGTGATGGCCACCGGAATGGAAAGGAGGGAACAGATGTAAGAGATACTACAGAGATGAAATTGTGAAGACTTGGTAACTGAATGGATATGGGGGTTGAAGGAGATTGAGTGACTTCTCCCCTTTGCTTCTGCAACCAGCAGAACAAGTCTAGAAAAATTAAGGAAGGAACTTCTACTTGATTACCTTATTAATACTAGAAAATATCTGTCATGCCTCGCCTAAGCATCCCCTTCTTCAGGCAAACTATCACTAGTACATCCAACTATCTTCTTTGTAAGGGATTATCTCAAAGTCTTTTACCATCTTGAATACCTTATAGTTCATCAATTTCCTTCTTAAAATGTGGTGACTAAAACTGAACACAAAAGGAAATATGTGGGTTAATCAGGGTAGAATAAAAGGGACTATCACTCAATTCTGAAGCTATGCCTCTTTTAACGTAGACTAAAATGGCCTTAGCTGCCTCCGAAGCTTTGCCATGTTGCTGAGCATAATGAAGCTTGTAATCTACCAAGACCCCCTTATCTTTTCCACAAAAACTGAACTCCACCCATAACTTCTCCCATCTTTTACTTGCATGGTTAATTTTTAAAATATGGTTTTGAACACTGTATTTATTGCTATTATATATCATTATATTCAATGAATACAACCTTCTAGCCTGCTGAGATCTTTTCAGCTCTATATTGTCATACAAATTATTAGATTTTCTATGCTATTTTGGATCATCAGGAATTAAATTTTTGATCTGCCTGGCCCCAAAGATAGATCTCTATGGCTCTTTTCTAGAGACTTCTTTCTGAATTTATATTGATCCATTAATGACCACATTTTAGGTTTAACCACTCAAACTATTCTGAACCTATCCAAAGTATACTATTTTCTAGACTGTCTTATTCACAAGGATATTATGAGAGACTTTGTTGAAAGTTGCTGAACAGATAAGGGTATTAATACTCATGCCCTCCTTTAGGAGTGCAGTAACTTTCTTATAGAGTCCATATGGTAAAACTTGAGGAAAACACGATAGCTTTGGGGCTCGGCTAGGAGCAATCATTCCAGCTATGGGTTAAATACTTACTGCCACAAATCAACAACTAGACACTTAGACCTACTGTCCTTACAAGTAGATTCAGTGTCTATTACAAGCTGGTAATGTGGTTCTGAGGATGAGGTGGGGGGTGGTCATGGAGTATAAGGAAACCCAAAGTCTCAGGAGGACATAAGGACATCATGATATATCTAGGGTATCTTCACAACCCGCTTAAGAGTCATGATTCAACTATTTCTGAAACAGAGATCTGGTCCATCTGTCAACTCAAGGGTAGGGCTTCCCTTAAGCTTTTCCCCAGAGAATTATGTCAGCTGCACAGGGAGAATTCCCATAGCTACCATTGCTTTATGGCAAAAAGGGAGGCAGCTTCTCCCTCTCACTTAGAGGCACAGTAATCATAGGAGAATGAGCAATGCCAATGGGCTGATCTATTTCAAATAATCATAGCTTTTCAAAGACAGGCACCCTAATGTTATTACTAGGGTTGTTTCATGCTGGTGGGGAAGTTATTACCAGGCTGAATAGAAGGACTGCAACTTGCTATTTCTGAAGCCATGTAGCACAGTTTAAGTGGACGTGCTAACTTTGGGCCTGAAATTTGAACCAGCCACTTCAGCACTGGGTTAAGTGACAGTTGTTGCCTTGCCAGACGATGGCGAGACACCAAGGCAGAGAGCACTCCTGCCCAGTCAGCCCTTGGCTCTGTTCTGGTTACTGCCTGCCTTCTGCGATGGCAGGCTTTCATTTGGCCCTCTCGGTCCACAGCCTGAAGCCCCCAAAGGAGCTTTCTTGGCACAGGCCCTGGGAGCTGTGGTAAGCCTGTCTCCACTCAGAGTGACTCTGTCCAGAACTTAGAGGCCACAGAAGACCTCAGGAAGAAGAATCTCCCAGCATACAACTGAGGACACTCAGTTTTATTCCTGATGTATTGCTTCACTGGTTCTTGTTGTAGGAACCTCAGCAGATTGATGAGTGTTAAGGGCACATTCTCCTCTCCTGCCTCTCTCTTATCTACAGCAAGAATCTCTTACATATTTTGAGCTCACTCCAGAAGCCATACTCTTATTGATGTCAGTGGGAGTTTTACCCGTCAATCAAATGCCAGATATGCAATAGAGAACCGGCATGGATGAGAGAGCATGTTTTCTCCCTGAATATGAGAGGAGAGGAAAGAAGAGGAAAAGATAGGAGGGAGAGAGAGGGAGGGAGAGAGAGAAAGAGAGAGAGAGAGAGAAAGAGAGAGAGAGAGAGAGAGACAGAGACAGAGAGAGAGAGAGACAGAGACAGAGACAGAGAGAGACAGACAGAGAGAGACAGAGACAGACAGAGAGAGAGACAGAGAGAGACAGAGAGAGACAGAGAGAGACAGAGACAGAGACAGAGAGACAGAGACAGAGACAGAGACAGAGACAGAGATATTGGGCATGGGTCTATGCTGGTGAGTGTATATATGTGAGAGTGTATGTGTGTGTGTGTGTGTGTGTGTGTGTGTGTGTGTGTGTGTGTGTGTGTGTACGCACGCACAGCACAATGGTATGGATGGAAAGATTCTTTCCAGCTCAGCTAATTCTATGAGAATGGCATGGTGGTGCCTGAGTTCATTTTTCCTTGCTAACCAGACTTCAAATTCCATCTGCTCCTGCAAAACTCCAAGGTCAATGCCAATTTCCCTTTCATCTTCCATGGCCTATCAGAGCAGCGTGCAGCAATATAAAAGAATGCTCTCCATAACATTCAGCTCAGATGCAGGAGCCTCCATTGCCATCTACAAAATGCAATTGAGATCCATTATAGCAGAGGAGAATGCACTGAGCCCTATGTCAGCGTCCTCTGGCCCCAGGGCCATAAGAAGGAGGGGGAGGTCCTAGCTTTTGAGAGAGATCCTCCACTGCACAAGGTCTTCTCGAGCCTGCCTTAGAGCTGGAAACAAAAGAGCCAAATATGTGTAATATGAACTCTGTGGTTTTCCTCCCTTGCTTTAGGTATCTTGAGCTGACACATTTCACATCTCCAGTTCTACAGAAACAAAAAGACCATATGTGTTAACCACGCAGCCCCAGAGATTAGATCAAAATCCTGATTGGGGAATAAGGTTAATCATAGGCTCATCAAACAGCACTCAACAGTGACCTTTACTGAGGAGACAGACAGTGCTGCAACTCAACCAAGGCTTTTCTCCCTTGTTAAATGACTCCTCGGTTGTGCCATGATCAATTCCGGAAACAGAGATGCAGCTCACTTAGTCCCAGCTGTCTGGAGACAAAACTGAGGCGGCTCAGACCTCCAGGTTGATACTGGAGAGGGAATGATGGAACATGTCACGGAAACTGTAGTTTACAAGTTGAGCTACCAAAGGCTTTCTCAGACTGTCAACTTCAGCAAGGGGAGGGAGAACTGAAGGGGGAGGGCAGGGGAAGGAGTTCTCTGAAAACAAGCAGGCAGGCTTTCTGTCCATGCTGGAGGCATCTGGAGTGTTCTCTCCTGCTGCAAGAGCCCCATATTCACAGAGATTGAAGAATAATAGTAACAGCCTGGCTAGGGGTGGGTGAATGGGGAGAGACCTCCCCTTTATGGTGTCTGAGAGGCAAATGCTCCTATGAGGGGAAATAAGATGGAAACTAAGGGCAAGCTCTTAGTTCCCAGTTTTCAGATCTAAAGTGGTGGTGAGGAGGGACAAGTACAATTCCAAGTGTTGGCAATACAATATGGTGAAAAGTGCTCTGCATTTGGAGTCAGAGCCCCTGGGTTTGTATACCCAGCTCTGTCATTCACTAAATATTCAGTTGCTATACTGAATACTGGCCTGCTTGCAGTTTCTCAAACACATCATTCCATCTCCTGTCTCTGGGACTGTCTCTGTCACTGGTTGTCCCTTACACTTACCCCCTTATCTTTAACCACTTAAGCTCAAGCATGATCTTCTACAAAAAAGTTTTTATTTATTTATTTACTTACTTTTATTTTTATGTGTGTGTAATGTGTAATAGATTCCTTTGACAGTTTGGTGAAGGCTATGGATTCTTTCTAAGAATAATATTTTAATGCATAAAACAAAATACATAGCATTATGAATTATATTGAACTAGTCATCAAAATATTTTAAAAGGACCAAATTCATGGACCCCCTCCCCTTGGGAAAATAAAACAATTCTACACGAACCTTTTACAGTCTCCCCAAATGCAACTGCCTTCTATTGCTACCTACCTCATATCATATAGGACCTTGTAGCTATCAATAGAATATAGGAAGAATCTATAAAGGAGCCTGAATTGAATGAAGCAGATGAATTAGAATCTCTCTCTCTCTCTCTCTCTCTCTCTCTCTCTCTCTCTCTCTCTCTCACACACACACACACACACACACACACACACACACACACACAGGACACTCACAGAAGAAAGACTATCCTGGAAGAGAGGATAGTCAACATTGGCAAATGCTGTAGAGAGGTTAAGAAGAATAAGAATTAAGAAAAGACTCTCAGACTTTCAGATTTGGCGATAAAGAGGACATTTTGAAGTGCACTTTCAATTGAATGATGAAGTTGGATGGAAGATTGTAAAGAGGTGAAAAGCAGAAGTAGAGAAAGTTGAGGCAATGAGTACAGGTAATTTTTTCTAGGTATTTCACCATGAAACACAGAACAGATATAAGATGACAGCTTCAAGGGACTAGTGAAGTGTGTGTGTGTGTGTGTGTGTGTGTGTGTGTGTGTGTGTGTGTGTTTTATAGATGGGAAACCTTGGAAATCCCTAAAGGGAGAAAGGAAAAAAATTGAATAGCATAGAGGAATAACTGAGGGAACAATCTAATGGAAAAATAAATACAGGAGGTCATGAGATCAAGAGTACTTGTAGAAAGCCTGACCATGCTAAGGAAAAAGCCCTCATTAACAGAGACTAAATTAAAGGAAGAGTAAAGGATGATGTCAAATTATTTTGACATTAAGAAAAAGGGAGAAGATAGAGATTAAAGTGAATGACCTCTATTTACAAAGAAAGATATGAGGAAAGGACCTAAATAGAGGTCAGGGGTGGGCTAAGTATGGGGGTGGGGTTTGTAGGGAGAAGAGAAGGTTTAAAACATCTCCATGAAGAATGAGGTACAGAATAATTTAGAGTGTAGTAAAATGATTGCCTTGTTGCAGTGAGGGCCCAACTGAGGTTAGCTAATATAAAAGCAATGTCATACATTTTGTTCTCCATTATCTGACACAAAGGTAGAAGATACCCAAGAAGGTATCAAATGCTGCCAGCTTTTGCCCTCTGAAGATCTGAGGTGCTACACCTATGTTTACCTATTCTATAGCTGGCTCCAAGATAAACTTTTTCAATGCATATATCTCAGTGCTGTCCAGATAAACAACAAAAGCTACCAGATTTTTTTCAACAATGATTTCAAATGAGCTACCAACAGTGTTTGGAGAGTCTGATCAAAAAGCAAAACAAAACAAAACTCTCTAACATTTTTCTACTATTTGAGGAGACTGAAATTAGTTATTTACCAGTAACCACTGCCTTTCTTCCACTCCAGAACAATGAAATTGTACTATATTAAAGTGAGTTTCCCAGACAGTTGATTTCTGAGTTGTAATAGATGGTTATTGATTGATGTTCATTAAAAAAATCACTTGATAATTCTGCCACTCTATTGTCAGAAGGTGAACTCAGAATATTGTCAAGCAGTCCCCACCTTAGTACAAAGGCGGCATGACTCTCCCTGTCCCTCATCCACCACAGTCACAGGTGAAAATATAATGCTAATGGCCAGTTTGAAAACGTCTTTGCAGATTCTCAACATTAGAAGGGAACTCAGGGATGATGCATTCCAAACCTTACATCAATACAAATTCTCCTTAACTCTGCCTGACTAGTGACTCTCTTGCTTGAAGACCTCCACTGAAAGTGAACTCACTGTATCTCAAGACAACTTATTCCATTTTTGGACATCTGTAGGTGATAGGATGATTTTCTTTCCTTTTTATTAAGCTTAACTTTGTCTCTTGCACTTTCCAGCTATTGATCTTTGCTCTAACCTATGGGGCAAAGAAACAAACAACCAAACAAAAAATTAACAACCAAAAGACAAGTTGAATCCCTCTTCCACCTAATAGCTCTTCAAATACATAGAAGACAGCAAGCTATCAAGTTCCCACTGAGTCTTCTCTTCTCCATGTTAAACAACTTCCCTTCCTTTAACCAATACACATATGTATGATTTCAATGACTTTAACCAACCTGGTTGACTTCTTTTGGATACTTTTTACATATCAACATCCTTCATAAAATATTGAACTAAGAACTGAATAAATGAATGAAAGGATAAATGAATGGAATAGTACTTATTATGCCCCTGTTATGTGCTAGGAACTGTGCATAGCTGAAGAGGTATTACAGATGCAAACAAGAAGACAGTCCCTGCCTTCTGGAGGCTTGGATTCTTTTTTTTTTAGGCTAAATTTTGTGCCTTAGTTTATTTTTAACTTTTTAGCTTTTTCAGTTTATTTTTCTCAATTGCATGTGAAAACAATTTTAACATTCTTTTTTTTTTTTTAAAGCAATTGGGGTTAAGTAACTTGCTCAAGGTTACACGGCTAGTCATTATTTATGCGTGGGTGCTCATTTTCTGAGGCCGGATCTGATCTCAGGTCATCCCAACTCCGAGGCTGGTGCTCTTACTCACTGCGCCACCTAGCCGCCCCTTTAGGGCAATTGGGGTTAAGTAACTTGCCCAAGGTTACACGGCTAGGTTTTTGTTTGTGTGGAT
The DNA here is from genome assembly GCA_011680675.1 of Gymnobelideus leadbeateri. Classification (NCBI taxonomy): domain Eukaryota; kingdom Metazoa; phylum Chordata; class Mammalia; order Diprotodontia; family Petauridae; genus Gymnobelideus; species Gymnobelideus leadbeateri. Next base: position 111,418 of record WOXC01004432.1, read on the forward strand.
TAAGTGTCGGAGGCCGGCTCCGAACTCAGGTCCTTCTGATTCCAGGGCCGGCGCTCTATTCACTGCGCCACCTAGCCGCCCCAATTTTAACATTCTTTTAACAAAATTTTTGAGTTTCAAATTCTCTCTATACCTTCTTCCCCTCAGCTCCCTTTGAGAATTTGATACTGATTATACATGTACAGTCATGTAAAATATCTCCATATTAGTTATGTAGAAAAATAGAAGCCCCGCCCAAACAACCCAAAATAAGAAGAATAAAGAAAATTTTAAAAAGAAGTATGTTTTGATCCGCATTAAGACCCCATTTTTTTTCTTTTTCTTTTTTTTTTTTTGGAGGGCAATTGGGGTTAAGTAACTTGCCTAAGGTCACACGGCTAGGTTTTTTTTGTTTGTGTGTGCATTAAGTCTCTGAGGCCGGAACCGAACTCAGGCCCTTCTGACTCCAGGACCGACGCTCTACTCACTGCGCCACCTAGCCACCCCAAGACTCCATTTTTTTCTATAAGTTATTTGGAATTGTCATGGATCATTGTATTGCTGAGAATAACTAAGTCATTCACAGTTGTTCATCATTACAGCATTGTTGTTACTATGTACAATATATCCTGTTTCTTCTCATCTCACTTTGCATCAATTCATTTAAGCCTTTCCAGGTTTTTTTTTTTTTCTGAAAGCATTGCACTCATCATTTCTTATAGCATGAATAGTATTCCATCACAGTCATATACCACAACTTGTTCAGCTGCTCCCTAATTGATGGGCCTCTCCTTAATTTCCATTTCTTTGCCACCACAAAAAGAGCTGCTGTAAATATTTTTATACATGCTAGTCCTTTTACTTTTTCTTTGATTTCTTTGGGATACAGACCTAGTAGTGGTATTTTCCATGCTCCCCTAATTTAATCATGATGTTATGATTATGTCCAAATGCTGAACCCATTTTGATCTTACCTCAGCATACAGTGTAAGATGTTGGTCAATTCCAGGGATGGGAAACCTGTGTCAGTGAGGTCACATGTGGTCTTCTAGATCCTTAAGGGCAGTCTTTTGACTGAATATAAATTTTACAGAACAAAATAGGATTGGATTTGTTCTGTAAAATTTCGATTCAGTCAAAAGGTGCCCTTAAGGATCTAGAAGGTCACATGTGACTTCAAAGCCACAGATTCCCTATCCCTTGGCTCTAGACCTAGTTTCTGTCAAATGGTTTTCCAGTTTTTCAGCAATTTTTGTCAAATAGTAGGTTCTTGTTCCAAAAGCTTGGATCTTGGGGTTTGTCAAACACTAGCTTACTATGGTCATTTTATTATTCTGTATTGTATGCCCATTCTATCCCACTGATCCACCACTCTATTTCTTAGCCAGTACAAAATTGTTTCAATGATTACTACTTTGTAATACAGTTTATGATCTGGTACTGGTAGAGACCACCTTCCTTCCCATTTTTTCCATTGATTTCCTTGATATTCTAGACATTTTGTTCTTAGAGATGAATTTTATTATACTTTTTTCTAGTTCTGTAAAATAATTTTTTGGTAATTTGATTGGCATGGAACTGAATAAGTAAATTAAGGTAGAAGTGTCTTCTTTATTATATTGGCTCAGTTTTCCCATGGGCAGTTAATATTTTTTCAATTGTGTAGGTTAGATTTCATTTGTGTGAAAAATGTTTCATAATTGCATTCTTATAGTTTATGGGTAGTAAACTCCTAAATATTCTATATTGACTGCATTTATTTTAAATGGAATTTTTATTTCTATCTCTTCCTTTTGGACTCTGTTGGTAATATATAGAAATGCTCATGATTTAGCTAGCATTTCTAGTGTAATGATAAACAATAGTAGTGATAATGTGCAATCTTGTCTCACCCCTGACCTTATTAAGAAGGATTATAGTTTACCCATATTAAAAAATAATGCTGGACAGCCAGGTGGCACAGTGAGTAGAGCGCCAGTCCTGGAGTCAGAAGGACCTGAGTTCGGATCCGGCCTCAGACACTTAATACACACAAACAAAAAACCCTAGCCATGTGACCTTGGGCAAGTTACTTAATCCCATCTGCCCTCCAAAAAGCAAAGAAAAAAAATAATGCTTCCTGATAGTTTTGGATAAGGTACTACTTATCATTTTTTAAAAGTTCCATTTATTCATATGCTTTTCTAACTTATTTTTAAGCAGGAATGGGTGCCATATTTTGTTAAAAGCTTTTTCTGTATCTATGGAGAAAATAATATTATTTCCATTATTTTTGTTGTTGATATAATCAATTATGCTGATAGTTTTCCTAATACTGAACCAGTCCTTCATTCCTGGTATAAATCCCACCTGGAAACAGTGTATGAGCTTTGTGATATATTGTTGTAGTCTCCTAGCTACCATTTCATATGGAAATTTGGCATCAATACTAATTAGGGAAATTGGTTTATAGTTTTCTTTTTCTGTTTTTGTTCTTCCTGGTCTAGGTATTAATACCATATTTGTGTTGTAAAAGTAATTTTGTAGGACTTCTTCTTTGTCTATTTTTCGAAACAGTTTATATAGGACGATGTTGCATGCAGGGACCTGGACAAGGCTGGGTTAACAAGTTCATAAACCAACTGCAAGGGCCATTCCTAGGTCAATCACTGCAGGGCAGGGATAGGAGTGAGATGGGTAAGAGTGAAATACAGGGCCCCCGGCAGTGGCAGCACCTACTTCTGGGACTACCAACCATCTAGAAATTTAAAAAGCCCCTATCTGAACTTCCATGGACCAGGATGGCACAGTAAACCCCAGCTGCTCCAATCCCCCCCCTCTGACCCTGAAAACACAGTAATTATTGCCCCAGAGCAAAACTTTAAACAGTAAAGGTTTGGGAACCTTAGAGGAAGAACATGGCTAAGGCCCTGCCACAAGTTGGGTGAAAAACAGACTACAAAGACCCTAGAATCCTATTATTGTGAGAGGGAGGAACCAAATTCAGAAGGTGACAGTATTGACTACACACCCACAGCTGAAGACAAAACAGGGAATATGAACTGGTCTTCAGCACAGAAAGCATTCTTAGGTGAGCTCAAAAAGAACTTTGAAAACCAAATTAGAGGGGCAGAAGATAAAATGAATAACTCTTTCAAAATCAAAATTGCAAAATCAGAAAAAACATCACAGTAAAGAAAACAGTTCCTTAAAAAGAAAAATGTGTGAACTAAAAATGAAATCTGAACATATGGAAAAGGAGCTTCAAAAACTAAATGAGGAAAATAATTCACTAAAAATTAGAATCAAACAAATTGAAGTTAATGACTATGAGGAACCAAGAATTAGTCAAACAAAACATCCAGAATGAAAAATTTAAAAAGAGGTAAAATATCTCAATGGAAAAAAATAACTGACCTGGAAAACAGATCTGAGATTTATAGGTCTACCAGAAAATCATGATGAAAAAATAAGCCTGGACAACATCTTCCAAGAGCTCAACAAGGAAAACTGCCCCGAGATCCTGGAACCAGAGGGTAAAAAAGAAATTGAGAGAATCCACCAGACACCTCCTGAAAGAGATCCCAAATTGAAAAGTCCGTGAAATGTTGTGGCCAAATTCCAGAACTATCAGGTAAAGGAAAAAATACTGGAAGCAGCCAGAAAGAAACAATTCAAATATTGCAGAACCACAGTGAGGATAGCACAGGATCTGGCAGCTTCTACACTGAAAGACTGGAGGAACTGGAATATGATTTTTCACAAGCAAAAGAGCTCAGGTTACAACCAAGGATCACCTATACAGTGATACTGAGTATAATCTTCCAGGCAAGGAGATGGTCATTCAATGATATAACAGACTTCCAGACTTTTCTGATGAAAAAGCCAGAGCTCAATGGAAAATTCAACCTCCAATTACAAGACTCAAGAGAGATATAGAAAGACAAATAGTAAACACACACACACACACACACACACACAACTTGTCATTTATTAAGAGCAAACTGTTTAAATCCCTATATGGGAGGCTAATACCTGTTAATACTGAGAATTCTATAGCTATGGCAACATCTAAAAGGGATATAGATAAATAGAGGGCATGGGTGTAAATTACACAAAATGATGATAAAAAACCTTATTAATGGATACAAAGGGATTGCAATGGAAGAAGAGGGAAGAAAGAAGAAGAAAAGGGTAAATTATGCCATACAAAGAGGCATAAAAACATTATAGTAGAGGGAATGAAGGGAGGGAGATAAGCATTATATGAGCTTTTCCCTCATTGGTCCTGGTGCAAGGAGGGAATAATATAATCAGTTAAATATAGGACTCTATCGAGAAGAGATATAAAACTTATCATAATAGAGGGAAAGAGGGGAGGGAGAGGAGCATTGCATGATATCTATTTTCATCAATCTTGGTTGAAGGAAGAAATAACATAATATATTAAGTATAAAAATCTATCATACCCTACAGGCAGTAGGAGGGGGGGAAGGGCTGGAAAGGGTGGAGTGGTCAGAAGGGAAGGAAGAAGTAGTAAGGGGGAAGGATAGGAAAAGGGAGGGGGGCTGACAAGAAGGGAATACTGGTGGAGGTGGTGATCAAAAGGAAAACTCTTAAGGAGGAGAAAGGAGAAGGGGGTGGGGAATAAAAGCATAACCACTGGAGGGAATAGGATGGAGGGGAAGAGACAGACAATAATCATAACTGTGAATGTGAATGGGATGAACTCTCCCATAAAACAGAGGCAGGTAGCAGAATGGATTAAAAACCATAATCCTACAATATGCTGTATTCAAGAAACACATCTGAAACAGGGGGATACACACATGGTAAAGGTAAAAGGCTGGAGTAAAATATATCATGCCTCAGCTAAAATAAAAAAAAAGCAGGGGTAGCAATCCTTACCTCAGACAAAGTAAAAGCAAAAATAGATCTAACTGGGAAAGATAAAGAAGAAAACTATATACTGCTAAAAGGCACCATTGAAAATGAAGCAGTATTATTACTAAACATTTATGCACCAAGTGCTACAACATCCAGATTCCTAAAGGAGAAGTTAAGAATGTTAGAGGAAGAAATAGGTAGCAAAACTATACTGGTAGGGGACTTCAATCTCCCCCTCTCGGAGCTTGATAAATCTAACCTCAAAATAAACAAGAAAGAAGCTAATGAGGTAAATAGAATCTTAGAGAAGATAGATATGGTAGATCTCTGGAGAAAATTGAATGGGGATAAAAAGGAATGTACTTTCTTCTCAGTGGTATATGGCACATATACAAAATTTGACCATATACTAGGGCATAAAATCCTCACAATTCAATGCAGAAAGGCAGTAATATTAAATACATCCTTCTCATATCATGACGCAACAAAAATTACATGTAATAAAGGGCTATGGAAGGATTGACTAAAAACTAATTGGAAACTAATAATTTAATCCTAAAGAATGAGTGGATCAAAGAAGAAATTATAGAAACAGTAAGTAACTTCATTCAAGAGAATGACAATAATGAGACAACATACCAAAATTTGTGGGACACAGCAAAAGCAGTTTTTAGGAGAAGTTTTATGTCCCTGAATGCATACATAAAAAATAGAGAAAATGGAGTTCAATAAATTGGGCATGCAACTGAAAAAGCTAGAAAAAGAACAAATTGAAAATCCCCAATTAAATACTAAATTAGAAATAATGAAAACCAAAGGAGAGAATAATAAAATTGAATTTAAGAAAACTATTGAATTTATGAATAAAACTAAGAGCTGGTATTATGAAAAAAAACCAATACAATTGATAGACCTTTAGTCAATTTGATTTAAAAAAAGAAAGTAGAAAACCAAGTGATGAGTATCAAAAATGAAAAGGGTGAATCTACTTCCAATGAAGAGGAAATTAAAACAATAATTAGGAATTATTTTGCCCAATTTTATGCACATAAATTTGACAATCTTAGTGAAATGGATGAATATTTACAAAAATATAAGTTACCCAGACTAACCGAAGAGGAAGTAAACTGCTTAAATAACCCCATCTCAAAAAATAAAATGAATAAGCCATAAATGACCACCCTATGTAAAAAGCTCCAGGGCCAGATGGTTTTACTAGTGAATTATACCAAACATTTAAAGAACAATTGACTCCAATATTTTACAAACTATTTGGGAAAGTTGGAGAAGAAGGAGTTCTACAAAATTCTTTTTATGACACAAATATGGTACTGATACCTAAATTGGGAAGAGACAAAACAGAGAAAGATAAGTACTGGGGGGTGGAGTCAAGATGGTGCAGTAGAAACAGGACTTCTTTGGGGTTCCTGCTCCCACCTTCTCCAATTCATGTAAAAATGACTCTAAACAAACTTTGGAGCTACAGAACCCATGATTCTCTCAAAAGATGTAGAAAAGGCTTTTGACAAAATACAGCATCCATTCCTATTAAAAACTACTAATATTTTATTTAGAATTTTTGCATCTATATTCATAAGGGAAATTGGTCTGTAATTTTCTTTTTTAATTTTTTCCAATTTTATTTGTTTCTATTATTTTTTAAATTTATATTATACATTTCCACAAGATTTTGAGTTACAAATTTTCTCCCCATTTTCCCCTACCCACCGCCCCAAAACAGTGATCCCACTGAACATCCCTTCCCCCAATCTGC